>OX493264.1:113676956-114276956 GCA_950370525.1 Bellardia bayeri
TGTAATAACTTTCACAATATGTATATAGATTAGTTAATATAATAGCGCAATTCACAATATTGTGCAAATGGTATTGCATCATTTTATTTGCAAAAATGTTTAGCATAGTTTTGCTCTTGCTGTGTATTTTGTTAGTGTAGGTTTAAGGTGTTTACTTTATATTGACGCTCATAGTAGCTAGCTAATACACGTATTCGTGCATGTAGTGGCAGTAGTGAATAGTAGCCAGTAGTAGTTTGTGATTTTATTTAGTATACCATGCAATTGTAAACCATTAAAATGGTTAAAAAAAATCTAAAGAAAATCATGGTTTAATAAAAAACTAAAAATTAAAAATGAGCAGGTGAAACTTTGTTTTTTTTTGTTTCCTTTTTCATTTTTGCTAACAACCAACACATCTGAAGCTATAACCGTAAGTATTGGTAAGTAAGGAGTTCAGTTACACTCACTTTTCTTGTAGCAGACAGACATTTCTTTTCCAGCAGCTGACCATACATACATACAACTTTTAGCTCCCCAATTTTTCTTAGTTTTCTGCATTATTTTTTTTTATGCTGTTGTTATATTTAAGTTGCAATAGTGATGACTATCATTTTAAACCATATTATTTGTATTTGCAGCAGATTTTTTTCTTCAGCACTCAGTTTAATAGTGTTTTTGAAAAATTTAAACTAGTTGATTTGTAAGTGGGAATCATAGTTAGTTATATGTACGATTATTAATACATGTTGGGCATAAATGATGTACAGGGTGTAAAGAAATGTGCTAGACAACATTGTTGTTGGTGTGAGTTCGAATTTGAAGAAGATTTTTTTTTTTTTTGATAGTTTTGGCCAGTTGAAGCATTGTTCACATAAAATCCGTTAAAAATGTGTATATAATTAAATACGATTTAATACTTTTGACTACAAAATTAAACTTATTTGTTAATATTTAAGAAAATCTGTAGAAAGAAACTAGAATTCATTTTCCCTTAGAAAAATTCGTGTTTATACCATAAAATACCACCATATTTACATATATTGGAATTGTGCAGATGTTTGTAACGCACAAAAATATTAGTCAAACATCCACCTTAAAGTATATCGATCGACTTAGAATTACTTTCTGAGTCGATTTAACGATGTCCATTTTAAAGATATTTCGATACAGTTTGGCACATAATTATTTTTCGGTCACAGAAGGATTGGGATTGATTTTGATTGAAGTCGGTTTATTATTTCGCCTAGTTTCCATACAAATATCCTCCCGTAATAGGGCTTTAGCGAATAAGTTATATATAAAATCAAATAACAACTACATATAAATTTTGACAGATCGGTACATAATTGACCATAGCTTCCATAGAAGGACCACTTCCGAAAATCACATTAACGACCATAAATCTCTTAAAAATCTTGGTATCCAAATAAAACTCAACAGAATTAAGTTTCATACATATGTATATACAGAAAGCATATTTCCCGGTTTAATAATGGTCGGTCCATAATTAGTTGAAGCTGCCATATAACTCACTTTTGAAAATCACTTTTGCATGTATAAATTTTATAAAAGTGATTATACCGAAATAATGCTCAGAGGTCATGCCACAAAATTTTTGGATGATTGGTCTATAAAAGGTCATTGCTCCTATACATATAGTGACGATATTATGATTGGGCTTGATCGACTATACTTTCTTACTTGTGTTATTTTGATGCTTATCGCTAACATTTATTATTGTAAAAAATCTAGTACCACTTCGCTTTATCTTTCCTTTGACCAAAGCCCAAAATTGTTCAATTGGCCAAAGCTGGCGATAATTGGCTTAAGTCCACATGATTTCTTTGTTACCAATTCATTGCAGTTTTAAAATAATGATAGGGAGCTAAATCGGTCTAAAAATGTACTAAAGATTGGTGACTTCTAATTAGAGATAGCAAATGTTATTATTTTATATAAATAACTATTGCAAGTAATAGTTGAAGAAGTGACAAAAGTGCTACTCTTCAAAACGACCTCAACTTAAAATTGCTTGCCAAACCAAATATATTTATTTTTGTATATTTAAATTTCGTGTATGAGTAGCCTCGTTTCTCTGTAACTTAAAATTTTGGACCGGGTAACTGTTTTAAGTAAGGTTCATCATGCATTTGTGGAATGCTGTTAATTGCACATGAATTTTTGTCGTGTAGACAAGTCTTGTCGATTTCTGATGGAACAACAATGTCAATTGTTCGCACAATTATGTTTGCCATTAAATGACATTTTCACACGAAAAGACCGATATTTTTAAAAATTACAAAGAAAACACAGAAGAACATGAACAAATTTCTGTCCGTAAATCTGGTGTGGTGTAATGTTTGTTTGTGTCTTTTCAAGGAGTTGGCTTCAAAAACTTCATTCACTCGTAGTTTTTTTTTACGGAACTTGAACTAGAGTTGTATTCTTTTTCACGGTCACTGTTGGAGAGTTTTGGGTTATGGTGATAATTTATCTAACCACTTAAACACAACTTTTATTAACTCAATTCCACTTGTGTCTAGCTTGAAGTCAATTGTCACATTAGTGTCCCTAATGGCCGAATACTCGGTCATTAGTTAACCATTGGTAAACTAGAATACTAACTATTGGTTAACTATTACTTGGTATTCTAATGGCAAACTAAGCATTGCGAATAAAGAATCATTAGTTAAGCCTTTGCCATTAGCTAACTAAAGACTGTGAATTTAGCCATAAGTAGTTAGTTTTAGCACTCGAAGTAATCGTTTGGTAAATACCTTGTCACTAATGGCTAAATTCACAGTCTTTAGTTAGCTAATGGCAAAGGCTTAACTAATGATTCTTAGTTTGCCATTAGAATACCAAGTAATAGTTAAACAATAGTTAGTATTTTAGTTTACCAATGGTTAACTAATGATCAAGAATCCGTAGTTTAGTCTTTGTTATCTTTGTAGATTGACTTTCCAAAAAGGATTAGTACATTTGAAAATAACTACTCACATAGCTAATTCCATAATTTTTAATAAATGTTAAAATCTTTCATTTGGGACAGTAAGCCAGTAGGTTAGTGTTTTTTATTTAAATAATTTTTTAGTATTGTTTGACACATTTTGTGGCACATATTCCTTTCCACATTGTACAATAAAGCTAGTTTTAAAATTCCTAAAGATATACACAAAACATCTATGTAGGTATGTTGAAGTCAAGAAAAAAACTCTTGCAAAAGTGAAACATGGACATATTCTTAGAACAATTAATAGCATACAGAAACTATTACATTTAATAGAAACTATATACAAAGTACTGCAATAGCTTAAACAATGATTATACGAATAATTAAATTGTCTAAACAACTTCAAATCAAATCAAACCTGTAAATTATCATGATAACATTAATTTAACACTCTTGTTCGCCTTCATCTTAGAAATAAAGTCCACCAATATTGGTATCAAACAACTGTTATCTAGATGAAAACATAATTTAATTAAAAATTCTCCACATACCTGTTCATTATCATCAGTCCGTGTACCGATTTATAAATAGTGTTAAATGAGTTTCAAAGTTAGTTTTTTTTTCTTAATCTTCTTCGGCAACAAATTATTAATCGCTGATAAAGATTTGTTGAATTAATTTATTTTTAACGTTTTAAGTAATCATTTTGCTACCTGCTACGTTTTAGGCGCCATTTCTTAAAGATGTTTGGATTGCTGCAGTGATTTCTAAAACATTGTACATATTTCGTATTTTTTGATTTTTAATTAAATTTGTTCGGCATAAATTAAGTTTAACTGTCGTACACAGAAAAAAATAAAAATGAGTTTCAATTAAAATATTTGTGGAATCAATTAAAAATTTAATTGAAATCGGACCTGTAAACAAAATGATAGTATCAATTAAAAAAAAATGTGAGATTTAATTAAAAATATCAGAAAAAGTAATTGAATCAATTAAAATTTTAATTGAAAATTATTTTAAAATCAATTAAAGGTTGAATTGAAAAAGAAACATGATTTTTTTTTTTCTGTGTACACACACATAATTAACAAATTGATTTTATCTAAAGAGATTTTTGAAAGAAACAACTAATTATTTTTACACAGTTTTTGGTGAACTAATTTGTTAGAGAAACAAGAAAGTTAAAGAAAAGAAATGGTGAGTAGGAGAAATATTATGATAAATTGTGGGTTGTTAATTTAACTGTGGCAACAATGAGGAGGATTATGGACAATAGCTTGAAAAATGATCAGTTACACAGTGGGATGTGCCGTCATTACAAAATATTTTAATTGTTAATTGTTTTTTGCTGAAAATGAAGATCAATTTCTAGTATATAATGAAGTTTTTCCATTTTTGTTGCTATTGAATTCTTATTATTTACAAAATAAAATATTGAAATTTAAACTTAAACATAAATATTGCTGTTATTGTCACTGAAATTTGCAACCCAAACAGGCTACTCGTCTTAAGCGTCTATACGTACATACAGTGGGTAGCAAAACTGTCCGGATGTTTTGCTTAAAGGATGGTGCTTTTGGATGCGCTCATGCGGCCTAATAGTATTCTTTGCCATCAGACTGGTAACGGTTGACCATCGTTTCGTCGCTCCAAATAACCTGTTTCCAGTCATCTACTGTCCAATTTTTGTGTTTTTTACAGATATGAAGTCGTTTTTTCACCTTTCTAGCGTAAAGTGCTGGCTTTTTCTTTTTCACACTGGCCACTAAAGCAATTCTATTTAATGCGCGTCGAACCGTCCAGGAACTGACATCCTTACCAATACTTTTTGCAGCATTTTTCGGGGTCTTGATGTCCTTATTATGTAGCATACGTTCAGTCTGCAGACTTGGTCGACCAAGCTACATTACGACGTGTTTTTTTGAAATCATTTAAAGTGGAATTACTTAAATTTATTTTTTCAGCAATTTTACTGCATGAATAATTATTTTGCAACAAATTTATCACATTGTTTACAATATGAGTTGGCGTTTTTCTCATTTCGAAAAATCTTTTAATTTGTTAATTAAAAATCAAGTTAATCACTTCACAGCTTCATAACGAGATCGGAACAAAAAAAAAAAAAAAAAACAATGGGTCCAATACCGTTACATTTCAACAGAGCGATATCGTGATAATGTTTATTTCTTGTAATGTGAAAAAGTGTCCGAATAGTGAATTTTTTGTTTTTTTAATTTTTTTTTTCTTTTAAGTTTTTTTTGAAGCAATTTATGTGAGTTTTTGTGCTTTATAATTTAGAAAAAGGTTCAATTAAATAAAAAAATACATATATATGATAATATACCTATATTTATATTAGTTTCATTACCTTAATTCCTTAATGCAAAAAATCCGGACAGTTTTGCTTCTCACTGTATATATCTTAAAGAATAGCAGCTCTCTTTCAAGAGGATTTGGATCAGAATTGGCAAACTTGGTACAATTCTACTTTTTTTTTTGATACATTTTAAACTGCCATTCTAAGCATTAATGAAAACCCTCAAGAAGTATATCTCTACTTACAAAATCATTTATTTGTATTAGAAAAATGGTTCAAGCAATATAAGATAAAAGTTAAGGAGCAGAAATGCACACACAATCTTTACATTGCGTAGAGAATCATGCTCTTCTATTTGTATCAATAATCAAGCAATAACACAACAATCCGAAGTTAAATACACCAATACCTCGCTTTGCGTCGTTTCGTTTTGCGTTTTTTTTGAAGTTGCTTCTCTGCTTAATTTGCACTAATTTTCACTGTGCGTCGTTAGATTTTCGAGTTGTTAATTTTTTTTTTGAAATTTTTGCAAAATCTGTAACAACATTAGATGCTAAAACAATGAAAAAGTGATGATCGAAATGGAGTCCTTGCTGTCTATTTGGATTGAAAATCACGTTGCGCAGAGAATACCATGAAGTAAAATGGTATTTCAGACAGAAGCAAAAAACTTATCTGATGACATAAAAAGTAAAAAGCATTATCCAACGATTACTAAAGTCTTATGTAGTTCCATGGGTACTAGTTGCAAGCCGGGGACTCGTCCCTAATTAGTAATTGGTGAGACCTCTTCGGAGGGCACGTGATGGTTGTGGTTGATACCCAAAGTGGGAAGAATGGCAGTTGGTTAAAAGACTGATGTTTGTTTAAGCAATTTGTCTCCAGGTGCTGTTGCTGAAACAACAGAGCCATTGAAAGTGTTGGTGACTCTTAGCCCTGTGCTCAGGAAGTGTACGGGAATTGGTGGCATACTTTTACTGACGATTCGCCCTGGTCATCGTCCTTGGCAGTAGTGGTCGGTCAGTGCGATGTCGCGATTGCTGTTTTTCTAGTAATAGTCTTGGATCTTGCTAATTGATTAATCTATGGATGGCAGGGATTAGATAGCCCAAGCTCTTAAGCAAGGGGGACTCATTACATTGATCGTTGCAGTCATGTATGAGAAATGGCAAATAGTATGTTCCTGGCAAGTTCATACAAGACATACATTAGTATGTTCTTGCGGGAAGTACAATGTGGTGGTGAGAGGTTAGACCGAAAGGTAGTGCATGCTCGTTAATGTTGAACAAATCTGTACTGCACGTTAGGAACTTGTTATTTTGACCTCCAGTGGTAAAATATTGTAGAGTTAATTGTCACTTATGGAGAGTTCTTTTGTAAACCGGAGTTTGGTATTTGTAATCTATGTAAAGTCAATTTAGCTAAATGCGTAAACAATTGTGTAATGTCTAGTTTGTTTCAGTAAGTCAGAACTGCTGGTATACGTTGCCCTTATCTTGACACTCAACTACCACTGCTATACACCTGTAGGTGGATTTTTGTTTTCTACTGCAGTCTGTAGTTCCCCATTTGGCATGCGGTAGTAAGTGCATAAGTATTTATTTGTTTATTTGGAGTTTGGTTTTATTATCTATCAGCTTTGTTTGTGTGCCACATTGGCTGGCGTGTAAATATCGTGTGGCGCTTTTGTGTCTGTACCGACAAAGGTTTTATACCAGTATGTATTCGTATGTTTGTAAGTATGTAAGAGTGTTTTATTGTTCTAAACAAAACATTTTGTTGCACGGCCCCAAAAACCAACAACAGCAGCAGTAGCAGCAGAAAACACAAAAACTTTGTAAGTAAATGTGTGGCAGTAGCTCCATAAATAAATTTGTAAAATTTTCAAGTTCTTTGATTTTTTCACTTTTGGTTAAAAGTTCAGCCATAGTACGAGTATTTCAGCAAACAGGGTGTGTTGTGCTGTGCAGTGCTGTGCTGTGTGTATTTTGGGTTTTTTTTGGTGGTGTTTAAAGTGGCATGTAGGCTGGCAGGCTAGCTGCACAGTTATAAAGGTGTTGAAAGGGGAAGAAGATTGTTTGTATGCTCTTCTAATGCTGCAAGTTAGTTGAAATAAAGAAAAACAAATCGTGTGTGTGCTGGTTGGATTTATTTTTTATAATTTTAAGCGCCACTTACTCCATGGGATACTATTGGAAAAATATATTCATATATAGTATAATACATTTGCAATAGGTGTAGTTGTTGTTGCTGTATTGTATTTCGTGTAAAACAATTTTTTATCGTTTTTTATTGTGGGCGCTAGCTTTGAAGCGATATAAAACCAACAGTCAGCTACATTGAATTTTATCTTTAGCATTTTTTTCTCTCAACATTTGTTGAGGATTTGTTTATGTTTACTACATGTTTTATATGTTGTAGCTGTATCTAATTTTGAATTAATAAAAAATCAAGTAAGAAAGTATAGTTGGTCAAGCCCGACCATATAATATCCTACAACCTGTATATATTTTTTTTAAAGAGAAGTAACACTCAGGCAATTAATATGCCTATATATTAATTAATACATATATTAAGAAAGTAACACATTCTTTGGAAAGGGAATTGAAAGAGAAGAATAGGTGGTGAAAGGAGAGGATGGCTTTTTCATATGACAGTACAGTATTACAGCGCCTCTGGTGGTGAGTAGGCACATTGATCAAAGCTTGATTTATAGCCATTTTTAAATTATTTTACTTCGTTTCAATGTTATACCACCGAAGGAGGGAGTGCTGTGATAAATATAGGTCATGATATGCTACGAATACTCATGCTTAATTATCAAACGCGCTAATCAATTAAGCTACATCACCCTCAATAGTATATGTATAAAAACATGACCTATTATGGACCGATCATCTAAATATTCCTTGTGCATACAAATATTCTTTGTGTTAAATTTTATCTCCATATAAACATTTATAAAAGATTTATAGTTATTAAAGTAATTTATGAAGGGGATCCTATACGGGAGCTATGACTAATTATGGACCGTCCATTATAAAATTAGTTGTCATGATTTCTATATATATATGAACCTTTTTTGTGTTCAATTTTATTTGGATACTAAAATTATTAAGAGATTTAAGAGAGTTATGCCCTTTAAAGAGATTTTCGGCAGCGGGCCTTATATGGGAGCTATGGTCAATTATGGACCGATCTGTACAAAATTTATTGATGAAATTAGGCTATTTCGGGAGGATATTTATATGGGGGTTAGGTGAAATAATGGACCGATTTCAATCAGTTTCCTTGGGCCAAAAAATATCATGTACCAAATTTTATGAATTTTTTTTCAAAATTGCAAGCACAAGGTTTACATGGATACCCAGCCAGACGGACGGACGGATATCGTTAAATCGACTCGGAAAATGATTCTGAGTCGACTGGTATACTTTAAGAGTCTTGGACTAATATTTTTGGGCGTTACAAACATCAGCACAAATCCAATGTATAATTAATTATAGGGTGGTGTAGGGTATAGTTATATTGAAATATAATGATGTTGGCCATAACACCAAAAATTTATGTAATTTTCGTTTTTTTTTTCAATCTTTTTAATATATAATTTTCTTTTCCAAATTAATCTTTTTGGATGGGTATCTACGAGTGCGTATTTTTATGTATATATGTTCTTTATACAAAATTTATTGCTATTTGTTATCTTTCATTTGATAGTGTTTATGTTAATATTTCTCTTGTTTTAAGATATTTTGGTTTTTAACTGTTAGCAGATTTGTGGTTTAAACCATAAATTAATATGTCATGCAAATGTTTTGTCTTTTAACAGATTTTATATTTCATAAGTGTTGTAATTGTTACAATCGATTAAATGTTGTATATATGAACTGGAACAGTATTCCCTTTAAAATGGAAGACAGAGATTATTTTTGTTACAAATTGATTTTCTTAAAACTGCCTTAGGTTTTCTTTTTGAAGTTTTGCAAAATTTTGAAAAAGTAAAGTGTATTGTTCACATGAAATCCGTTCGCTGAAATGATTTAACATTTATGCAACCATAAAAGCATTTGAATATTTCAAAGCATTAACATTTATAAAAAAGTGAAGAGAACAAACTTAAATTGATTGCACAACATTTAGAGCCACCAGCGCCACGTACTTATTCGAAATCGTTAACATTTTTTTAATGTCAAAAACTACAATATTTTTGATTGGCCGCAGCTGGAGACAATTGGGGTTGTTGAAATATTTTATAATTAACCTGATTTTTTCGTTACCAATCCAATGCAGCTTTCGAATAACGAAAGCGAGCTAAATCGAAAGAAAACTTTGGGGAAGAGTTGTGACGTCAAAAAAGAGGCAGCAAATGTTTCTTCAGGCAGTCTTTTATACAAATATTTGAAGTAGAGTTCACAAAAGCTGCTCTTCAGATCACAACTGCAAATTGCTGGCCTAACCATTGCCTTTTACGAAATGCATTATTTTTTCGGTCGGCCTCTCCTCGTTACGCTCAAACACAAAATATGGTCACTGTAGCTGTTTTAATACATGAAAAAAGTGCACGAAGAATGCTTTGCAAAAGCGCTTCTCAGATGCGATTGTTATAAGAAGAAACTGAAGAGAACAAGATACTAGAGTACTCAAAAACTAAAACCGAATATTGTTTAACCGGTTTTTTCTATCTGAAAAACCAACCGGTTTCGTGTATTTTATATTTTTGAACAAACCGGTTTTTTAAATCGGTTAACCGGTTGTATATAAGAACTTTTTTAAAATTTGTAAATAAAAAATCTAACTTTTTATTCTTTTATTGGCTGTTTTTTATGCATTTTTCAAATAAGCTGTAAGAACTTACAAATATATAACTGAACAGAGACTGATTGTAAATAAATTAAAGATTTCTAAGACCGATTTTTTATTGAAAGTGACGATTTTCTGAATTATTAAAATTTTTTATCATTTGTTTGTTTTATTAATGTTTTTGTTATCAAATTCTCTCTATTTTTCAACTATTTTTCTCATTCAATTGTTAAGTTCAAGTATAATAATTCCAAATAATAGTAGAAATTTGTTATTTATTAGGGGCGCTCCGATAGAGTAGGCGATAGTGTGCCGGACTATTAGTCAGAGGGATGCGGGTTCGATTCCCGCCAAAGACTCTGAGTGTTTTCTGCAGATAAGCCAAAAAACAATTTAAATACTGAATTCCATGAAATAAAAATTTTAAAGGAATTTCAACTGGGAAATTCTACAAAAACCTCTCCTATATTAACAAAACGTCGAAAGAATATTCAGCCAAAGAAGTTTAAATAACAAAAATACGGAATTCTTTGAAAATAAGTACCTGTATATGATGGATGAATTGGATTCTATACACGAAATTCTATTTAAAATTAATAAACAAAATTGTTTTGACATTGTAAATTAACCTGAATCAATAAAATATGCTAAATTCAGATATTTATTTATAAAATACTGTAAGTCTTTTTTCACAGTGACAAGTTTTTGTACAATGCTCTTTTGCCATTTCATTTACACACTTCAGTTCAATTTTTTTTCGTACCTTTTGCGATTCAACATGCATGAAAAAAACAAAAGGAAATAAGAAAATTGACTAGTACCGTCAACTTTGTACGCCTTTTATTCTCTTTTCGCTTCTCATCCAAAAGTACAAGTCAGAATTGAAAAGTGAGAAAGCGGACTAAGATATTATAAAAATATTACACAATTTGTGTAATTATTAAAAAGTTTTTTAAAAAGTTAAAATTTATGTATTTTGATAGGTATTGTACAAGAGACTATATAAACTTGAAATATTTTGTGTTTGTAGTGACGTTTTATTTTTCTGATTATTTTGAAGATTTTAAAAATTCGGAATGACGACTTTTTTCTTTTTTATCGGGATTTTGACGATTTTTTCCGTAATTAATCTGGCAGCCCTGACTGTGGCACATCTTTTGACGAACTTATTAAGTGTTTTTGGTTTGTTTTTATTTTAATTTTTAATTTTATGTAAAAAAGATATCATGAATGCATACAAAACAAAAAAGAAAAGTTAAATATTGCCGCATAAAATGAAAAACCGGAGAACCGTTTTTTCAGCTAAAACCGTTTTTTTTAGAAATTTTTTTTAAGTTTAATAAATTTAAATTAATTATGTAATTTTTTAAATATGTAATTCGAAAGCCGGTTTTCTACAAAAGTGGGTTTTTTTAATACCCTACAAGATACCTTAAGGACGCAAATATAGTATCAATGTAATTCTATACGTATGTAAATAGCTGCGAAATGAGCAAATCACCACGACTACCTTGATATTCGTAAATATTATTTCCCAACTAAAGAGCTTTAATCTCACAAAAACGATTTTTTCAATACAAAACTTAAAACTTTACTTAAAAATATTAATTTTTATTATCAGCAAAACAGATTTACTTATTTTTACTTTTAAACTACTTTAAAGGGCTTATATTCAAAAAGGTCTAACTGCAAAAACCATATTGTTAAGGAGAACTTCTCGTTAATCCCGAAAATAAAAATTTATAATTGAAAGCAACTATATGTACATATATTATAAATGTAAATTTCATCTCTTAACTTACCGGGAATAATGTTATTCGTATGTGGGAATTAATAAGCAAATCTTCATTTATTAACTTGAATTTGCAACTGTTCAAAAGAACGGCTGGCTACCTATCTTTAAGATGCTTTAAGTTTTCACTTACTAGTTTAGCTATTTGCCCCCTTTAATACTCCAGTCAAACAGACAGGCTATAAGGAAATAAAAGATCTCTTTTATGCAGCAGCTGGTTGTGTTAAGTACTGGCTTAAAGGCAAGCATGTGCTACACTTCAAAATTACTTCATTTATTGCTAGTTGAACCAAAGGCAATGAAATCCTAGATTAACTTACCAGAGCACTGCACATACTCGTAAACTAGATAAATAAGAAAAATTAACAATGAAAGCTGTTGCAAATTGCAAAGTTGCAAATCTGTGTTACTCCAACATTTTTAAATAATTAAAATTTAAAAATATGTTTATTAAATAAGAAATATTGAATATTAGCATTTTTGTGCTAAACTGATAACTTCATTTACTACCAAATACATATGCATATGTAACTATATATTAATAATCTAACTACAATTCACTTATTCCCCTTCATACATAACATACATATTTATTTAGCCGTTACACATTTTGTATGTTAGTGCTGCCAATACTTATTTGTTATAAACTTATAATTTACAAAACTAACCAGATGTTAACGAACATGTTGACATTTTTTTTTATTTCTTTGGTCTTTAAATCAATATTAAAATGTGGAAATCAAGAGGAGACAGACACAAATGAAACTATAATGAAACGTCTGTTAGATCGATTGAGGCATATGAAGATGATGCTACATGTTGTAATATCAACTGAAATAATAATAGAGCTTAAGAATTGCACAAGTCTAGTTATTGACAAAATCAATACCACCACAGGATATTAACAAATAAAAATGAAATGAGTGAACAGTATATGCCTGCATGCATGCGTTCATACGTACGAAAAATCAAACTAATTCAGAAGAAATATTTGATCACTTAGCCTTTTTGTCAGTATGTGTAGGAAAGTGTGTGTTTTTAAATACACTGCAAGAAATTTTCCTAATAACTAGATCTAACCCAGTGTTTGGAAAGGGGAAGTTTAATGAAAATACTGTTATACACAAAGTTTCCTATAAAAATCGTATATACACAATTTTCTAAAGAGAAAACAGTTTTACACACAATTTTCTGAAAACTGATATACATAAAATCTCTATATAGCAAACTGTTATACACATAATTTTTTAAAAAGAAACATTTTATAAACACAATTTTTTATAGAGAAAACTGTTACACAATTTTCAAAAGAGAAAACTGTTATACATAATATTTTAGTTATACTAAACAGTTTCCACAGAAAAAAAAGTTATACACACAATTTTCTAAAGAGAAAACTGTTACATACACAATTTCCTAAAGGAAAAAACAGTTATACATGCAATGTTCTATAGAGAAAACTGTTATACACAAAATTTTCTATAGAGAAAACAGCTACAGACAATTTTCTGTAGAGAAAGAAGCTACAAATAACTCTATAGAGAAAACCGTTAAAAACACAATTTTCTATAGAGAAACTGTTGTACGCACAAATTCCTATACATAAAACTGCTATATGCACAATTATCTATAGAGAAAACTGCAGTTTTACACACAATGTTCTATAAAGAAAACTGTTATACACAAAAGTTTCTATAGAGAAAACAGCTACAAAGAATTCTATATATATATACATAATTTTCTGTGGAGAAACACTCAATTTTCTACTGAAAGAAATATTGTACACACAATATTCTATAGAAAAAACTGTCATACGTAATGATTTCCTCAATATTTGTAAAATTGTTGTTCTAAAAATATTTGTTAGAGAAGGAAATTTCCTCCATGTGGAAGATCGCCTGGTATTGTTGAGTAATATATTAATTAAAATCATGACACTGTAGAAAAAAAAAAGGATTTTTCAAGTACTTCAAAAAAGCATTTCTTAGAAGTAGTTGTGTAAGAGAATAAAGTATTAATCAAATGCAATTAGAATTTTTATTAAGATAAAACTAAAGCAACTTATTTCTAAGTGCATTCGATTTAAGGTAGAAATCAAATGGAAAACTTGATCAATAAATTGAAAACAGCTACAACAACTATTATGTGATTAAATAAAATGCATGAATGTTATAAATAAGCAATACCAATACCACCAGCAACAACACCACCACTACAAACCAAAGCGAAAGAAATCGGCATGAATATGAAATTGATATTATGAATCGTATCATTTCATAGTCGGTCTATGTATGTATGTATGTACATACGTACGCGCTCTATTAGTAATGAAAATGCACCTGCGTCTAGTAAATAATATTGCAAACAATTTTCCAGTTCTATGGTCATAACAAAAATCATCCATTCATTCATTCATCCATCCATTCATTTATAAATACTTACTTACATTCGTTCGTACATTCAATGAATGAATAAATGTATGTATGTATGTATGTATGTATGTATGTATGTATGTGTGTTGCTATGTATTTGATATTAAAAGTATTAATGTAATGGTCGATAGTTGTTGCTGCATTGTTGCGCCTGTCGATGTTCGGAATAATACCCTGCTCGTACACTCGTTTCAATTTAAAGTGGCGCATGCGTACCAACAAGATTAAAGTACAATTGACCAGAAGACAGACCAGTTAAATGCAGCAACAACAACAAAAACACTATCAAATGCAGTAACGTAGAGAGTCAATAAAACAAATGAAGCGTGCTTTTTTCTGCTTCGTATTTGTTGCATTTGTAGTTGTTGTTGCATTTTATACAACCACCTTTAACTAAATGCTGTTTGAAATTTAAATGTTTTAACATTTGATATGACTTTTTTCTGTTTCGTTGCTTGTTCTCGCTCTATTCAAGCGGTTTTTTCATGTTTTTTTGTTTGTTTGTTTGTTTTATTTGTTTCGCTGTACATTTTAATGCCCATCAATGTTGCAAGTATATTTTTTAATGGGTTTTATGTTAATATCTTAACATGCAGATATGATGCGATATCTAAATAGGGTGTTTTAAGAGGTTGTGTCGATTAAACATGTTCTATTAACGAATTTACAGTGAATTTTAAATACGATTTAAATGAATGATATGGTTGAATTATTGGTTTAACCCAGTGATCGGTAAGAGAAGAGATGGATTATAGTAACAAGTTCTGCACTTTTGTAACCAGGGGCCAAATTACCGCATTCGTGATCGAATGAGCTATCGTATCGAAAAATGATTTCTATATCGAAATTATGATAAAATGTACTAATTTTCTTGCTCGATATCGAATGCCATAATCTCAAATAAAAAAATTACGATCAATTTTACTCGATATCGAATGCGGTAATTCGGCCCCAGACCATAATTTTTTTTTTTTATTTTTATTTTATTTTTTTTTTAAAGAGAAGTAACAACACTCAGGCAATTAATATGCCTGTATATACTTGCGTTACTTTCTTTGGAAATGGGATAGTTGAAGATGTAAAGGTGATGAGAGAAGAAAGCTTTTTATATCACAACTCAACAATTTCAATATTTTAAATTTTTTTATGAAAAATTTCAATATTGTAAAATTTACTTTCAAAAAATTTAAATAACGTAAAAAATATTTAATATATACGACAAACAACAACAAATTTCAATATCGTAATTAACAAATTTTAATATTGTAAAATTATATTAGAAACATTCCATTGAAATATCGTTAATTTTCAATAAAAAAATCATAAAATTTTCTTTAACTCTGATATACACATAATTGTCTATATGTATTTATGTTTTAGACTTTCTATATAAAATGCTGATTTATACAATTTCTTTTATTTACACAGGAGTTTCTATAGAAAATACTGATTTACACAAGATTTTCTTTTATATACTGAGAATTTTCTCTTGAAAGTAGTGTTATACAGAACATTTTTTATAGAAATAAAAATACAAGCATTTTTAAATCCTGTGGGTGGTATTGAATATTTAACAAGAAAATTGCTAAATTTGACTAGCTCGAGAATTAAAAAGCTTTGAGCTTTTATGATATAAAAGCTTTTTCATACTTGAAAGCTTTTTCAGACTTCTTCTATGACTTTTATTTGAATTTGTTTGAACTGTCTGACTGACCGACCATATTGTTGTTTAATATCTTGGCTTTTTATTATATCATAAAAGTTTTTAAGTTTCACAAAAAAACATAATTTTTTGGAAGCCCCTGTTTTTAATACGTCCCAGTACATCTTCACAAAATATCTAGCGTTTTAGACAAAATGAACCGAACAACAACAGCAAAAAAAAAAATGGTTTAGTAATTTAATGCATCATTTGATTCTCAAGTTTATTAAATGCTATTGTTGTTGTTGCTGTTGCTTGCGATCTTTATACATACATACATAATAGTCAACAAACTACAACAAATTAAAAGGTGCGCATGCGCAACAACAAATAATTATGAAATCGATTTAAAATTTCAAAATTGCTTTTTATAGTTGTTGCCTTTTCAGTTTTTCTATGTGTCTTTTTGTAACGTTTTCCGTTTTCTTTTTTTTTTATATGTAGATACATTTTAAAACTGCAAGTCACATTTTATTGTTTTTTTTTTCATCGCTTTTATATTTTAAATGACATTTTCCACACTCACTTGTCAAATTTGTTATGCTACAATTTGGATGTGAATATTTCAAATATTTTTGTTTTATTTATGTTGTATGTGTTTTTTTTATGTTTTACAAAAGTCACTTAAAATAAAAGCATTTTATTTTAAATGGTTTTTAATTAAATTAGAGATTAATGAATTGTAAATATTGTTTGCTGGCAGATAAAACTGGCTTGAAATACGGAGTTGGTTTATGTTTTAAGATGGTGGCGGTTTAAGGCAAGTTTAGGTATTATGAAGTTTTAGTGATTGTAGCTTTTACACGAAGCAAATTTTATTGAAAAGATTGATAAAATTTTTTCCATGAAACATCACGCGTGTCATTCGCCAGTTACCAGTCGAAATGCTCAAACGAGTCATCGAAAGTTGGACTCAACGGATAGACCATCTGCGGCGTAGCAACGGCCTACATTTGATAGACATAATGTTCAAAAATACAATAAACATTCCCCATTAAATTTGAATTTTCTGTATTTTTTGCTTTAAAAAAGTACAGAACCTCGAAATGGGTTACGCTTTACAATCAAGTGTGTACTCGTCTTATCTTCACCTCATGTCTAAAAGGTAATCAGCTTAGCTCAAAGAATTGCTTTGTGTAAATTGGTACTTTGTTTTTTATGTATATCGACAAAATTAAAAACAAAATTAATTAAAAAGCATAAAAGAAGACGTACTATTGTGAATACAAATGTGTACAATATAGATTTATTAAAAGCGTTGTAGGAATTTTATACAAGCTTTATTATTTCACTTTAATTAGAACATTTTACCAGTAACATATGTATATCACTTTTTCTAAAACTATTTGTAACTAAAGAATATTATCTACTCATAAGAGTACTAATTTCTTTTGAACGTTTCTTTCAAAAATGATTAAAATATTTATTATTCAGATCATTCATAAAAGTATCATTTAAAAAAAAAATACAAATTTAAAATAAAACTAGAGTAATTAAAATACTTAAATATGTTATTTACAATAAGAGCGATTATCAAGACATCAAGAAAGAAGACATCACGCGAGTTGAAACACACCGACAGTGATGACCATGACGGACCGACCATCAAGTAAGAATAATGATGCTGCCCCTGCTACTGCTACTGATGCTAATGTTGATGATGACGATGATGGTGGTGGTGTTGCTGCCACTCGTATTGTAGAACAAATTAATAAAAATGTTACTCTCTTACATACAGCAACAACTGAAACAGAAAAATTGTTTTTTTTTTTGAAAAATAAGATCAATGAACATGAACACGTAACGTCAAAATCTGAAATGAAAAACAAAATAATTGAAAAGCAAATTAAAGCTTAATACTAGTAGCCAAACATTTTATCAGACAGACCCCAGTAAAGTATCTCAACATCGTTATTGTTGTTATTATTGCTGCGGCTGACATAGAAAAAGATATAAATACAAATAACAGCAACAAAAACTAAAGTCGAGTAGCTAAAAGAACCATCATCATTATAATAATTATAATGATCAGTAATGGATAAAAAAAAAAGATCCATAAAAATAAAAACAGCATCAGTAAAAACAATACAAACAGTGGTAGTACTCAAAGTAGTTACCGAGGGAAGATATATACCAGTTGTACTCAAAATAGTAATAACGCTAACCGTAGTTGTTTCGTTGTCTGTGAAGTCTTAGGCCTGTCTTTTTCATCTTTTATCTTTCGTCCTTCTTCTTTTTTGTTTTTGGTTTCTTTTAGATATAACAAATTTACACAGATACTCTCACTCACGCCCCATGTTTTTTGTAGTGATGTTAGTGTTACTTGTATATACGTATTTGTACTATAGTTAAATTAAATCTAAAGACGGCTAAGGCAATGACCAAGCAACAAATGCTGTGTATGACCATCATCACTATATGTGTTTGTGTAATGTTGTAGAGTTTATAAGCTAGAGAGAAATAGAGTGAGTCTGTGGCATCATTATAATCAACTTCATCATCACTGTCATTATATTTTCAAGACTGGACTATAACTATCTATATACAAATAAATAGCAACGATATTTATGAGTATATGCTTGAATTCGCTATATATTGGTTAAGGGAAAAACCATTGATGACCTGAAATAAATATTTACATAATTTTATTTTTAACACCCACCACCAAAAATATGGGAGTGGTATATTAGATTTGTTATTCTGTTTGTAGAATCAAATATTATATATGCATATTCTAAGTCCTTATAAGATTATAAGACAATCGAGCCATCTTCGTCCGTCTGTCCGTTTGTTGAGGGTATGATGGAGCTTCCCAAACATTATTTGTTGCGCCAAAACGTTTGGTATTAATAATGATCAAATTCGGTCCACTGTAGATCAATATTTCAGACAACTTCGTTTTTTCTTTATATATTTTTTGCTATTTATCATGAAAATAAAATCATGAAATTTAGCACACTTTTTTTCAATATAGTAGGACAGGTCCTGTTGAAAATGATAAGAATCGGTCCACGACTTCTTATAGGTCCCGTATGAATGCTTTCCCGGAATTTAGCTCTATGGTACATAAATTCCTATAGAAAAACACTATTCATACAATATTCAACAAAAATAAGTTTTAAACCAAGGGAATCATAAAACGATATTTTGTTTACATCGCCCCATATTAGACCATAGATCGGTGATCTAAAAAACACATTAACCTACGTAAATAACGGGTGATTCAAATGGAGATACTTTTTTCAATAGCCTTTTTGGACAGATCACGACATGCCGTTATGTTATTTTTGTTTAGTATTTTTTGACATTTCATAATGGAAAGATTTACGCCAGAACAACGTTTACAAATCGTTCAACTTTATTACGAAAATTCACGTTCTATGAGGAATGTGTGTTGTGCACTTCGCTGAACTAATTGTCAACATAATCGGCCTCATGAGCATACTATTCGCAACACCATCACCCATTTTAAGACCCAGCATTCATTATTGGACAATATTCGACCGAATAGACCATATCTAGCACGCTGTGAAGGAAGAAAATATAGCGGCTGTAGCTGAGAGTGTACACGAAGGCCGTATAGAGTCGATTCCGTCAATGGCGACCGTTATCGTGCCATGAGAACCCGATATTTGATGCCTGAAATTGAAGTTCGTGATCTCGGCGACATTTGGTTTCAGCAAGACGGCGCCCTTTCCCACACATCACATCAATCAATGAATTTATTGAGAGAACACTTCGGTGAGCACTAAATTTCACGTTTTGGGCCGGTCGATTGGCCACCAAGATCGTTAAACTTTTTCCTGTGGGGATATATAAAGTCTAAAGTTTATGTGGACAAACCCGCTACGTTTCAGGCCTTGGAGGAAAACATCAAGCGTATAATTCGCCAGTTACCACTAGAATTGCTCGAACGAGTCATCGAAAATTGAACTCAACAAATAGACTATCTGCGACGTAGCAACGGCCTACATTTGATAGACATAATCTTCAAAAAATAAGTGCCAAAGACTATTCTTTGAAATTATAATAAACATTCCCCATTAAATTTAAAATTTCTGTGTTTTTTTCTTTAAAAAAGTAGGGAACCTCGAAATAGAACACGAATTATCTTACAAATAACGATATCGAGTCGAAATTTTACACAGCACTATAAGATTTTGTGACGGTCAGTTCATAATTGGCTTTTTTTATATGCGTGCATCACGCTACTGATATGTGAAATTCTTCACAGCCATCTTTTATTATTTTTTAGCAAGATAATTCTAATCTCTGTGGCTTAAATTACAAGCTTACGATTTGGCATAGAAGTTTAATGAAAAGTGAAATATTATTGAAATACGTGTCCTTTGAATTAAAATTTCCAAAGTCAAGAACGCGACATTTGCCTATAATGTGAGAAAAAGTAAAGTAATCTTAAAAATGTCATTTTCCTTGTTTCCATTTATCGGTAGTATTTTAGTTACACTAGTAATAAACATGGGTTCACAAACGCGACAAAAAATATGTTCCTTTTTAAAGGCATCAAGAAAAAATTAAAAAATTGAGCAACATTTTTTAAAGCGATTTTTTTAAACTTAAAATATAATAAATGTTTATATACCTACATATTTACATTCGTTTTTTTACAATATTTTGTATAATTAAGCATATTTTCTCGTCACTTTTGTTATTAGTATGAGTCCAAGTAAATAAATTTTTACCCTTAACAAATATTTTGCAGCATGTATAAGTGTTTATAATCATATGTATAACGTGCATGTTTCAACATTTATGTGTGTTTGCATGTATTCTCGAATCATCACTTTACTACTTTGTTTCTCATCTGTGTTTCTGATTCGGTTTCAAATTTGCCTTTATTTTTTAGTAGCGTTTTTTTAAGTTGTATCAAAATAAAAAATAAAATAAAACAAAACGCATGTTGAGTTCATGTGTAGCTTTTTTTCGGTTAGTAAACCGGATGTTCCTAATCATGGCTAGTTTGCCTCAAATTAAATACTGTTTTTTTTTTATTTTATTTGTTATTTGTTTCCATTGTATACATCATCTTTCTATTGCTCTCGCTACTCTCTCGGTTTTACAGATTCATTCATGAATTCACGGCTTTATTTTTCTAAAATAAACTAAAAACGATAAAAGGTTTTAATTTGAAATTGTGTGTATGTAATATTAAGATAAAAAAAAATTGTATTTGTAAATAAAATATAGTGTTGCAATCTGAACAGCGGCAGCAATAGCAGCAGCAACAACAACAACTATTATTTATACTTTTGTTGTTATCGCAATCTCAACGAATGCAATTTTGCAATGATGAATAGTTATTTTTTACGCTAAACTGAATTTTCATTCATTTTCAGTGGGTTGGCTTGGCCGGCCATTTATTTCTTCATTCATTAGTTTATGTTAATTTAGAATCATTCATTAAAAAATCTGTGTGAAACAACGCTCCTAGGTTTTTAAATAAAAACGTACAGACATTTGAATTTTTACACAAGTTTTTAAATATAAAATTTTTAAACTCTCAACTTCTTAAATATTAATCTAAGGCCTTACAATGTTTACATTATGACATACATATGCAATTTAGGAACGGTTTTTTTACTTTCTTAGCGATTTACCACTAACCTAAAGAAACGTATATTCTTACAGTCTTATTCAGAAAAAATTAAAGAAGACTTCAAATGTACTTTAAGAAAATTTTTATTAAAATATTAAATATTAAATTATTATTTTTTTATTTTTATTTTTTATTTATTTTTTATGAATACGGAAGTTAATCTTTTAATCAATAGTACAGTTTCTGTCTGTGTAAGACACACAAAGTGAATTGAATTCACTTGCAATGTTTATCACTGTATTTAGCAGCTCGATATTAAAAATTAGCCACATCAATTCAGTAGACCAAAATGTGAGATAATTTGGTTTTGGTTTAAAAATTAAGTAAAGTTATTTTTAATTATCAATGAAGAGTTATTTTAAAATGTACGAGTCCTAGGAAAAAGTTAATTCACCCTATTCCAAAATAATCAATAAATGTCAAAGCACTTACCACTACACTAGCTACTGGTTACTGAATTATCTATGTGACCAATTATTGTAACTGGTATAGGTATTGTATCTAAAGGTAAATAGCAAATATTTGACGAAATATTTGACCACAAAGTAAAATATATTAAAATTAATTTATAATATTTCAAAAACTTATTTTATTTAGGTCAAGTCATACAAAAAACAATTTAGTTTTATTTCCATTATTTACAAATGTTTTGTAAGATCAAACAGCATCAAAAAAATGTGTGCTAAAAAGTGCGGTTACGCTTTTTTTAATAAATATTTGTAATGTGTGACCATACCTTAAGATACAAAGAAATATTCCTATAGTCGGCTCTTAATAGTTAACACATTCCTTCAACTCGCACGTATTAGCTACAAAGTTCACAGTTCAATATTCAAGCGTTGACGCTAATTTGGCTTATTTCGGTTGCTCAGCTCTGATCTCGTTGAGCGTTCTTCGCCGGAGAAAAAACTTCCTGTTTATACAGTTGTCGTTGAGTTGACAATCTTTGCCGAGTGAAACTCGTTTCGTTCTGAAGCGAAAAGCCAATTGGCATGGCAACGAGTACACCTAATTCTGTTTTTACACGGTAATTGCTTCCAGGAAACCTCGTGTAAAAAAAACGTGTAAAAAAGACATTGATCGCATGTAAAATAGGTGATTGGTTTATAATATTTAATCACATATACAATGTCTTTTTACACAAGCATAGGTATTAAAGAAAAAAAAATAGATATGCACCTTAAACTTAAAAGTAATGTAAAAAAAATGTATGACAAGTGCATTTGATTGTATACACTAAAATGGAATTCCCCCAAATTTGTGCTATTTACAATTGCTCTGACCAGTACATTTGCTTGTATCCACAAAAAGAAAATTTCCCTAATATTTCGCAAAACTTAAATTTAACAAAAAAAAAAATTAAGCTCAAAAGATTTTGAATCTAGCTAAATGAAATAAAATCGTGCAAAAAAAAAAAATAATTGAAATTTGTTTATTTTCAAACCGCGCTAAGTCAAAACAGTATAAAAACAGAGACCGTGTAAAAACAGAATTAGGTGTATTTGCTGTTTCATAATCTCGGTAATAGTAACGATAATTTCCGTTAAACTTAAATGATTATTAATGTTTACTAAAATTAAATTAAACATTTGCAGTTTTGAATAAATAATTAATAGAATAGTAACGGTGACGGTATTGTGAAGTTAACATTATTTCGGTACCGCTTCCTTAGCTTAGCGGTAACAATAATTTTCTTTTTTTTTTTAATAACGGTATTGTACAAGAAACGGTAGTCGGAACTGAATAAGGTAAATTTAGATTATAGATTATTTCGGTACTTAAATTTTGGCGGTAACGAAAATTGTACTTAATTTCGGTAACGTTAGCCAACCTTAAATTACTAAATGTACCGTCACACTTGTCAAATATTTGCCGAAAAAGACGTAACCACTAAATAAAATAAAATTTTTGAACTCGATTATTTATTAAAAAATACTAATATTTATTCTTATTTATTTGTAAAAGTAAACAACGTCAAACAAATTTGTGGAAAAACAACTGGTTACGCTTTGTTGAGTAAATATTTGTCATATGAAACGGATCTAATCAGATATTGCTTGTGGAGTGTGAAACAGTGAGTCCCTAAACTAAATAATTTAACTTTTGAACGGATTACATAATGACAATAGACCCAGCTACAGTGGGTGGCCAAATTATTAGTTACACATGCAAAATTGTTTAGTTTGAAGCCGTATAACATTTTAAAATAGTGAAAATTTATCATTTTATGTGTTCTTTTAGGTAAATTAAGTGTTTCTATTTCAATTAAAAATAAATTCTTTTGTTTTAAAAACATATATTTGAGGAAAAGAAATTTTTTGAAAAAAAATCTTAATATTTCGTAGAACCTCCTTTGGCATCAATTACAGCTTGCACCCTTTTTGGCATGCTCTGAATGCATTTTTAAAAATTTTTTTAGTTCTTCATCGTGATGCCTGACTTTAATTAATGCCTCTATAAGATTTTGTTTGTATAACCTCAAAATTGCATATTTCACACTTCAGAGCAGAATGATCTACAATTGCACTCTAATGTTACCAATCATTGTTGAAACTGCACAAAATATTTAACAGTATTATCAGAATTAAAATACGAAAACATCTGGTACAAGAAACAGATTTATATACGTATTAAAAGCGGTTGAATCTTAATTAATAAGAAAAACTATAGTGTAACTAATAATTTGGCCACCCACTGTATATATATGAGTTTAAGTTATTTGCTAAACGAACTTAAAAGTTTAAACTAACTACTGCGCCGACTACTTAGGGACACTAAAGAGAAATATATAGTATATTAATTTATTCTAAAACAAATAATGTCTAAATTAAAGGGACGGGACTAGTGTAATTGATATTATAACGTCTTTAAAAGTGTAAGGATAAAAGTCGTATCTCGTTTTTATTTTACAAATATTTCTGTTTTACATATAGTACATCCTTGAATTTCATATTACAGAAGTTGACATACAGTTGAGGACTGGCCAAGTTCTAAATATATACATAAATTGTTAAAAACTTGCAAAATTCCTGAAACTTTAAATGTATATAGGTACATATGTATGTATATTTTTAAGTCACACAATTTTATTTAATTTTAATTTAAATACAATGTATGTATTAAATGCAATGAACCAATCAACATGAATTAAATGTCTAACGTATGACATCATTGTAATTATTTTCCATTTATTGTTCTTTCATCAATTAGAAATGAAAAATATTAGCATTTTACACATTTCAAATAACAGAAAATTTCTTTTGAAATTTATTCGCATGATAAAACAATTAAAATAGCTTTTATTTTTGTTGTATGGTATTTATATTGAAAAATATTTATCTGAACTTGCAAGTTCATTTCAATATTTATGCATTTTATTGTATTGCAGCGATACTTGATACTCGTGCTAGTTGTAAAAAAGTTTTTTTCCAATATTTATTTTTAATTATTTTGAATTTACTGTAATTCATAAGTAAAAAAAGAAGAGATAAGTTTATACATAAGATTTATAAAGGCTAGAAGCCGTTTAATGGCTGCGCTACTCTAAGTGATTTTGTCTGAAGAAAAATAATAAGGGCCCGATTATCGTTCACAACACTAAAATGTTGTGTTGTCTCCACTACAACACAACATGTATTTTTCATACGATTAAGCCGATAAGTGTTGTAAATCGTAATCGTAATCGCATTAAAGTACTTAGTGTTGTGAACTGTAATCGGGGCCTAATATTTTTTAAAAGCGATTTTCCAATATTCATGCAGATGAATTTGATTACCAAGTAGTTATTCGGTAAGTGATATACACATACTGCTAGAGAAATACTATTGTATAAGATGGATTTTTAAATAATGCAGAGTGTAGCGAAAAGAAGCTACATTGCAAATGAAGATTTTCTTTAATTTAAAGTTTTATACATGACTACATCTTTAGGCTTAGTGTAAATTGTAGTAGGGTGCTTGAAATTATAATAAAGTCAATGTGGGTGTTCTTTTCGATACCACTACTAACTAACTAAGTATGTATGCATGTATGTATGTTTGTATGTAAATAAGTAGCACTAGGGGGAATTTATTTTGTCCTCTATATTTTTACTTTTTAATTAGTATTCATTAAAAACTAGCTTTGCGATAATTATATACCAATATTGGAAAAGCATACATACATACATAAAAAAATATTTAACTTTATGGTATAAACAGTGATATTTGTTTTCAAACTATTGGAAAATTTAATTTATACTTAGACAGACCATTAAACATGTTTTTCTGTTTTTAACAAACAAAAATCCCACAGATAATTATCATAACTATAAGCTACAGCATTTCTACGTTTCTTTGCTAGTTACATCTTACAGTAATTAGTTTTAAATCACCTTTCTTAACCCCGTATTAAGTGTGTGATAGAGTGTAAGTATTTGGTTTGATTTTTTTTTTTTTTAATTAATACTTGCTGCACCAATATTCAGTCTACTCTCTCACCATCTCTCACTAACCACAAATCGTATGACCATAAAAGAGAACCAGTTCTTGCGGAAATATATCCTGATCATTTTGTTTAGTTTTTCTTTCTGTGTGTGTTTTTTTTTACTATTTTACTTGGGTTATTAGGTTGGATGTAACACATTAACTGTTATTACATGGTTGGGAACTTCCGGACCTAGTTTTTCGTATTTTGAGTTTAATGAAGATAGAGTTAAAATTTATAGAATAAAATGCATATACATATAAGAGGAGAGAGTTTGAGCGCGAGAAATGATATTTATTAAATGTGTTGCATGGTTGGTGAAGAGTTAATTTCTGTTGAATGTTAAATGTTTTTTTGTTTTATGCAATTGATTCCAGTTGGAATTTGAAACCAATTTTTAAATATTAATTTTCTGATTAATCTGATATTCTTAATTCCTAATATAATTTTCAAAATCAAATTAAAATATATGGCTTATTAATATTATTAAACTTTTCAACTGATTACAGAATGACAACAGAACTAGCCAAATATTAGTATGTACGAGGGCGGTTCAGAAACTTCTTAGCCTAGCACAGAATGAGAATAGTTAATTTTTTAAAAGCATGTTTATTTTTCAATATAATCTCCTGAAACTTCAATACACTTAGTCCAACGCTTATCTAGCAATTCTATCCTTTGATTAAAATAGTTTTCCTCAAGACCTTCAAAATAGTGGTTTACAACTGTAATTGCATCTTCATTTGAGGTTAAACGCTTGCCAGCTAGGAATTTTTTTAGATTTGGGTGCAGATAAAAGTCACTGGCAGCTAAATCAGGAGAATAAGGTTGATCTTGCGCGCTGGTGCGTTGTCTTGATGAAAAATTATTTTTTTGTGTTGTAAGCCAAGACATTTTTCTCGAATTTTTACATTTAATTGATCTAAAATTTTTGCAGATAGTCAATCAATAAAATACCTGTGAGGTCCCAAAAACCCGTTGCCAAACTCTAACCAGGCGATTGAATTGTTTTTGCCTTCTTTGCGGCACTTCCTCCAGCTTCAGTCCATTGCATGGATTATTCTTTTGTCTCTGGAGTATTGTGGTGGTTCCATGTCTCATCAGCAGTTATGAAACGACGCTTAAAATCCGTTTTATTTTTCTTAAAACGATCCAAACAATCTTGAGAAATTTTCATTCTTATGCGTTTTTGGTCGACTGTTAACAAATGCGGCATCCATCCTGCAAAAAGCTTTTTCATCTGTAGTTCTTCATGCAAAATTAAATGGACTCGATCATTTGAGATGCCCATGATATTAGCTATTTCACGCACTTGTATTCGTCGATCATTTAATACCATACTTTGGCTACAATTTCTGTTGTTGCTGTTTGTAGACGTCCACTGCATGGTCTGTCCTCAAGGCTTGTACGACCACGTTTAAATTTAGCAGCCCAATTTTTTAATGTTGCATTTTTATTTAAATATTTATTGACTACACGAATTTCTAATTTTTGAATTGTAAAAGAATCGCAGATGCATCTTTTTTGAACACATGTTTCTTTATGAAGGAGTTGCGAAATCGAAAAGAAATTTAACAGATGAAAGTTTTCAAATCACTTAACTTTTTTCTGTTTATACCGCGCTTTCTGTTCTAAGCTAAGAAGTTTCCGAACCGCCCTCGTATATAAGTTTTATTAAGTCAACTGCCCATTAATATTAATATCCGTTTGTTTGTGTAAAACACTCTCACGTGCAATATAAAAAACACAAAATAATTATATTCACCTAGAAAGTTTTTCAATCTGCTAAGCACTTCGCTATTGAAAATTATCCAAATCAGTTCAGTAGATTAAAAGTTATATACCAAAATGTTATGCAACCTCGAATATTGTTTTTGATGTTTTAAAGTTAAAAGTTTGTCATCATTGTCACTCTTGCTTATCTTACTAATTATTTTTACCTTAAATTTAGTGCTAACTGGTTATTGAATTCAATATATGCTTCGTTATTTTACCAAGTACATTAACTAGTTTTAACCCGCATGACTTTTTCACTAATCTAATAAATACTCGTACGCTTAAAACTTTAAGCTTTTTTCTTGCAAAAAATACACACATTTAAAGCGCCACTCTGACACACAAGTTGACATCCTCGATTTCCTTAACACAGACTGACATCAATAGTGTGTCTGTCTTCCTGTCTATGTGGAAATCACAGAGTATGAATGTATGTGTAAAACGGATGCAGATTTTCCTCTGAAAATAGGTTGATGTTTTTATCTTTTCTCTACCACAAAGATGGTGTTTCTTCATGCATCATTGTGGCCCGATCTCCAGCTATTGCAGAGCGTCTTCTTATCTCAGATGGCCGATAAGAATAATAATAACACTTTTGTAGGGGCCAAACAGCGAACAGCTAAAAAAAAAATCCGCAAAAAAGGGGAGAAGCATATCATTAGATCTTAAGAAAATTGTATAAAGAAAAACCTGTTAAAATCACAACAAGTATTGATGAACATTTTCAATTCATTTGTGGCAACCAACAACATGTTGTTCACAGAAAAAAAAACATAAACTTGTAATTTTTAGTTTTTTTCTTTTAGTGTTTCCAACATTGAGCGTTTGGGTTCCCCCTGGGTTGCTGTCTTAGAGAAATAACAACCAAAAAGGTTTTCACAAACAAATGTGTTGATTATATTAGATCAGTGCTTATTTGTAGTTGTTGTTTTTAAGAAGAACTGTACGTAAAACATCATTCTTTTCATTTTACCCCACGGCCACCTCCTGATCAATGTTTAAATTGATTTCTAATTTTGCGTGTGTATCAAAAGTGGCCAAGACGTTGTTGACCAAGTTTGTTTGTTTGCACATATGATTTTCTTTTTTTAATTCTCTTATTTTACTATTTTATTCCCACTGACCGACCGGATGGGCAGCTGCTTTTGTTGCCGTTTGTTAGTGCTAGTGCTAGAGAGTGCTGCTGCTGCTGCTTAACTTTAGGAGGATGGAAATGACAAAAATATATACACGTTCAAAACTTATACACATCACAACACTAAGCCACATTTGAAAGACTTAACAAATGATTACGGTGCAGAGGTGGGCAATAAATATATTATTTATAGCAGATTTTCTTTCGATTTAAAACAATTGCTGTATGTATATTTGTTTGCACAAATTCGATTATTCGACTGTTAGTCGAATAATTAGTCCCGCTGTCGAAGGAAACCGGTTTTTAGACAGTCTCTTTGTAACTAATACGTGAGTTCCCCGATAATAAGTCTACTACTGAGAACAGACTATTAGGCTGCATATATTTAATTGAGCTGGCTATTTTCGGTCAATTTTTTACAGCTTTGGCTAGTTAAAATACACGATGAAAATATTGTAGCAAAATTGCTTGCCTTTTAGACATCGGAGTGAGGGGAAGATAACACGAGTACGCCCTCGATTGCACTAGCAATTCTTGTACTTGTTGCATACGAATGAGAGGGTAACACATACGAGTATGTGTATAGAAATGTGTGTCTACTCTCAATAAAATAAAAATATGAATGATTTAAGAAAACATTTTAAATTTTAAGGAAATAATTGCATCAATTATTTTTTTCGTGTAAATCGGGACTAAGCAGTCTTACTTGACAGCTGGCTAGCTAATAAGGTATTAGATGCTAATGCAAACGACTGTGAATCCGATGTACATTGACTACTTTGTACCAACAATCAGACAATCTATACATATTTGGTCAACTGACTTCCGCCTAGGACGCATAGCTATTTATATAATAAGTGGTGAGCCTAAATGATAAGTAAGGTGCGGGACAGTCACCCCGAACTGCTGGGAGTTTTGTGTATTGCATAAAATGCCTCTGTTCATTATCTAATTGGGGGTTATTCGATTCAAAAGAAAACATTTTCTAATTTGATGATTTTTTATATAATTACACAACAATCCCCTGATTATATACAATTGTTTTGTCATTATAATTTAACTTTTAATTTAATATTTTGTACCTTGAAATCTCTTATCTGATCAAAAAGTCCCAGTTTGCTTAATTAATCTTTTCGCCCCTACTGGGATCATATGTCCCAGCAAAGTTCGCTACACTATAACGTTTGTTTTACCTTTTATATTTTAATATCTAATGTGTCCTAATAATGTTTGAACTGTTATCTATGATGTAATTGAAAACAACTGGATTAAATAGTAACGATGTATTATTTATGTGTATTTTTTTTTTTTGTATGAGAGCACGTGTTTTGCGTTGATCGTCGCATAATTTCTTAAATACTGATGCAGATTTTCTGTTTTTTTTTTTTGCAAATCTATTTGATTACAAAAGATGAGTAATTAAATATTGTTTTTAATATTAAAAAGCGACAATGTGCAAGTTGTAAAGTTTGGGACATATTATCCCAATAAGATTTTCAAGTGAAATATATAATCCCAATATTGTATATAAATAATATAAATTGTTCAATTTTTATACAGCTTAGTTTTATTGGCACATATTGCCCCACCGTAAAAGCTTATTGGGACTATATATCCCAGGATAACGGTAAGGATTATAGACTTCTCGCATATCGCAAACATCTTAGCTGAATTGTTTGTCAAAATTTAAAAAAAAGAAGCACTAGACTTCAATAAGAAAATCCCCGGGTGAAAGGGTTAAGAGAGCTCATAAGCAATAATTTGGATTTAGGTCAAAAATATCATTCAAACCCGCTAAAACTTGGCTTTGACTTGCATTATTTATTAACATACTTTGTAATGAATACTACATACTGTCTACATTACTAATAAGTAGCTAAATAAAGACTGGCTAATAATTTGTATATAATAAGACCAATCATGAATAAAAATTCCGCTAGAGTTTTTTCCCTTTTCCCATTTTTCCTATACAAATTCAATGCTAAAAAAATAAAAAGGGAAAAAACTCTCGCGGAATTTTTATTCATGATTGGGCCGAATAGTTTACTAATGTATTCTTATCAAATCACAACTATAGAAAGTACTTAATTAAATGCTTTCTATTACTTACAGCGAAATATTTGTTTATTTTGTAGTGCTTTTAATTTCAATAAGCTTTAACAAAATATTTTATTTACAAAAGCTTTTCATACCAGCTGTTCATTTAATCAAATTTACAACTTTAAATTTACGTACTAGAACTAGTATGTATATTCTAAAATAAACATTGTTCAGCTGTTGAAAGTACTTAAATACTCTCACAAAACATTTTCAACTTTAATCAATTACATACTCGTACTTTAATGAAAGGTTTTGCTAAAAAAAAAAAATATCAAATGTTGTTTTTCTTTTAAAAAATTTACCACTTTTAATTTTATATTTACTAGACCTAGTATATTCTAAAACATTTATTGGCCAATTCCAGAAAGTACTTAAATATTCACAGAAATCTTTTTTAACTTTAATTAATTTCTAGCTTTAAATTTATACAAGTAACACTAAAGCTTTTCCTTTTAATCAAATTTGTAACTTCAAATTTTCTATTTACTAAAGTTTGGTATATTATAAAACATATATTGGCCAACGCTGCCTTTAGATACACTATCAAAAAACCAGTTTCATTGAGAAAAAATAGCAAAATATAACTATGAATTAAAATCTCTACACACAACAACGAGTTAGAAAAAACATAAAAAAAATAAAAAAAAAACATTAAAAATACTTTGAAAACCTCAATAGATAACTGAACATTGTGTATAAGAAATACAGCTACAAATTCAAATACATACACACACATTAAATCTAAAGGAGTTCAAAGCACGCAGCTCCCCTCCCCCTAACAGACGCTCATGAAGTACTCTGGCTTAAGTTTTATGAATGAATTTTTTCTACTTCGTGTTTATTTAGATCTTAACATTTTTGCGTTAGATGAATTGCTAAAAAAAAATTCATTCATTTATTCGGTTAGACAGACAGACAGACGGAGATTCACATATTGTAGCTTGCGCTAATCAATAAATATTTTGTTAGATGGATGGCTGGATGCCTCATACGTTCGTTCATTCATTCATTCATTGATTCATTCAATCACAAAAACACATAGAAATGTTTGTAGAAAGAAATCTATAAAGTATTGGTTTGTCTCAATTTTATAGCGCCAGGGAAACATAATTTTCAAGCCATAATTATGCCGCTGTTGATGAATACGAGTAAGAAAACAAAAATAACAACATACGAGTACATGAATTTTAAATAAACCTCAAAGATTTATAATACACAATTTAAACAAACTCTCATAATTATTATACATACAAGATGGATTTGTGTTTGATTTTAAATTCAAAAAACTGTTAAAGAAACAATCATGAATGAAAGTTGTTTGCAAACACCTTAAACTAAATTAACCAAAAAAAAATAAATAAAAATACAACACAATACCGTGAAAGATACTGAAAATACTTCATAGATAAATACATACATATATGTATATATATATATGTATCGGTACATTGTATTTATGTAGATATAATGAATTTGTAAATAAACTTGTTTTGCAAATTATAGACTTATTTGGTTAGTGATTATTTTTGTTTTTATTTTACACAATGTGTACGAGTATGTATGTGTTTGTAGTTGTGTATTTATGTATCTATGTTATCTTTTTCCACATATACATACATATGCAGTTGGGGCACAATAATAATATTTGATTTTATTATAATCAAAGTTGGCGATAAAGATTATAATTAATTATCATTTCCGATAGTTTTCACAAGAGATTAATTGACTCAATTACGCGAATAACATTTTAACTCACTCACTAACATTAAAAGCAAAGCAACAACTACAACAACAAAAGTGTGGGAAAGGAATATATTCAAATCCATTAAATTTGATTTGAATTTGAATGATTTGTAATATTGTTTTAAGAAAATTGTAATAAGTTGCGATTGATTTATCAATGAATTGTTGATAACATGAAATGTTGGCCAAATGTACATATATTAAGAAAACTAAACACAAATTTATGTAGTCGTTTGAGTGTAAATGTTTTAAAGCAAATATTGTTAATTTCCTGGTCTAAAGTAAACACGTAATAAATTTGTATTTTGATACAATCAGTTCCTTGTCAAAAGTTATGTAAATTTTTACTTACTTTAAGAATTAGATGTAGTGATAACATTGCGTTGGTTTAGAAAATATTTCAAGGCTTCAAGCGGAAATAATACCCAACTTTAAATAAATTAACAAGTGAAATTCAGAATTTTCAAATGGTTGAGTAACATTTTTTTATATTTTAAATAACTACGGTAACTGTAAATTACCGCCTGTCTTAACTATCTATACGAATTTTTTGGCTGTAAAAAACAGAAAGTCATTTCCTAATGATGATTTGCTTTTAACACTCTATCTAAAATCTAAAAAGTCGCAATTATAAAATTCGTTGTAAAGACTGAATCATTCAATTAGCAAAAAATTTGGTTGACACAACAACTTTTTACCCTGTGTACATGTTTCTTGTTACATGTTGCTGAATCATTTGTCCTATTAACATGTTGCTGCTATATTATTATTATCAGTATACTGCAGAAACTTTTTTCTTATCAACATGTTGCTGCAACATTTTTTGTATGGATTTTGGAAAACAGTATGTTCAGAAACATTTTTTTGTCAACATGTTTGTAAAACAGTTTTACATCAGAATATTACTGCAACATTTTTATTTTCGACAATTGCTGTAATATTTGACTTATGGACATTTGTTTTGTCAACATGTTAGTAAAACAGTTTTTCTATCAGTATATTAAGGTAGATTTACCCATTCGGTGTGAACAAAATATTTTTTCGGACAAAGTTTTTTATATAAAGTTTGACGTCTCTCTTTTTGAGAGAGAGAACGTATTTTCTACGAACATTTCTCAGCTTGAATTGGTTTAATTTGATATTTTGTCTGGACAAAAATGAACTGAGTTGCAAACATGTTATATTTCTATTTGTGGTGTTTGTGAAATTAAACTATTCATTTTATTTATTAATTAAACATTTTATAAAATGTTTGTGATGTACGCAATATTTTAAAATAATTTAATATTTGTTTTTTGACACTTAAAATCCAAAGCAAAATAAATCAATGACCGCAGTTAACCACTTGTAAAACTAATAGGTTTTGTTTACATATGAAAGCTTTGATTTTCCAGAAAAATTGATCGAAATGGGTGAATCGTGCTGCAAAAAACATTTTTCTCTGCCCAAATTTTTGTTTGGAAAAAATGGGCGAATCCACCTTTACTGCAACATTTTTATTTTAAACATGTTGTTGTAACATTTGTTTTATCAACATTGACTTGTATGTTTCTGCATCATTTTTTCTGTCAAAATTTTTTTAAATTTTGTTGCAACATTTTAGTAAGAACATGAATTTGGGATAACTTTTTTACAACTGTATGGTTAAGTATTAAAATTTGGTCATTGAGTGCAACTTGTAACTTTTTAATACATTTTATTTGTTCGAAATAAATTGTATCAGGTATCACTAAATTAGTTGTATATAATGCTGACGATATGTAGTAGTATATTAATCAATAATAAAATATAAGAACCAAGTATTTACTAGTAACTTTTTTAACATTTAATTTAAAATTTTATTAAACATATTATTTTTTTCTCTTTTTAGGTAAGTTTGCAATTGCCTGCAGTTTATTTACCAATAAAATATCGGTTATGTACAGGTTTGAATCATATTTATATTAAATATGGGAACAAGCATTTAATTTTAATATTTGTTTAGTTTCTAAATAAAGCGTGATCCATTTCGAGGTTTCTTACTTTTCAAAAGAAAAAAAAAACACAGAAAATTTAAATTTAATGGGAAATGTTTATTATCATTTAAAGAACATTCTTTGGCATTTATTTTTTGAAGATTATGTCTATTAAAATTTGGCCGTTGCTACGTCGCAGTTGATTTATCTGTTAAGTTCAGTTTTCGATGACTCGTGCGAGCAATTCGACTGGTAATTGGCGAATTATACGCGTGATGTTTTCCTCCAAGGCCTGTATCGAAGCGGTTTTATCCGCATGAACTTTAGACTTTATATATCCCTACAGGAAAAAAACTAACGGTGTGATATCACATGATCTTGGTGGCCAGTTTACCGGCCCAAAACGTGAAATTATGTGCTCACCGAAGTGTTCTCTCAATAAATCCATTCATTGATGCGATATGTGGGAAGTGGCGGCGTCTTGCTGAAACCAAATGTCGCCGAGATCACGAACTTCAATTTCAGCCATCAAATAGTTGGTTATCATGGCACAATAACGTTCGCCATGGACGGAATCGACTCTCCACGGTCTTCATGTACACTCTCAGCTACGGCCGCTATATTTTCTTCACAGCGTGCTGGACGTGGTCTATTCGGTCGAATATTGTCCAATAATGAATGCTGGGTCTTAAAATGGGTGATGGTGTTGCGATTAGTACGCTCATTAGGCCGATTATGTTGACCATTAGTTGAGCGAAGTGCACAAAACACATTCCTCACAGAACGTGAATTTTCGTAATAAAGTTGAACGATTTGTAAACGTTGTTCAGGCGTAAGTCTTTCCATTATGAAATGCCAAACAATATTAAACAAAAATAACATGACAGCATGACACGACTCACACGTGATCTGTCAAAAAAGGCTATTGAAAAAAGTATATCTACTTGAATCACCCTATATAAAAACTATTTGAAAGTTTGAAAGTTTTTTTTTAAATAAAACTTTTGATTCGCAAATACAAATTTGTAATATTGGAAATACTTAATTTTCAAAATTATCAACCAATTAAACTTTGTATAAACAAATATTTAAATATTTTCTTTTTATGGTTAACTGCACATAAGATACTTAAAACGATATTTTTTAAAGTTAAAAAAAAAATAAATATATTTGTTAATTAAAAAATAACTTAATTATCTTTGATAAAAGGCAATCTTGTTTAAATTTATAACGATTTGTTGTTTTAAGATTTAAAATTTCTCAATTCAAAAGTCTCTCATCATAACTGACACTAATGAAATCTTTACGAGCAGTTAATAAAATTCAACTTTCAAAACAGTCGTTTTAATCATAAATCAATTTATTCCTAATAACTCACAGAGATTTGTTTCCCAGGCAAAACCCCAACCACAAACAAATCTAAAATAAAACTATCACCTCATTTAAAGACATTTTAACTCTCTCACCATTAAAACAAAAATCTTTATCTGTTGGATACAAAAAAAAAAAGAAAATAAAAATAAAATGAAATTTCCATTAAATTGAACAAATAGAAAAAGACATTTAAAATTGCATGATAATAAAAATAACAAGAAATACAGAACTAAAAAAATAAAATATTATGTTAATTTAATAGACATGTTTATTAAGAAAACAAATCGGGCCAAAAGAAGCTAGGAAAAATCTATATCTGAATTTAAGTTCTAACGCCAGATGCGCCAACTGTTTCAAAGATGTTGTTGGGTGATGGCAAAGTTGCTTTTTTTTAGTTGGTAATACATTACTAGTCTATTGGTCATATAAAAGAAATGAAATTGATTTGAATTAATTTTCTTTAGAAAACAAATAGTAGCTTGTTGTTTAAATAGTTTTTTAAACAAAAAAAAGAAGAATAAACTTAAAACAATAAAAGTTTTTTTTGTATTATTGTTACGTTATGTTGCGTTCTGGTTTAACAAAAACACATCACAAACAAATTTTTAAACATCAATAGCCATCACTATCATCATCATTGGCAGCAACGATAACAACATTAGTTTTATCAACAATATAAAATACCCCCAAACTACCAACAATAGCCATTAACGACAGCCGCAAAGTCAGCAGCAGCATCATTAAAATCAACATTGATGATCATCTTCATCATCAACAAAATAAGAAAACAATAAAATTTGATGATCAAACAGATATTTACACGATCATAAATGAACCGCAGCATCAATATTAATTCAAAATATGTACAAATATATGTATATATATGTATGTACATATAACTTAAAATCAAGTCTTGTTTGAAAGTATGAAATCATTGGGAGTTTGTAAGTTCAGTTAACATTTTGATCTCTTATATGATGTCTACACATACTAAATATCGAATAATATCAGGCGAAAGGCGAATGTTTTAGAACAAGTCCTTTGAAAATGATTGTTACTTTTACATAGAGTATCTTTAGATAGTTAATTAACTTTCAGTGATAGGTTATTAAACTAACTAAAGTGAGCTCTTAAATATATATATTTTTTTCACTTAATTAAAAAATTCATTGATACATTTTTAAAATTTCAACACATTTAAAACAATGTACCCTGTTTCTATGTACAATCATCTTCTTAAAGGGAAGGGAACTGTCAACAAACTAGAAATTCGTAAGGAATAATAACAATTCTAGTTTTAATACTGAAATGAAAGCATATATTTCTAACATAGTATTCTCATTGGAGGGAGTAAGTTGACTCGACGTTACAGATTTTTTAATACAAAAAGTAGAAAGTAAAATATAAAGTTTACTTTTTTCAATGTTCGATATTGTTTTCCGTAACGATACACTGCCAGCCAAAATTATTTGAATAAAAGCTCTAAAATTTGATATTTTCAAAAAAATTTTAATATGTTATTTAAAAAGACAAACATCTTACATCTTCTTTATATTTATATATAATTCTACTGTACGTGTGTTGTGACTGAACTCCTCGTAAACGGCTGGACCGATTTGCATAAATTTTTTTGTATGCGTTTGGGTGCGCCTCGGGTGGTTTGGATTTACAATTCGGTCCAATTGGACAAAGGGGCGTGGTACCTCTCATACAAATCACAAATTAAAAATCTATTATTTCTGCTCCTGATAACGGTAATTGAAGAAAATTTGGTACGTCGGTTTGGTGTGCATTTTAAAATGGCACTGGTGGCCTTTCTTATTATAATAGACCGATTGGCATGAAAGCTTTCCAATAAATATAAAATTTGAAGGCAAAGCAACGTTTGCCGTGTCAGCTAGTATTCTTATATATTTAGAAATATTTAAGAGTACATCTGATTGTTTATAAAAAATTAGCTTTTTTCTCTAAAAAAATTTTCTGTAATAAAAACAATTTTCTGTATAACAAGCTTTCTATAAAAAATTTTCTATATTTTTTTCTATGTATAACAGTTGTTAAAAAAGTTTTCAAAAATATCTGCATTTCAATTTTTTTGTCTAAAAACTTTTCTGTATAACAATTTTTATAGTTTGCTAACTGTATAACAGTTTTGTATATAGAAAATTTTATGTATAACAGTTTTATATAGAAAATTGTCTGTATAACAGTTTTTGCATAACAGTTATTTTATATAGAAATTTGTTTGTATAACAGTTTTTTAAATAGACAATTTTCCGTATAACAATTTTTTCTATTAAAAAATAATAGTTTTTTTTCTATAGAAAATATATATAACTAAAATATATATAACTAACTACAAGTTTATTACGTATTATATTTTTTTTATTTATTTATTATATTACACTTGTTTCTATAGAAAATCTTCTGTATAATAAATTTTTGATATGAAAATTAATATAGGTAAATAAAAGAATAAACTCTTTACCACTACTGTTAATTATACACCAACTTTTCGGTTGTCTTATCATTGGAGCAATTATTTTTCTGTGTGTATTTTATAGTGGCTAATTTTGTGTATGTTACCGCTACAGCGGCAGCACTAACATCACCATCAATAACATTTACAAATTGTGGGTCAATTTCAAAAACACCGAAATATCTATAAAATAATTCACATCACCTTCTAGACTGACATACAACCAACAACTCAACTGCTCAACTAAACGGTCAGTCGTCATTCATTAAGATGTTTGTATCTATTGACTATGACCACATATTGCAATTAATTAGTTCAACTACAACTACATGTATGTGTGTATGTAATACATTTAGATACAAATGTATCTAACCAATCACCACCTTCTTATTTAGATTATCAATCCTTGTACTTTTTCTTGGCCACTGTTATTTATTTGTAGCCGCATCTGTATGTGAAAGAGGCAAACTGAACAATTGTTTACAAAGCCATAATTTTCAGTTTAATTTGATTTCTTTTTTGAAAGCAAAAAAATCTCTGAAATAAAAACAACTTTTCAAAGTAAAGGTTTTATTTATTTACCACGAAATGTTATTTTTTTTGTGTGTATTTTTGTTAGTAATAAAATTCAAGTTTATTTATTTTTGAATTTATTGTTAAAAACAAAACTTAACTAAATATTTAAATAAATTCGGTAGTTCAATTGTATGTCCAATGAGATATTTTTTGTTCTTGTTGTACGACAAATACTTTTTTAAATGAAATATTTAATTGAATAGTAAACATTAATTGTTATTTGGTTGTTTTTTTTTTATTTATATCAGTGCTGGTTCTTTAAGATATAAATCAATTTTCAGGTGTTGAAATATGTGATTGAATTTTCTATTTTTTTATTCCAAAGAGATAAGAATTCTCTTGTCCAGTTTAATGGGACTAAAGTCGAAACCCTAAAAAATATGTGCTTCAAAATTTCCCAGAATCAGTTTAGGGGGTTTTATGAAAATATATAAAATATGTTTATTAGGGATAAACTTTAAAGTGGATGTTGTCATAATTAACCCCCTGGCCCAAGATGTCGAATAGACTTAAGATACAAACTTGATTGTGGAATAAACAAACTTGATTGAGTAAAAAATAGATACGATAACAAGTTTGTGTCTTAAGTCTTATCTAAGGGAACGTTATCGTTCGACATCGTGGGCCAGGCGGTAAATAAAACATATCATTTTATATATATTCAGTCTGATATGATGTACACCTAATTCTGTTTTTACATGGTTTTGATTTAACACGGTTTGAAAATAAACAAATTTTAAAGTTTTTTTACACGATTTTATACCATGTAGCACGATTCTTTTGAAATCTTTTGGATTAAATTTTTATTGGTTAAATTAAATTTTTGCAAAATATGTTCATATCACAAATTTAGGGGAATTCCCTTTTTGTGGATACAATCAAATTTATTGGTCACAGCAATTGTAAATAGCACAAATTTAGGGGAATTGCATACAATCAAATGAACCTGTCATACAAACATTTTTTTACATTACTTTTAAGCTTAGAGCACATACCTTTATTTCTTTAATAACTATGCTTGTGTAAAAACATCGTACCTAGGTTCTAGAGTTTTTACACGGGGTTTTGCTTGAACCGTGTAAAAATAGAATTATATGTACTGAATTTACACCTATGCATGTATTGTTTGGCTTAGAATATTTTTAGATCTTCAAATAAACAAATTGTTTATGTATATTAAGACCCAGTTTTTAGGATGTAGTTCAACCATGTTTATTGTTTTAACTTAGTTTAAACTTCAAATTAAGTTTTTAGGATGTAGTTTACTTTGTTTTAATTGGCGTTTAACCCTTCAAGAATGGGCGTTTAAACTCGATTCATATTTGTCAAAACATATCAGCTGTTTAAAAGTACTTTATAACTTATAACATTAATTATAATAAAATGGATTTTTCCTCAGATGATGAGGATTATAGTGATTCGGAAATATATAATAATTTAATAATTTATAACTATATTAAGAAAACCCCGGACATTAAGATCTCGTCCAAACCATTTTCATTTATATAATGATGGCAAATTTTATCAGCGATTCCGTCTATCCAAGCTATCAGCGTATATAATTTTTCAACTTATTGGTCCACACATTGAAAATCCAACGAGTTGGTAAATATCTGTTAATTAAATTAATACTTTAATTTAAAAATGCTTTTTAAGGAACAATGCTTTGTCAGAAGAACAAATGTGTTTTTTTTTCTTTTATTTGTTTATGATTTAGAGAAATTTTATAATGCTACCACATTTATATAAGACATTTTTAACGATGCCATACTTTTATTATGTGTAAAATATGGTAACATCAAATAATTTGACGTTTCTTAAACTACCACTAAAAATGACTAGGTGGATTAAAAAAAGTTTGAATGTTATTAAAGTTCAACTAAACCACTAACAAACCAAGTTTAATCCTTCTCCTAAAAACTGGCCCTAAGAAAGCTTTTGACTTATATCTTGCAATCGAATTCGCCTACCAATGAGTTGATTATTTCATATCTGTAAATGTACATATGTATGTTAAATATGCGCGACCATTATAATTTAAGTAGACAGCATTGTTTTTTAAATATTTTGTTATTGCTGTTTGTAGAGTGTTTTCTTAGTAGTTGCCACGAGTCCAATTAATCAGTTTCAATGAACTTCACTTTCGAAATTTTCAACAAAGTCTGAAACTTCTCAATAAAATTATTATACAATTTTTGACTATCTACTAAATGGAATTGGCAATGAAGTTAAATATTTTCAAAAATTTATGGAAATTTTAGTTTTTTTTAAATTAATTCTAGTATTGTGACATTAATTTAATGGAATTTAGTACCTAAAAAACAATTTTCGTTGTCTTTCAAAACTTTTTGAAAAGTTTGCATTAGTTAATTTTTAATAATTAAAAATTTCATTTTCTATCGTATAGTGGTGATAGTTACAAGCAAAGAAATTTATATAAAATATTCGTGTCAACACGGTCATGTTTTTTGAACACAGTTAAAACCCAAAGCATTAAACACATTCGAGACAGCAGTCTACACGACTACATGACATTCCCATGACAGCCGGTTCTACGCACCGGAATGACCCGAATTTATTCGGCCAAGGGCTGCCAACATCAGCAACAACTATATATGTTTAAAATCGTAGCAACATCTTCTCGCATTGTTACTCCAAATCCTCTTGGTCCATGAAATAAATTGAAATAAATCCCGGACCATGGTTCTGCACAGTATGCCAGAACAGAATGCACCACATGCCCAGCCAATTAAGGTGCAACTCTTGTATGGGCTGGTGTCACCTGAGAAATTGCTCCGGACTTCATCATAAAAGGGAGTGGTAAGTAAATTTCGTCGGGCCATGCTGCCAACGACGAAACTCATCAGCGTCTAATATATACGCTACGCCACCACCCTCCCCACCGCAATCACAATTACAGCAGCAACAACAACATCTAGCAGTAGTTAGTATAATTTGACAGCGACGAAAAAATCAGCATGGACAACAACCTGCAGTCGTGTTGCCTGATGTCGTCAATATAGGCACTCTCATATAAACGTGTGTATTTTATTTTTGACATATTGTAGCCGGTAGCCTGCTGTCTCGAATATGTTTAATGCTTAAGGTTTCTTTGTATAGAAAGAAATTATCGCCCTTTTAGTTATTTTTAGATTTTCTTTCATATTTTTTTAATGTTGTAATTTTTGATATAATAATCAGCATAATTGCGATAAATAGGCAAATCTGTCAGACTTAGTCTGCTTGTGGCAATAGCTGAAATTTTTTTTTTATAACAAAAGAAAAAGTGCCCTTACTTTTTTGTAAAAAAAAAAATAAAAAATTCAAAAATCTGTTAATTATTCCACTTTGCAATTGAAAATCATTTATTTTTGAACCTTGAAAAGATATTACATTGAAATATTTTATGTCTGAGCGAAAATTTTATTGTTTGAGGAAAATCTATCAAAAATTCTAAACGATATTTGAAAAAAAAAAAAAAAAACAAAATTGAAATTTCAATTTTCAAATACTTATAACACGAAAACTATAAGAGATACATAGCACAAGCAATAAATTTAGCCGATTACTTTACTAACAATTTTTTTTAACAATCGTATAAATTACATGAAAAACAAAAAAACTACACGCGTTTAAACAAATTACGTATCAAATATAACCTATTTTGAGAACCCACAGCTCCGCCTTAACGAGTTTGTGGCATCCATCTTAAAGATTTAAACTCTGGTACTGCTTGGCTACGCCCATGTAAAATTTTATCTCAATCGAAACAGCCGTTTGGAAATGACAAATTTATTTCCAACAAATTTCGATTCAGCGCCACTGTGCAATAAATGCTCTGCCAAATAATGTCACATCTGTTTTTATAAAGCCATTTTTCAGAAGTTTAGACACATTTGGTAAATACTGCATAGAAAACTGAAACTTTTTAACTTAATCAGGTTTTTTTCAATCACAATTTTTTGGAAAATTTTTGAAAATTTACTCTTGTTTAATTTCGAACTTATTAGAATTTTAAACTACAAAACTACTACTACAAAAAGTTAATGATTGATACATTTTTCTCTGCTTATTATATGTATTCAACTCATCTCATCATCATACAAATGTCATTATAAGTCATTAGAAATGAAAGTGCAGCATTGACTAAATACCCTTTCCAAAAGCAATATGTAGTAGTAGCAGCAGCTATAAAACTCGCAGCTATTTACCAAGTCATAATAAGTGCCCGCAGTATGCAGCTACCAACTACAACATTTGTTTGTTCAATTAGCGTTTGTTGTCTTTGTTTTTCTAACGAGAAGATTGTTTCATTTCATACTTTTTTTTGTTTACTTTTTTGCAGCTATTGTCATCAATAGGTTTTAGTAAAAAAGTCTAGACATCAATGAACTGAATTAGTATAGAGTAGTACATATAGCAAAAAAGAAAGACAGAAAACAAACAACAAGTAAAAATATGACTCAAGGCATTACAAAACAAAAAACCAATAAAGGTAAAATCAACTAAGTACACACAAATTACAATTTTCTATTGATTACTGAAAGATACAAAAGAAAAAAATATCAAATTAAAAGAGCAACGCGAAAATATTATTAATAAACCTTAATAAACCTTTAAAAAAAAGGATTGCAACAGCGAAAACAACAGTGAGTATGCAAATTGTGTGTCTTTGCTTTTGTGCTTAAACAAATACATACATACATACATACTCGTATACCACAGACACAGAAACTCTCAAACAAAAATGAATTGAAACATTTAAATTATTTACAAATACTTAAAAAAAAACATCTGCCTTTCTTAAAAATTGTCATATTATTTTGTTGTTCAAACAGTGTAACAACAAGATGACAGCAGATGACTTTTAAAAGATTTGTCATGTCTTTTAGAATAGAATACAAAAGTATTTATACCAGTCTAACCAATCCAACTAAGCAATTCGAAAAGAGTTTGCGTTTAAATTTTAGATTTATTGTTGACCTAAGATGTGAACGGAAAAAGAAAAGAAGAATATTTGTTTAATTTATATGACAACATACTTGTAGGTACATGAAAATAGGGTTTACCTGTCAATTCTAAAGTAGCAGCAAATATTTTGTGGGCTTTTTTTGTGTTAAATCGAATAATGAGCTAATTATGTATGGCTTTTAATTTACTTTATTGTGCGAAATGTTTTAAAATATCTTTTATAATTTAAAACATATTAAACACTTTCTATGACTTTCATAACAAAAATAAACTTTTTATTTTTGAATTCCTGAAACGTCGTTATAAAATTCCTTTTTTTAGTGAAAACATAGACTATGGATATTAATCGATAGTCTTAGAACCCACTGTAAAGCCTTTCAACCAATTAAATTAGTATTCGCCAACAAGCCATGCTCCAGCTCACATAGCAAAAACGAATCAACTGTGGCTTAAAAACAATGTTCCGGATTTTATATCAATTGATGATTGCCCAGCTGCTAGTCCAGACCTCAACCCGTTGGATTACAAGTTGTAGTCCGTATTAGAAGGCATTGCTTGCTCTACTTGACATCCAAATATTGAATCGTTGAAGCGAGCCCTTGTCCGTACAGTGGAAATTTCCAGTGCGTCTCGCCATCGATGAGTGACTACATCGTGCTGAACGGCAAACGGAAGTCATTTCAAATAAGTTGTTCTTAGATTTGTTATCATTGAATCAATGTAGTCTTATATTTTAAGTTACACACTTAAAAGCGTAGCAAGCGTTGAAGTTTTGTTTACTTTTGAAAGCGTTGCAAACGTCGAACAGCTGATCAAAACAAATGAAAGGCAAATTTATTTTAAGGGTGATGTCACTAAAAAAATAACAGCTGAAAAAACATTTTTTATATGAAATTGACAAACCGATAAAAAACTTTTTATAAAAAAAAATTATCGGCGCGAAAAATCTTTACATTACTTGACGCTAAGAACTTTTAGAAAACTATAAATGCGTTGACGCTAAAAAGCGTGGTGTTGACCTCCAGTTTAAGGGTACTCATGATTTTGCTTAAAACTGTCGTTTGTGCAATTGAGCAAACTTGTGAGACATGAAGCCCCTTTTAAAGTTTTATGCAATCTAACAACGTCAGTTTGTGAGAAACGTCAATTCAAAAATAAATAAAATAAACTTAAAATCTTTGTTTAGAAAAAGATACATATTTAGTTTTAAAAATGCCTAAAGAAAGCCAAAAGACTAAATTACTCAAATTATTTGAAAAAGTTATCGTTTGTTTTTTTTGGTAAAAATGATGGTAAGAGGAAGTTTACACGACTTTTACCTGCAACTTTTCTCCTGCAGCTCCTGAATGTAAAACGAAAGGACATCTCGAGAATCATAGCGGTGCTAACCGGTCACTGCATGATTGGTAAGCATGCGAACAGACTCTGACTTTCCTTTAATGATCACTGCCGGAGTTGCCAGGACCAGGAGATAGGAATCAGTGTTTCATCTTCTTTGTGATTATCTGGCACTTCAAAATTATAGAATTAAAATTTTCAACAATAAATAACCTAGCAGATACATTAAGTATAAGATGGTGCGATTATATCGGATACATGAACGCAACAGGCTGGATACAGTACCCATTATATACTAACATCTGGAAAAGATCTAGTCCTGTCATGCGTTCAACGAGTGGTATGGTGTGGTAGTTTTCAAAACGGAATCAAAAGATTCCACTTGAACTAACCAACCACCAACCATTCAAGTTGAAGTTATAATAAATTTTGTTTAACTAACTACAACATTGGCAAACCCTGTACAAGCATATTCTATCTCTGTGTTATTTGTTATAAAGCGTGATCCATTTGGAGGCTTCTTACTTTTTTTTAAGAAAAAAAAAACAGAAAATTCAAATCTAATGGGGAATGTTTATTATCATTTGAAAGAATATGCTTTGGCATTTATTTTTTGAAGATTATGTTTATCAAAAGTTTGCCGTTGCTACGTCGCAGATGGTCCATCCGTTGAGTCCAATTTTCGATGACTCGTTCGAGCATTTCGACTGGTAACTGGCGATTGACACGAAGCGGGTTTGTGAAATTATGTGCTCACCGAAGTGTTCTCTCAATAAATCCATTGACTGATGCGATGTGTGGGAAGTGGCGCCGTCTTACTGAAACCAAATGTTGCCAAGATCACGAGCTTCAATTTCAGGCATCAAATAGTCGGTTATCATTGCACGATAACGGTCGCCGGTTACGTTCGCACCGGCATTAGTTTTAAAAAAATATGGACTGATGATTTCACGTCTTCACAGCGTGCTGGACGTGGTCTGGGTGATTGTGTTTCGAATAGTACGCTCAGTAGGCTGATTATGTTGGCCATAAGTTGAGGGAAGTGCACGAAACACATTCTTCAGAGAACGTGAATTTTCCTAATAAAAAAGTTGAACGATTTGTAAACGTTGTTCAGGCGTAAGTCTTTCCAATATGAAATGCCAAACAATATTAAACAAAAACAAGTAAGAGTGCTATATTCGGCTATGCCGAATCTTATATACCCTTCACCTTTGTTGTGGATGCATAATTATATACATAATGCATAATTATATACATACACATATATATTATATTGTTACGTTTTTACCTTTTAAAAAACTGTGGTTTATTTCCTATAAATAAACCGGATTCTTTTTAATTGCAAAATAAAAGCGTCAAGTAGTTTGAAGAAAATATAACGAGTCTTTATTTATTTAAATGTACACAAACACAATTAAAAAAATGAACACAATATTATTACGGTTTACGAACACACTTAAACACTTTGTTTGATCAACGCCATCTGTTTATGAAATTATTCGTAACAATATTAATACACTTGGTTTTTTTGATGAAATTTTCAGAGGTTGTCTCGGATTTTTGCTCATATTTCCGTTATTTATGGACGGATTTTGCTGATTTTAAATAGCAAACTTCTCGGAAGCATGTCTGATAGAATTATTGAAGATTTGGATCCCGAAGATATCTGGGGACTTCAGAAAATTGATTTCAAGAGACAGACAGACGGACATGGCTTAATAGACTCCACTATCTATAAGGATCCAGAATATATATACTTTATAGGGTCGGAAAATTATATTGCGGAAATTACAAACGGAATGACAAACTTATATATGTATACCCTTCTCATTAAGGTGAAGGGTATAATAACATGACAGCATGACACGACTCACACGTGATTTGTCAAAAAAGCCTATTGAAAAAGTATCTCTACTTGAATCACCCATTAATATTCTTATTGTTTCTTAAACAATTCGCAGTTATTAATAAATATTTAAATGGTCTTTCATTCATATGCTTTATTCAAGTCAGTTTTTTTGTAGTTTGATTTAAAGTTTTTTTTTTGGTTTTAATTGTTGTGTCCACTTAAGTGGGCGGTTTTATGTTTAAACTGCTAAAGTACTTACATATGTATGTATGTATGCCTTTTTTTGCATTTAATGTCATATTTGTAGTTAAATAGTAATGTACAAAGTGTTGTAACTAATTGCATTTAAATTCTATTGAATTCAACAGTTTTTATTTATATTTTTCTTACCCAGCTTTTAGAGAGGGGTTGCTGTAAATCTGATGTTTGCTTTATCTTTTAAACTAGATCCATGCATGTACTATTGCAGCATTTAATATTAATTAAGGATTTTTGTTGTTGCTGTTGTTGTTGTTGTTGTTGTAGATTTTGCTGCTGTTGAGGTCTGAATGAATATGGTCTTGAATTTAATTAGATTTAATAATAATTATAATGTCTTGTTTCTTAGTAAAGCTTTTTTTCGTTGTGGTAGTTGTTCTGTCTGTGGTTGTTTAAGTGAGTAACAATTAAATGATGGCACATTCGTTTTCATTTATTCATTTAAATTAACAGAATCGTAAAAAAATTCAAAACTATTTTATATGTGGGCAGCATACTGACAGTACTCACTCGTATGGTATGGAGAAGTTATTAAATATTTGGTTTAAAAATTTTTAATTTTTTCAATTGCCAGCCATTGACATGAAACGTGTCTATTTGAGACATGCAAAATCTCTACTAACTTTTACCCTAAATCTGAGATTAATACTTATTTCGCACAGTTGAACTTAAGCAAGTGGCCCATATAATCACTACAAAAATTAAACTTCCTCTAAAGAAACCCAACCAATAAGCGACAAAAATATCACTAACACTAATAATTAAGATTTTCAAATCAAAATCAAAAGCAAAACTGAAACTGCATTCAAAATATGCATATGTACATATGTGTGTATAAACATGTGTACACAGTACATTTTCGTAACAGCAACGTTATGATTATTTGATTGAATTATTATAAACATTTAAATTGAAAACCGAAATAAATATCATTTAACAATTCGATTTGCTCTGAAATGCAATAAAAATGTAAAGTTTATATGAATGGGAACAGCGGGATACTCGTACTATTTCTTTGTCGAAAAGTACGCAAAAAACACACACACACAAACACACACTTTTCTACACTCAAAAAAATAGCCGAAAAAAAAGATTTAAAAGCATTTTTCTAACAATTACAACTCATAAGTGCACACAAATCTAAACATGCATCATCATAAACAACACAGACGGACGGACGGACGGACGGACATTTAATGCAATTTTTGAAAAATATTGAATAGTAAAGAAAACAAACAAACTTGGGAAAATATATTTATGACTAGATCAAAGAACAGCGCTAATCAAATCAATTACATGGCTCATTGGGGGGAATAACAACAAAAAACATATAGAAAAAAAAAACTGGGAAAAAGATAAAAATATTTTTGAACAAACAAATGGCAGCATGTGGAACGGATGAGTCTAGAAGTGATTATGAAGTGTTTAAAAAACAAAGTAAAATTGTATTTATACCTATTTCTCTTCTTTTTTTTCTTTCTTTCATTTTATCACTATTGAATTTTAAACAAATCAAACAATTTTAATAGACTCTATGGCTTTTACAAATTTTACTGCATCAGAAAATTTGATTACTACTTGGTACTACTCGTATTTAGGAGGAAGTTGTACATACATATGTATGTAAATTTTTAATAAACTTGAGTATTTGTTATTCTTTAATGGTTTATTTGTGTTATAGAATGTGTTTGTAAATATGAAAAAGCTTTTTTATTTTTGCCGAAAAAGGTGTAATATTGTTATTTTTTTCATTTTATACAGACATCTCCTTGATGTCTTCATCAAACACAAATCCACTAAGAATCTAGAAGTTTCTAGATGGTTTACAATTCAATTAGAATTAACTAAGCTTTATATCTCGTTACTATGTCCCGTATGGGATTTTTCATTGGTGACCTTGGGGGTTTTGTATCTCTCATACTAATATTAAGCTAAATTAAAGCTAGATTTACACGATTGAACAGCAAAAATTCTTCAAAATTTATTTATTTACTACTAATAAATATTTTTGCTGTTTACACGAGTTTGAAGCATTTTGAAGAGCAATTTTGAAGAAAATTTCAATCGTGTAAATCTAGCTTAATTTTAGTTATCTGGTTAATTTCTGGCACACTTAGTTCTATGAATACCAATATAAGAATATTGAGTTCCAGGGAACACTGACTATTGCACTCCCAGACCCAGAAGACTAGGATTACCCTAACACGATTTCTGCAGAAGCTGGCAAAATGCAGAGGATACTATCTCTCACTTTCTCTGTCAATGTTCAGCATTGGAAAACTTAAGAATTAGATTTCTGGGACACCGTTCCACACAACAATCTCTCCGAACTATCAATAATAAAATTTTAGAAAATCGATTCTTTTATAAGGAACAATAACTGGCTAAGATAACTAGTCATTTCGAATTCCAATGTAATGACTTGAATCAGTCGGTCAACTGACCTGAATCACTTTTTCTTCATCTATTACTATAGATGCGGAGATAGAGATAGTCCCTCATCTACTCTTCCACTCCTTTATCTACCTCTCCTCTTAATTACCTCTTCAGGCAAGAGAAACGGACCAAACACATGGACACGAGTTAGCTCTATTTATGATCGACGGCCTGCTTAACTAAATTAATACTACCTATCTAAACTTGGTCTCTAAAGGATGATTTTTTCTCAACTACTGACTATATTAGTTCTCCGTTCATCTTAAGGTACGGTCACATTTGGCAAATATTTGCTCGAAAAAAAAGAAAAGTAATTGTTTACACAAAATAAAACTAAAAAAAAATACTTGTTTTAGCACAAATTTGTTTGACGTTTTTTACTCTTACAAGAGTTTTGCAAGATCAAACAGCATCAAATAAATTAAAATTAAATATTTGTTGTGCTTTGGCCTAAATAAGAAAAGTTTTTTTTTTTAAATAAATAAACGAGTTCAAATATATGTTATTTAGTGGTTACGTCTTTTTCTGAAAATATTTGCCAAATGTGACCGTACCTTTAGACATCACTGTATGCAATTCTTGGACATATTGCCGTTCGGTAGTCTACGATTACAATCAAATTTCTCTAAATATAATTGATTCGAGAAGAGGACAAGATTAACTACGGGGTTTTCTATATAATAGTTTTTGTAGGAGTTGTTTGGAAGAGAAGGCCTATCTTGGGGATATGTAATTGCCGATTTTGGACAGATTTGCCCGAAGCACTTGTATTATGGCAATGTTTGGAATTTCAATTTAGTGTATGATTAAACTGTTTAGAATTTATATAGTTTTTATATATTTTTTGCCTTTTGGTTATTGAAATAATTAGGGTGAAAGCAACTAAAGCTAGATTTACACGATTGAAATTTTCTTCAAAATTGCTCTTTAAAATGCTTCAAACTCGTGTAAACAGAAAAAATTCTTCAAAATTTATTTTTTTAATAGTTATTATTTTGCTAAATTTACACGATTGAAATTTTCTTCAAAATTGCTCTTCAAAATGCTTCAAACTCGTCTAGTTGCAAAGTAATAGGGACTAATTCCAGTTCTATCACTTTATATAGAATTATTCTGCCACTTTCACCATGGATGCCTTAGAGGTTACCCCCCCTCTAAGGCATTGAAACCTTTTGGGCTCTCGTTAGTGAAAATTTAGGAAACTAACTCAAAAAACGTATGTTATATTTTAGATCATAATGAACTTAGAATTTTGATAAACAGTCAACTTTTTGGTATAATTGCACCAGTGCAGTTAAATATTATATTTTTAAAAGTCACAGGGCTAGTGCATTTAAATCAATTGGCACAATTCTCCTACTGAACTAAACATTTTATGTAATTTAAGTTCATAAATCCTCCGAAATCATTTTGTTAATTTAATGCAACTTAATAAAAAAAAATCTACAATAGAAATTCTTAAGGTAAGGTCACACATGGCAAATATTTGACGACAATGACATGACCACTAATATAAAAGTAGTTTTAATTCTTGTTTTTATTAAGAAAACTTATTTTACTAAAGAAAAATCACAATAGAAGTTAGATTTTATATTATTTGATGTTAATTGGTTTTACAAAACACTCGTAGATTAAACCGTATCGTTAGAAATGGCGGCTTTAAACAAACCAAACTTTTATTTTTGTTGGAAACAACGGCAACTTTCTTTAGCTTCATTTCAATATCGAAAAGGTTTCTTAAACATCACTTAACCTGACTTTTTATATGTATCTTTGAAACTTAGTCTCAATTTACATGAAGCAATTCTTTAAGATAAGATATAGGTTAGACATGGGGGTGAGGGGAGGATTGTACTTGCAATTTTACTCTTTTATTCGTATTACATTTGTGTATATAAATGTGTGTATCCTCTCAAATAAAAATACGATTGATTTAAGCAATAAGAATTGTTGTGTGTAAACACCGAAGAAATTTCAAGGAAAAAATTGTATCAATTTCAATGAAAATTGCTACGTGTAAATTGGGACTTATTAAGAAGCTTTTTTCAAATTAAGTAATTATGTAATAATAAATTGAAATCAAATTTTAAGCCGTTTTTGTGTTTAATTTTAAACACTTAAAGAAAATGCCTTAATACAATCATACAGGGAAACATTCCCATGTCATGTTATCAATTAATGGCAATGTGAAGTACATCAAATGATGATGATGCTGATGAAAAAACTAAAAATAACCACAACAAAATAAATTTCAACAAAAAGGATAATCAAACTTAAAAGAATAAAGACCCCCACCAAATACAATACACACAAAAACACCAACAAACTAAATGCATTTTGATATTGACCAAATCTGGTGTGTACAGGCGACAACCTGATTAAACTCAAATAAATGAAGAAAGAACCAAAAAAAAAGAGAAAAAAAGCAATACAATAAAACTAAAAGGGGGAAGAATGATTGAACACAAAGAAACAGCCAAGAAGAATTGGTTTCAAAAACCCAACAAATGTTCGAGGTACATGAGAAAGTTTCTGCAACAACAACAACTAAAAAGCTCCTCAACACAATTCCATACAAAGAAAATATCCACAAAAAAAGTAGCTTTAAAAACTAACTACATACTCGTATACTCGTACATACTCATAATAATGAACAAGGAGTTAAAATAAGAGCATTTAAACAAAGAGGCGTTTTGGCGCATCTTTTACGTACTTTTTTTTTTTAAATACACATACATACATATTTTTTTTAATGTTTCTGTTGCTTCAATGCAGAAAAAACCAAAAAATTCCCACGGCTACTGCTGCTGCTTCATATGGTCGGCCACTGCTGCCCCATAATGTTGCTGATGTTGTGTGCAGATTGACACAGACAAACGCACAGGAGTTGTTTTTCTCCAGCAGCTCGGTTGATCTTGATGTTTTGGGATGTTTTGAGGAACACGATTAAACGGGTTTTAAAGTTTAATGTTTTCTTTTTCTTTTTTTTTTTTTTTTTGAAAAACTGGACAAACTATTTGTGTTGTTGTTGTTGTTATTGTTGTTGGCTTTTGTTGTCGACGTCTCAAACTTAAAATCAACACAGACGGGGGCTGACTGACTGGAGTTCATAAAGCAATTGTTTAAAAGCACTTGCGCGATAGTTTTTTGTTTTTGTTTTTTTTTTGTTTGTTAATTTTTAAAAATATCGTATTATAATAAAAGAATTTACTACAGTTGGTTTATAGCTACATATATTTTCTTTAAATTAAACGAAAAATTCACACAGATTTCATTTTGATACGCTAAGTATGATAATGGATAACTTTATTTAACAGGGTGTCATTTAAAGAGCAATGCATTTTTGCTAACATGTGTTGTGTAGTCGTTTTACTAATCGATAATACATATGTATGTAGATGTATTCATAATAAAATCTAGCCTTATAAGTCGGGAATTGCTTATATAGCCTTATATGTATAATAAAAACGTGTAATTTGACTATAAAATTTATATTAAAGGACCTTGTTTTATGGTCTAGATAGAGATTCTAAAGCAAATATGATTATGAAATATTATAAAGCCATGTCACAGAACTTAACTCCGTTCGACCATTGGAATTCATTCCGTATTTTGCTTCTATAGAAAAAGTAAAACGCACATTTTTTCGAAATGTTTAAAATTACAATTCCACATAGCGGTCTCTATAAAAGTGGTTTCATTCCGAAAAATTTTCGTTTTACTTCTTCTATAGAAGAAAAATAGGAAATTAATTCCACTTCTGAACGAAATTAATTAAGCTCTGTGACATGGCTTATAAATACTTATTACAAATGACTGTGGAAAAAATGTGATTAAAAAAATAAATACATTCATTAGGCATAAAAAATTTATGGTTTAAAAAATTATTTTAAACATAAATGTAGAAAATTCGATTTTACATAAATTACGACTGAAACTTGCAACTCCGTCCCATCTATAGAAATTGTTTCCTATTAACGTCATTTTGTGTTCTTGTAGAAAAACCTCTAACAGTTTCGTTAACCATCCAAAATCATAATCAACACTATCGTGAATAAAAATTGCACATGAAATTTGTTCCCTTTTCACATTTTCCTATTAAAATTCAATGTTAAAAAAATAAAAGGGAACAAATTTCATGTGGAATTTTTATTGGATACTGCTTTTCTAAAAGCATTTATGTATCATAGAGCCATATACCGGGACATTTATATGTGGCTATGAGAAATCATGAACCGATTCTTGCCATTTTCAACATGACTTCTCCTTATATAATAAAAATAAAGTGTTCAAAATTTTATAATATTATCTTTGTGCATTTTCAATACCAAACGTTTCAAAGATGCAAGGGTTCTTGGTGGTGATTATAAAAATTATATTAGGGCAAGTGCAACGTTAAATTTTAATGAGATGTTTCCACTTTAGTTTACAAATTTTCCTCTCTAGGCCGAATGCTTTTTGGAAAATTTAAAAGTTGAGAATTATACTGAACTTATCGAAAATAAGAACTGTAATACGTCACTAAAAATTCCTTCCCCTCTTTTCTCCAGACAACTGTAGAAATACTACAACATATTTATTTTTCTAAAACAAAATTATAAATATGTATGTATATAATAAATATAAAACACAAACGGGTAAGTATTTTGTTTGAAACACTAGAAAAATAAATTTGTTGTAGTGTTTCTGTTTCTTGTTGTAGTGTTATAGTTTTCAAAACTTTTACTGAGATGGTTGCACTTTTTTAAGTGTTGTAGATTACTAATTTCATGTGTGTTGGCGTGAGATTTTTTTTAATTTATAATGAAATAAAGTGAGTTTTGATTATACTTAAAACTGATTATTCTTGATTATCATGGACAAAAAGGTATTTGAAAATTATCACAAACCTAGGAAAGTACTTTTTAGAAAGAATATTTAAAGAGAGCATTTTATGATGCAATTGACTTTATAATTTAAAGAGAGGAAGTTCATGATGCAAGCTATCAAATTGATCTGACACCATTTTGTTATGACCATTCTACCAGTTTCAAAAATACTATATCCAATCTCCAATGAAGAATCCAATAAATTCAATCAATCTAACTGCCGACACCAATATGTATTGTTAGAAAATGAGTCAAAAAAAAGCTGATGCACATTTCCAAACGTTTCAAATGTCCGAGTCTATTTGCATTTTTTAAATGTCTTAAATGCCTTAAATGTCACTGCGACTTGAAGGTTGCACAGTTCGCCACTTTTTGATATAGTTATACATAAATAAATTAATTGGAACATACAAATTATTGGTCCAACCGATACTAAACATGGAGCAGAATTGAAAAGAAATTGGACTATCATATTTCCAAAAATTTATTCAAAATATTTGAGCCTGGAACCAAATAATTAAACATGTCGAATATGAAATACCCTGTATTTAAATATAAAAGCAAATAAATGCTTATTTATGTAGACTACAATGTACATAAAAATAATATTTATATACATACATACATACATTCATATACATATGTGGGAAGAGGCGATGGCGGCAGCTTGAAGATCAGCCAGGTACTTATACAGTTCATACATTTAAAATGATCCTTGTGCAGATTGTCTCAGAGACAGTATGTACAGGACTTATTTTATTCCTTTTTTAAATTTTTTTTTTGCCTCTTGTCTTAGTTCGGTAATTTGAGTAGATTTTCGTTGTTGTTGTTATTGGACTGTTTAAACTGATGTTGCTTTTAAATGTTTGTAGAAACAGACATGTGTAAATCTGTATTTATACATGTCTGTTTAGACATGTTTTTGATCATCATTACGATCATACATGTATGTGAGTATTCATATGTGAGCATAATGATTGAAATCTATTGAAATCACAGAAAATGTGAAAGAAATATTTATACATACATACAGATATAAGTTTTGTTCTTTTTTTTTTTATTTTTGTTTTACAAAAACTCAACACATGATGTCAAAAAAAGGCGTGAGAAATTTTTTTAATTCTAAAGAATTTTTATTTGCTTTTAAAATTCAATTGTTTTTTTTTTCTATCATGTGCTGGATTTTGTTCAGTTTAATTTGTATAGTTTAAGTTTAAATTAATTAATAAAGTCCTACACACATAATATACTGATTAATTAAATAAATAGATAATTAAGTTGCATAGTTATGCGTATAATTAAGTGTGCTGAAATAAACTTTTGAGTTTATTTAGTTTTTGTTTTTGGGGTTGCAAATTACGTTATTGGAAAATAGCTAAATCCTTGTTAACAAAACAAGTTAATCGTTTATTTTAAGGTCATTTCAAGTGGGCCTGAATTCGGAAACTTCTTAGCCTAGCACAGAAAGAGAATAGTTGGTTTTTCAAATACATTTTTATTTTTCAATATAATCTCCTAAAACTTCAATACACTTAGTCCAACGCTTATCTAGCAATTCTATCCCTTGATTAAAATAGTCTCCTCAAGGCCTTTAAAATAGTGGTTAACAACTGTAATTGCATCTCCACATGAGGTAAAACGCTTGCCAGCTAGGAAGTTTTTTAGATTTTGGAACAGGTAAAAGTCACTGGGAGCTAAATCAGAAGAATAAGTTGGGTGTTCCTCCTCAATGCTTGTACGACCACGTTTAAAGTCAGCAGTCTAATTTTTTAATGTTGCACATGAAGGAGCACTTTCACCGAACACGTTCATCATATCATTATGAATTTCTTGTTCCGATAAACCTTTTTTATTTAAATATTTAATGACACCACGAATTTCTAATTTTTCCATCGTAAAAAAATCGCGTATGCAACTTTTTTAAACACCCGTTTCTATATGAAGGAGTTGCCAGATCGAAAAGAAATTTAACATGTGTTCATAGCAGAGATGGAAGTTTCCAAAACACTTAACTTTTTTCTGTTTATATCGCGCTTTCTGTTCTAGGCTAGGAAGTTTCCGAATCGCCCTCTTATTATTATTCATATGCAATCTCCTAATATCTGAAAAAGTTCAAGTTAATCACATTAATCTCTATAGTTCTTAAAGTTTGTCAAAATTTTTTTTTTTAATAAACACAAACTTTGGAGCCTTTTGTTTTGTCTGCAGAAAACACTTAGGGTCAAAATCTTAAACCACAGACTGATAGTCCAGCACACCACCATCTAGTCTTTAGAGGTCACCAAGTAGTAGCGTCTCCAATATTCGTTTTTGCTCACCTTTAATTGTTTGACTCTTTGTTTCTTTTTAGCAAAAACATTTTTTATATATGCCTCTTATTTACTTACAACGTGATGATTTTGTTTTAATTTACTTTTTTTTCTATTTTGTTATTTTTTTATTAAAAAAATTTTGTTCCGAAATTTTTTTTCGGTGGTTAAATTTTTAGTTGCATCCAAAAAAATTAGCACGTCTTGTAACGGATGCTTTGTCATAAACATGTCACTGCTACGTGCACTATATTTTGTTCTTAATTTCTCAAATTTGCTTCGTTTTATTTTTTGGAATTTCATGTCAACATGTTTTTTTCAACAAGATGGGTGGCACAAGAGTGCGAATTTAAGGCGTAAATTAGTTCGTAGAAACAATTAATGTTACTAAAGAAAAATGGCAAAATAGTTGGTAAAGCAATTTAAGAAAGACCATGAAATAACTTTTGAGATACAAAAACTTTTGGGGAAAATGTGGACTTTTAGGCATGATAAGAAATAGATTGAATGTTGTCGAAGCAAACGTTGTAGACAGACAATCGAACTCTAGATGAAATTTTCAAATGAACATGACATCTTTGGCTAGTTTTCTGCTGATGACATTCTACTGTCAGTATTTTAATTTTTTATGACTTGTACAATGCTGCAAAACATCGTTTGATTTCCAGTCTTAAAAATTCATCTTCATATAGTGTCATCTGTTTAAAATTAAAACATATTTCTATGTCGCTGAGAAAATAAAACCAAGATGTTTCTTTTTACAATATTTCCAAAAGAAAATCTCTGCCCATCTCAAATTTCTTACTGGCAGGTGTAGTATTTTGTTGATGTTTTTACTCATTATTGTCAATGGCAAACATAAATACACAAAATTATTACATTAAAATATGTTCCACAAGTATTCAATTAAATATCAATTAATATTTCAAAATGTCATAAATACTTTAATAGTGTTACACATTTAACTTTAATGTGCATCTAGCTCAACACACACACACACACATGAAAGCAAACACCAACCACCACGAACGACCTCTGCAACAAAATGTTGGAAGGAAAAAATATGTTATTGTTAAGATACACACATACTACATACTCGTATACGTAGATACATAAAATATATACATGTGTTTATGTAAAAGTATGAATGAATAAATATACATACATGCATACATATGTACGTATGTGTGTACTATGTTTGTAATAAATAAATCCCCCCTTTTGCATTCAATATTCCAAATGTAGTGTTTAAATAATTTCAATGACTTTAGCAAGTGTAACAGTGCAACAACAAGTCATACAATCACTTATTTATGCTGTTGCTCAATGTACGGTAAAAGGCGATACAACTTGTAAATGTTGCACATATGTAATTAGGTTTATGGCTGTGTGTTGCACCTCCAAAATTCATATGCAGTTTAACAATTTGAATTACAAGCGACAAGTAGGAAATGCAGCATGCAACATCATTTTCAATAACTACATATATAGGAATTGATGTATGAGTTTTATTCGTATTTAGTATTACAGTGGTAGCGTTTAGCTATTAATATATGTAGTTGCTTCATGTCGTTCCATCTATGGTTGCAAATCTATATTTTTGATGAATTCTTAGTTCAATTAGCAACATAAGTGTCTAATTCTACGGTTTGGGGTTGATTTTTAAAGTGTGTCAGAAAGAAACGTTTGATTTTTGATTTCTAAAGCAATTAAAATAACTGAAATATTGTTTGTTGTTTCTTTTGTCGAGAAATCTATACGAATGCTGACGATTTTTTGAGACATTCTTGATATCCTGATATAATTGTCAATGTTAAACAATTTGGCTGTTCCTTATATCGAGTATAAAAGTGTTTAAACATTCGTTATATAAGGTAATGTTTAACATGTTGCCGTTAGTTTTTTTTTATTATTTAATAAATATTAAAAATTGTGACATCGTATAAAAACTATGATTTTATTTATATAGATGGTACAAAATTTAAAAACCTGTTTTCCCTCCCTGCTCTAGTAACGGAACTATAGGGTGAATCAAGTAGAGATACTTTTTTCAATAGCCTTTTTTTGATTGATCACTTGTGAGTCGTGTTATGCTGTCATGTTATTTTTATTTAGTATTGTTTGGAATTTCATAATAGAACGACTTACGCCTGAACAACGTTTACAAATCGTTCACATTTATTACGGAAATTCAAGTTCTGCGAGGAATGTGTTTCGTGCACTTCGCTCAACTTATGCCCAACACAATCACCCATTTTGATATTATTGAGACCCAGCATTCATTATTGGATAATATTCAACAGAATAGACCACGTCCAGCACGCATATTTCTTTAAAAATGGTGCCGGTGCAAACGTAACCGTCAATGGCGACCGTTATCGTGCCATGATAACCAACTATTTGATGCATAGGTCGGCATTCTATAGCACAATTGTGAAGAGAGCACTTCACACATACACATGCGGCGGATGATTTTATATTCAGAAATACTTCCCAACAAACATTTCAAATTAATAATGAATTACGGAAAATATTTTATGATTGATAATGCATTTGTTAACATGCATGTAATCAGCTTTTGAAGTACTAGAAGTTCCGTTTATATATCAATCTCATTGTTAATTACTTATATGTTACGGAAAATATATTGTGAGTGTAACATACACTATCTAACACTAATCTATCTAAGTTGTTTTGTATAATTTATATAATTATGTTTATGTTTGCTGGGTAGTTCGCTCACACACACAACCTCATTTTACGCTTTGCCTACCTCTGATTTGATGCCTGAAATTGAAGCTCGTGATATTGGCGACATTTGGTTTCAGCAAGACGGCGCCACTTCCCACATATCGCATCAATCAATGGATTTATTGAGAGAACACTTTCCGCTTCGATTCAGGTCTTGGAGGAAAATATCACGCGTGTCATTCGCCAGTTACCAATAGAAATGCTCGAACGAGTCTTCGAAAATTGGACTCAACGGACAATGATAGACATAATCTTCAAAAAATAAATGCCAACGAATGTTTTTTCAAATGATAATAAACATTCCCCATTACATTTTCTGTGTTTTTTTTTTAAAGTAAGGAACCTCGAAATAGATCACGCTTTAGCTACTTGGTGATTAAGATTTGTTTCAATCAGTTAAAAATCGTTATATGAAAGGAAACTTCTTTCATGGATGTGTTTTAAAAGGAGTTGAATTTACGTTATTTAAAAAATAAAATAAAAGTGTTAAGTCCTGAGAAAACAAGACATTGTACATTCGATTTTGAACCTGCTTTCAAATTGTTTAAATAATATTTAGGACCTAGTATATAAACGATTATCACAGAGTTACTAAACATTTTTTTTTAAATACAATTACTTAAACCTCGTGTCTACTTTAGTTTATTGTGTCACTGTTTGTTAATTATTCACCAAAAAAAATTCTTTGAAAAACGAGTTGGCTCGGTTAAAAACTTTTCAAAGCGTTTGCCATTATTTTGTGCAAAAACCACTGTACATACCCGTATGTTATAAGATTTTTTTTTGTGTGTATTTATTTTATTGCTTATTTTTTTTTATAAAATTTACAAACAAAAAAAAGTACAAATAAAAAAGAATAAAAACTTTACAGCTGATGTGTTTGTTAGAGGTTCGTTCGATAGTTCGTTCGTTCGTTCGTTCATAAACATACACACATTTCAAGTGTTGAGAGTGTAATTTTATATTTCCGGTGTAAGAAAAACATACATACTCGTACAGACACACATTTAGACTCATACAAATATTGCACCTATAAATGAAAAAATACACGTATTATATACAATATTCATACCAATCACACCGATTTGACTTTACGTAGCAAAACTCTGGTCTCAGTCTCGGCCTGTAATTGCACGAACCAGTAGTAGTTTGTATTTTATTTCTGTTCCACAAGTATTTACGTTTGATTTTGACTGGATGGCAGAATGTTTGTTTGGTTTTTTTTCTTCTTTTGGCTGAATGTGGTGACTCCTCTGGTACCCTGCAAGTAAATGTGTGGTGCATTTGTTTGTACGAGTATTTGTTTATAAGAGTGTCATAGTTTTTTGTTTTTGTTAAAAATATACATATATTTTTGTTATTGTTTTGTATGTTTTAGCCTGTTGCTGTTTCAGCTGTATTTTTTATGTATAGTTGTTTGTATCAGTGTACATTTTACACTTTACCCACTCCAAAACCAAAAAAAAAAAAAACAATCCCCTTCGCTTTGAGTTTAATTTTCCCCCGTGTTGCAACCTGCTGTTGTGCTTTATATTTTCTATGTGCGTACGTACATATGCATGAAGTTTGATTTCATGCCGTTGCTTTGCATAAAATTTAATTCACATTGAAATGTCAAACCCAATAAATGTGACTGTGTATCTCCCTCATCTTACCCATCGTCATCTTCAGCATGTTCTGTCTGCTTATTCTCCCGCTTGGCTATTTCGTGTAGATTTCATTTTCAACACACCGTTTATTGATAATAATAATTTATGTTTAATTCCCTTCATAATGATTTATTTAGTTTTTTTTTTTTTATTTTATTGATGTTTTATGGTTGTAGTTGAGATTGGAAGCTACATATACATACATACATATGTATGTATGTACTTATGTAATTCTATGTTATATTGTTTTACACAGGTTGTTGTATGTTTTTCAGTGGAAAATGAAATATATATTTTTTCTTGCAATTCGTGGAATTATTTGTATTTGTAGGTATTTCTTTCTTTTTTAATTTTTAGTATTTAAAAGCTTATTTTGTAGTTTTGTTTTATTGCTAAAGTGTTAATTTTATATATTTTCCTTTGGGTGTAAATGTTTCAAGTACAACACATTTTTTCGTGGAATTTTCTATAAAATTGAACGTGAAATTGTCATCGTTCGTGTCTGATTAGGTGTCAATAATGTTTTTTTTTTCTGTAAATTATTGATTAGCTATTTAAATGTAGAGAGGGGTGTAAAAAATGTCTGCTTTTTTTTAATAATTTTTGGTAGCTCACAAAATATTATGGTAAAAAAGTTCCAAAAAAGTACTTTTTAATTTTGATAATAAAATTTAGTGCTACATCATCGAAAATAAGGATTTATTTTAACTTAATCAGCCATGTCACAGAATTCAATTCCGATCGAAAGTGGTTTTGATTCTATAAATTGAGTTTTTAGAAAACGAAAAACGATTTTTTTTTTCGGAACGAAACCACTTTAGATTTCTAAAGTGGAATTGTTATTTTTTATGTTTTTATACTGAAAAAAAAACTCATACTATTAATTCAAAATAGCAATTCCATTCTTTTCAATTTTATTATTTCATTGCTTTTTTTTTATTTATCAATGAGATATTTAAAAAAAATGTCAAACATTTCAAAGTTGGTGTCAGCAACAAGAAAACTTTTGTCAAAAAATTACAAAAATTAAAAATATTTACACAACACTGGAATATGCCAAAGGATCAGATGAATTCCTTAAATTTCTTCTTCGTAGCTTTTCCACTGCCATATGATGTTTTTGTTCATTTAAAACAGCAACAATTGAAATTCCGAGCATTTTTAAAAAATTTTGTTCACTTTTATTTAAAATTTCTTTGTTAGCGCTCTTTTTGTTCACTTTTGTTATACTTTTTATTACAAAAATCATACGGTTTTTGTTTTTAAGTTAAAAATCGAGATTTAAAATTTTTTTGGAAATAAACAAAATCGATCGAAATCTAGAGAACGCAAAGTAAAAACGATCAATTTGCAAATACGGAATTGTAACCATTCCGATCGAATTATGTGACATGTCTCAATATTTCAAATAAACTTTTAGTACTCAGAAATAAGTTTTTAACATTTAAAAAAGGTACCAAAATTTAATTTTTAACCGAATCTGTGTTTTATATTTTTTAAATGTAAATAAATATCTAAATTAACTTTAAAATTTCATGGTTTTTTTCCTTTAGAGTACAGGAAGAGGGCAATAGAACTATTGTATTTATTTATTATGATCTGTTCCGTTCCTTCTCAGTAAAATTTTAGAAACCGCTATCATGCAGTTTGTTGGGCACAGGTCTCTGAGAGGGATCAAATATTAATTGAAATTTAAACGGCAAATATTATCGCAAGAAAGAATCCCGCAGGAACTTAGTGCAGCCAAAATTATGTTTGCCATGATCAAGTATATTCTTGCGGTAAACATTTCAATGACGAATAAATACTTTATAATATGTTGCTTTCTTGATAACTATAATTTGAGAGCAGCATATTATAATGTAGTTATTCATTATGTAAATGATTCTCCCAAACATTTATATGATTGCAGCACGAAAGTTAATGATAACTTAAACATAATATGGTTGCGGCAATCAGATATTTTACAGAGTTCATGCTATTGTTAAAAAATTTTAATCCTATTAACTACTGCAACCATGTCTTTCTTTTGGATGTGGGAAATTTGCGTATTTGGAGACTTTTAACTTGTTCTTATGAGACCTATAAATATTGGCAATTTTCGAAATATCTAAAGACAAAATCACTGAACTAAATTTGTTGAAAATTAATTGTTTAAAACTTAGATATCTCTGCCCTTATTCATAAAACTTACAACACATGAATATGGCTGATAATATTTTATAAGCAGCCAATAAAGAAGTTATTTCAATTTATTAACAGTCATAGTGAATAAAACTAGTTACTTATTGCCTTAATTGCAATAAAATAAAATTTTTGTTTATAAATAATAGAAACTTTTAAGCTCCTTTAGAGGTTTGCCAGCATTCTAAACAATTTATAAAAAGCAGTGAATTAATTCTTGAAATTTAACTGTTTAACTTTAACTCTTTTAGAAGTTATTACGACTCAAATGCAAATTTAATTCGTCGTCGAAGTAATTTCTAAAAGAATTCTATTGAAGAGAATAGACGCAGAACACGTTATGTGGCTGATTACTTATGAATAGGAACTGGTTCTAACTGACTGGTCACATAACTACCTGCTGGTGGTCCCACAATAGAAATTATATTTATTCATAAATTGTCCACTCAACACAGAACAAATAGTAAGTGACTGGTTCCTTTAAATAAACGTCACTGTCAATTAGAGTGTTAATTAATACCTTAATTAATTAATGAAATGTAATTATAAAAACAAATTTTTACTTTTACTATTTCAGAAATTCTATAAGCTATTTAAATTCTGTGACGAAGTTATTGGAATTATTAGCATACAGCGTAGAAAACTGTTAAATAAATTCCATTAACACGTAACTAGTTACGTGGCTGTTTACTTTTGAAGAGCTAAAAATCCTTATTGACATCTAATGGTTCTCATAATAAATAATAATTAAATTAATTTATAAATTACATATATTTATTTCTAACTACATAATTTAAGGTTCAGAACCCATTATCACAATATTATTAAAGGAAATCGAAAATTTGCCTTAATTTGTCCACCCCTTGTGTAGGGTGCTACAAACAAATCGTATGATTGCTTTGAAAACTAAAATTTCCAGAAAAATATTTAAACATTTTACATTGCATTATAATAAATGCATACCAAAATGTTTTTGTTATTTTCTATACACGTTTCAGTTCAGTAAATTTACCACAATTGACTTGTATCAACAACAATTTGTTTGTTTTATTTTTTTTTTTTCAAAAAGAAATTCTTAGAATTGGGTTATTTTTGTGTTTATTGTATAAAAAAGATTGTAAGTAAAAAAAAAACAAAACAAATAAATGCGCATTTATTAACGTTTGAACAAAAAACTAATATTCAACAAATTTATAATATTTTCTTTGCAAAATTATAAATTATACACACCCCTTTCAAATTCGTATATAAAGGAAAGCAAACGAGATAAGATAAAGAAAATTAAATAAAAAAAGTTAGAGTATAACGAACTCGGTGTAATGATCGGTCAAAAGTTAGGAAAATATTGCAATATATTGAAAACAATCTTCAGATACAACATAAAATACATAGTACATATATGTTAAAGGTGGCCGAACGATCTTAACAAAACGGCCTATGTTTATTTTTGAGAACTTTGTTTAGCTTATTGTTATTCATTTACATTTTGAAAATCATATAACAAATTCTGAATATAAGCTATACAGTTCTAAAATCTGTGAAGTCATGGCTTTCTACTCCTATATGGTCCACCAAGTACAATTTCTAATTTTGGTAGTTTTTTCAAAATTTTCTTTCGACAAAATATAAAATAACGCCATTTTGAAAATCATATAACTCTGATCTGATACAAATTCTGAATATAAGCTACACAGTTCTGAAATTTCGGAAGTCATGTCTTTCCACCCTTTAAGGTGTTGTTGGTTAGTTGGTTTACGTGGTAGTTCACAACGTGCGAACACTTAAGTAGAGTCGAAGGCACCCCGTTTTAAAAGACCACACCACTCGTCAGATTTTATGTCGTATACAAAATACTGTAGGTAAAATGTATACAAAAAAAAAAGTCGTGTTTTGCTAGACCCAACCTGTAGCTGTGAGATATCTCAGTAGGTCATTGAGTTTTGACCCGGCTACCTCACCAAGGTTGTTCAATGTATAGTTTCCCATGAATTTATGTCTCTTGACACTCAGGGCTGGGCTTTCGCAGAGAAGTTGGAAAATCGTTTCCTGGCTGGGCTTTCGCAGAGAATGTGGAAAATCGTTTCCTTTTTTTCCCTATCCTTACAACTACGACAATGGTCGTTATTTGCGTGCTTGCCTAACATCCAGTGTCCCGTTAATACTGCCTTTGTATGAAAATGTCTCAAGATGATACCTTTGATATTCCCCAGTGGAATTGCTACATCGGAGATATCTAAGGCAGATCCCGTTCTGGCTAGTTCGTCTGCCCGTTCATTGCCGTATTGGTTCCTATGCGCAGGCACCCAGACCAAGGTAATATCAGATAGACGACCTAGCCTTGACAGAGAATTCCTACATCGCCTACCTAGTGAAGATAAAATTGTGTAGGCATTAAGTGAGAGGAGTGCCGCCTGACTGTCGACAAAAATACCTCTATTGCCGCGAATATCATGATCATGTAGTGTATTACAAGCTGCAATGATTGTAAAAGTTTTCGCCTGGAAATCACTACACTCATTCGGAAGACGATACGAGATCGAAGGCAACGCTAGCTAAGGTGTAAGGTGTTAAGGTTAAGGTGTAGATCGAGCAGAATTTTTAATTTTTCTTTTTTTTTTTGCAAAATTTTCATGTGCATTTCTCTATTCTATTGTGTTCTGTAACTCCCGTGTCGAGAATCTCTTCGATTAAAATAGTGATATGTAACAGTAATGCCATAATTTGAAACGCACAACTGTTTTCCTCACAAAACAATGTCTATAACTTTTTTCGGCGAGCAATTGCCACGGTGAATATTTTTAAATTTTAGTAAACGCCGTCAACGATATCAGTGATTAGCGATTTTAAATACTGAAATTTCCCACCATCAAAGTGTATATTTTGACATTTCTAACGTAACAGCGTAATCCCTTTTGATAGTTTTTGACATGTGTTACAGACAAATTCTTTTCTAAGTTTTTTAAAAAGGAATTTTAACTAAAGTTGCAGAACATGGACACTTGAGGTTTTAGCACAAGTTTCAATTTTTAAATTTTCATATGATTTCTGTATCTGTATCTGGCCCAAAAATCGAAAGAGCTTAAACCAAAACTATTAAGAATGGATCTAAATTTACGAAGATAATTTTGTACAAACATCGATTGTTCATAAATAAATATTGTTTTTATTTAATATCTACAAAGCGTATTATTATATATATGTATATTATCTGAATGATCGTTAAGGTCGTTTTATGTTTGTTTTTAATAATAAAATGATGTCTGCAAAATGAGCCGAAACAATTCAGCTCATTCAACTTACTAGTCGATGAATACCAGGTATGTTAATTTATACATGAAGTATCTAACTTTATACACATATTGAAATATACGTATTACATTTTTAATTGACGCAGTTCTAAAAACGGATTCCTTTTGTTATCTTACGTCTTAACGAGCCATCGTTTTGTTCGCTCATGAACAATCATAACTAAAATTACAGACACAAATTCGTTCATGTTCCTCTCTGTGTTGAGAAAACCTGTCGATAGTCATGTTCATAGCTTTCTTTGCTTTGTTTTAAAAAAATTGCCTTCGTTTTGTGTGAATATATCTTAAGGTACGGTCACACTTGGCAAATATTTTCCAAAAAAGACGTAACACATATTTGAACTCGTTTATTTATTATTTATTATTTTATTTTTCCAGGATAATGTAAAAACTTATATGACTTTCATATACAAAATCAACAGAATTGTTATTAAGGCACATAGGCCCTTTAGCAGTTAAGCCAACGAATTGTAGTATTTTGTGAAACTAACTTTGGTTTAGCGCAGCTGTTCCAAAATTAAAGAACTTACTATACTTTATATTCGTTTCAACGAAGTTTCACTGTAGTCTAATTTAAAAGTATATAATTACAAGTACCAAGTATTTAAAACAATATTAAATTTATGGCAACTTATCACAAGTTTACAATTACACTAAGCTCTACTAGTTGCATATAAAAACTGATAATTTTTCATTCATAATTTTTCTGTTTTAAGCATTTATGATGAATTTGCAAAAAAAAAAAATAAAGAATAATTGTAAATATCGCCTGCCGGCCTGAATATTTAAACCCAATTTAGCAGTTGTTATTAATATTTATGTGCAAATAATTAAATAATAAAAGTACTTAAAATTTTAGACATCAATTTTACAAATTACTTACTTTTACATACGAACGAGTATTTACCTGCAAATAGTTGTTAACAAAATAAGTTAACTGTTTTTATTTCATTTGTTAGCTTTTCAATAATAATAAAGAAGTTTATAGATAACAAAAACAAAAAATCATAGAAAAGTTTTACAAAATGAAAAAAAAGATAACTTCCGGTCATTAATATTTGCCTCATCAATAAATTAACTTTTTTTTTCTCTGTAAACATACTCTCATGTGTAGTTTGTAAATTTGAGTGAAGAATAAAAAATACAATAAAAAATTATATGTTATGTATCATTATTGGTCATTATAGACAGCCGTCTGCCAGTGATTTAAAGTCATAGAGTCATAGTCATAGCCATAGAGTAGTTGTGGTTAGAATAAGATTTTACATATAAAATGTTGATAATGGTTTTATTAATTATTGGCAACATTAAGTCATCAATGTGTGTTTGTAAAATATTAATAGAAAATTGCAATTATCTTGGTCATTACAAAAGCATTTGATTTATTTTAAACAAAGTTTTGCTCGAATTGAGATAAAAGTTATTTTAATACAACATTCGAATAATACACGGCAAAAAATAATTGTGCTTATTACAAAATACATTGAAGTTGCCTTCTAGTTAAATATAAAAAATTTAATTTGAAATTTATAAAACAATTTTTTACTCGCAAGAGGAACAAATTCTCATTCAAAATACATTGAAGCAATTAAAATTTGTATAGGATCTTGTAAATATTTATTATTATTTAATGGCCTCTTTTGAAAATATACGGTTACCAGGAACAAGTTTCTTAATTTCATCGGAACATAAACCTTAAAGTTATCAAGAGAAAAAAGATACTCAACTCACATTCCAACGATATACAGGCATGTGATGGAAATCGAAATCGAAAACGAATAAGTTTAGCAAATACATTTTAATGCATTTATAATCTATTTTTTAAAATTTTTGTTTTAAGATTCTCTTTAGTAGCCCAATATCTTTATATTTTATGTGATAGAAGTTTTTCAATACAGAAATATTACGAAAAAATTGTCGTTTTAAACTCATTCGTTTTCGTTTTAGATTTCCATCACATGCCTGAATATGATAATATAATATAGTGTTAGCTAACCCACTGTTTTCCATAATCATATTCGCCCTGTTCTATATTGAATTAAAAAGCTCCAAAAAGCTTCTTACGGCTAAAATTTGCAGTTACAGATACCCTGTTGGAAATTTGTGCTATATTTTAGCTGCTAAATTGTTTAAGCCAACAGATTATGTTAAACTTATAATAAAACAAAGTATATTTTTATGTATTTATTCATTATGGATAATTACTAGGGATGCCAAACAGGACTGGTGTTACAAATCCCGGGATGCGGGATTTTTTAAAAATTAATTCAGGATTTTTGATTCAAATTAAAACAAATTGTTTTATAAATAAAAAAAAAACTATTTGTTTCAAAAAAGTAACTTATATTAAATGTAAATATGTTTGAATACAAAAATTGTCTGTCTTCATAGCAATAATTTTTAAATTTATTAAATTTTGGAAATCATGGAAATTTTGGAAAAAGTAAATAACAGTGTTTTTCATACCATTAAAAAAAACTCAAAAAGTAAAATTTTAATTTGAACTTTTCATTCAATAAGCATTACAAACATTCGTACCATTCGTTGCTTTTAAAAATATTAGGTGACATTAACAGAAGACATGCAATGCAATGCATGTATTTGTCATAATTCATTTTTTTGACTGGTGCCATGTATTGCTATTCTCAAATGATGTGAATTGACAACACATGCTCACATTTTGTGATTGCATTCTGCATTCAAACCGTTCTCTGATATAATTAGTATCTTGCAGCTGAATAAAAGATGCCCCTGTTCTGTATATATGTTCTGTATATCGAGTAAGTGTTTCGATTTTAAAATGAATTTAAGTATTTTGATTTACTTTCCAGTAAACAAACCATTATCAATGCATAAAATCGTGCAGCTTCAAGAACTTTAATTTGCCAATTATTCGTTTTTGAAAATCACTCTAGCTGCAGTCTTTATGTTTTAAATAAGTCACTAAAAGTCAGCATCAATCATGTGTCTGTTCTTCGAGATATTGGAGGTGAAAGGTCACAAAAATGTGTTTTTTGCATTCCACTCTATTTTTTTTTTTTTTGTTTATTTCCATGTGCTATATTTTAGTTACAGAGCTATTTCGAATCTTAAAATTAGCTTTTTATGTTTTCAAATAGTAGGTTTAAAAAAATCGTTATTTTAAATATCCTAAAAGATTTCCTGATTATATTTCTGCTAATTATGGAGCGATTCTGCAATATTCTCGAAACCATATGTGATGTACATATTTATTATTTAAAGATCTTCGGTAAGTGAGACGTTTTCTAGAAAGTATTTTTGATTAATCTGCCTCTTAAGGATTTATATTTGTTTTAATAGTCGGCACTTATAGATACCAATGGACGAACATGGCCTGGTCTGTTTACCTCCAAATAACACCAATGTTAATGAAGTTCATAGAAGTTATAAATAAAGGACAAAAACCACAATCTATTAATCAGATTACATGGTACAAGGAAACAGCATAACATGTTATTATAATCCATATTTCATGATAACTCTATGACGAGCACAGATCTAGAGCCACTACTTTACATTCGCCAAAAAGGCTTCATTAAACTGACAGACAATTTTAATAACATTCAAAAAATGTTTTTCTAAACGCACGGTCACACATAGCAAATATTTACTCAAAAATTCGTAACCACTTGTTTTAGCACAAAAGTTTTGCAAGATCAAACAGCATAAAATTATTTAAACTAAATACTCTTATACGAATATACGAGTAGCCTTAAACAAATCCTTAACTCTTTTCAAAACTAAATTTACTTTAAAGATATACACTGGCTATAAGCAAACGTTTTTTTTTAACCTTATAAGGGTTTTTTTTCAATAATTTTATGCATTTCAACAAAAACCGACCTAACATACATACATACATGTTATCAGTTGCTGTCGGCTGTTAGTCTAATGTTAATTTTAAACAAACAACAACAAATAACCTATAAGAAAATAAGCAAAACATTGAAATACGATGACTAATTTGTACCTTGATAAGAATAAATTGTATCCCTACATATGAAATCGCATCTACTTGAACATGGAAACAACTTGTAAAACACACTCTATACTCAGATTACCTAAAAGTACATACGAAGCCAGTACTGAACTGACTAAACAACTGCATACTACAACGTACCAACTACTACATTTACAATGAATTGACACACCACACCATTCCATAAAACAACACCAGCACCACCTCCTCTCCTACTGACAGGCCATAACATACTATACATACATCTAGATACAAATTGTTATTGTTGTTAAACTATAGCAAGAGCTAAAAGAAAAAAAGTATCTGCAAAGTTGTTTTTTATGTATGTATCTGAATAACAAATAAAAAAAAATAAACGTATAAAATAAAGTGATCGTGTTGAATGGCAAACAACTAAACAGAAAAAAAAGCGTTACGAAAAAAATTTATGAATGAATTTCTCATGTTGCCTTTACACGATATTTCGTTATATACACAGGCATGAAAAGAGTGGCAGTAGTAGTAAAATTTATAAAATACAAAAAATACACTATAAAAACAAGTCTTTATACATAGATACAGCAGGCACTTATGATACCAATGGAACGTATGTTGCCGATGATGTTGTTGATGATGATGATGATATCCATCCTCATATCCATAAGATACTAGATGCCCAATATACCGTGTATCTGTAGCTGCTGAGTGCTTTGTGCTATGTATAACCATGTTGTGGTTGTTGTTGCTGCTGCTGTTGTTGCTTTTGCTTCCGTTGCTTCCGTTTATACTCGTTCTTGTTGTGTCTAAGAAAATTAAATGTAGAAGAAATACCTAATTTGTGAGGGAATTTCATTGTATCTTCTTTTGTTTTAAGCTGGTTCTTCAAAAACATTCCTTTTTATACACAATAATAATAATGTTGATGACGTTGATGATAAAAACCTTTACATACTTTATAGTCAAATGTAAAACGGTCAATCGTGTGGCTCTAACCCAACATATACGCTTAAACCTTTTCATAGTAACTAACTGCTGGTAGTTAAGAAATCTCTAAGAAAGAGTAAAAACAAAACAGATAATTTGTACAGGCATCTAGCTGTGGTATTAATAAATAGATATCCCAGAAAACATACATAAGTAGCTTTTTATGAATGAACTCGTAAGTTGTAAAGAAACTACCTTGCTTTTAGTTAGACAAAACAAACAAACAAAAAAACACTACAAATGTCTTTAATGAATGAATGTATGAAGAATCAATGAATTGATGTTATGTGCGAGTTTTTTTTGTTTTGTTTTGTCTATCTTAAGATGTTCCATTCATTCCTTTTAAGTGTGTGTGTGTTTTTTCTGGTCCCATAAAGAAATGACCACAATAGTAGTTCTATACATCACTATCAAAAGTTGTAACATCAAGAGAACTGAATATATAAATATAGTTACCGTGACACATTCAACATCATTATCGTTTCTTTTTTTTTTTTTTAATAAAAACCACAGAAGTGCAGTAGTTAAACTGTCTTGAAAAAAAATGATGTATCTTTTTCTTGCACAATGGGTATTTTAAGAAAATTAGTTCCTGGTTTAAATACATACTCGTATATATTATACATATTAATATATAAATGCAGAATTTAACTTCCTGTCGAATAATTCAAAATTATAAAATATTTGAAACCGGTCGATTTGTCAAAATTATAAAAAGCGGTTAACCGGTTTCCGGTTTTCACAACTGATAACATAATTAATATATTGAAATAATTCGTCGTTTATTATGTGAGTTTGAAATGTGGTCCTGTTAAAAGTCCACCCCGACTATGCGATTTAAAGCCGTTCGATTTTGTTTAAACTTGGTTTTTAAGTTATTGGTTTTGTGTTTTATTTGATGAAAACTTTATTTTTTCTAATTTTTAATTGCAGTTTTTTATAAATTCATTATCATGAAATCTATACAATGAAAAGGGACCCCATTAAATGTATGAATAGGTTGAAATTCTTTGTTTGGAAATAAAATTAACATTTTAAATGTGAAAATAAAAATTCTTGTCTAGCCTGTTTGTTTGTTTGTTTGCTCTACTGAACTGTAGACGAACAACCAGGGTTAAAATCCCAGTGGAGCCCTAATAAATATTCAGAAGTACTTAAAATATCAAACAAAAATAATTAAAAAAAAGTACGGAACCAATTAGTACTTCAGTTCCGAATAGCATATTGTGAGTTTAATTTTGTGTGGTTAAATGCTTTTATAATATTTATTAGCTCGTTTATTAAAAAACAGCCTTTTACTATTAATCGTTGATCTATTTTTAGAATTTATGAAATTAAAAAAAAAAACTAATTCAATAAAAATTTCAAATAACAAAGAATTTCTAAACTTGGTGGGTTTTTTTTAAATGGCGCGTTTTTTCTTCATTTTGGTGCGTTTTGAAATTTCAATGTTGTCAACGCTGATGTTTATTGCAAAATAGTGTAATACTCGAGACAGGAGATACCTATAGGTGACTCATTGAAACATCATTACAGTTTTAGTTTGTGCTGAACTTTTCTATAGTACAACTGAATCTTTTGTTATTGTTAGGTATCAAAATCACACAATACATTACAAACCAGCTAAAGCTTGGTAATGACTGGCAATTACTCAATAATTTACTTTTCTATGACACTACATACCATCTACATTACTTAGAAGTTGTCGTGTAATGACTGCTTTATTGTTAGTTGTTATATAACTGCTTACTTGTAGGAGACTTTACTATCATTAGTTTTAGTGATATTAAATTGAAATATTTATAAGCAGTTGCGGTAAAATCAAAAAAATTATAAATTATAAGTTGAAATACTATTTGTTAATGAAAAGTTTTTGCTGGTAAAGGAAAAACCGAAACTTCAAAATAGACTATAGTCCCAAAGATGCCCCCTGTTCTGTATATTTAATTCGAATAAAGTTTTCGATTTCAAAACGAATTCAAGTATTTTGAAGTTCTTTAAATCTAATTCACATGATTTACTTTTCAGTAAACAATAAAATTTGCCAATTATTCGTTCATTCAAGCTGCAGTCAACTACAATCTAATGGTCAGGTTACACCAGAAAAGGAAACAGCATAACGTGTTATTATAATCCGTATTTCATGATCACTTTACATTCGCCAAAAAAGGGTAAATGGTATGGCTTCATTAAACTGACAGACAAATTTAGAGTAGCTAAATTTTAATAACATTAAAAAATGTGTTTCTAAAGGTACGATCACACTTGGCAAATATTTGCCGAAAAAGACGTAACCACTAAATAAAATGTATTTGAACTCGTTTATTTATTTAAAAAAAGAAACTTAATTTATTTAGGCACAACAAATACATATTTAGTTTTATTTTATTTTATGCTGTTTGATGATGTAAAACTCTTGTAAGACTAAACAACGTCAAACTAATTTCTGCTAAAATAAGTTATTATGCTTTTTTGAGTAAATATTTGCCAAGTGTGACCGCACCTTAATATGTATGTATATATGTATTCCTAAAAATGTGGCCAACGACATTTATAAACATTACTCATATCTTCAGTTAATTTCGATTGATTTTTCTAATATTTAAAACCGATCTATAAATGAATATAATGTACGAGTATATAATTATTATAATTCACTGAAAAGTTGTTTTGAGCTGTTTGAGAAATAACGATTTGAACAAACTCAAAAGTGCAGACACATATTAATTTACTATGTAGATATAAAATAGACAATTTCAGCAAATCCTGAACTTATCGATTTTCAAAACTAAATTTACTTTAAAGATATACACCGGCTTTAAGCGAAAGTTTTTTTTTCAACGCGTAAAGGAAAAACAATAACAAATTTACTAAATTTGTTCCTTATCGAACCCATAGTGATTGATCCATATTTATTATTATTTTTTTCTTTTTTGCAATTTTGTTATCTTGTTTTCGTAAGTGTAAAATTGTTAAAGATCTTTTCGAGAAAATGAATATAAAAAAAACTACTTAACATAATACAGAATAAATATATTTTTTGATTCATTTAAAACAATAACAAAGCAGCAGTAAATTTGTTATTGTAATAAGAAAACAAAACGATGATGCGTGAGTAAAATGCATTATAAGCGTGAAGAAGTTAAAATATATATTGTGTGGTTGATTGTAGTGAATGACTGAATGACTGAATGACTGAATGACTGAATAAATGAATGAGTGGCTGTGTTAAATATATTAATATTAACATCACATACAATTTCATATTTTTCTTTAAAACTAAACTAAACTAAACCTACCTACCTACATCTACTAGTTGTTATCTATAGGTATACTTTACACTTTACTCTTCTCCCTCGTCTTGGTAGTTTAAAATCAATTGACTCCATCATGTACATATGTATGTATGTATGTATGTACATATGAGTATAAAGAATATTTAGAAGACAACAAGTAACAATACAAAGTGTTAAGTAAAAAATATAAAGAATTGAACTGAACTGAACTGAACTAAAAGATACACAAATATTAAGATAATTATGTTGTCAGTTATAATAATATTTCTTTGTGTTTTTTTTTTACCTTTATACATGTGTTTGAAACATATTTTTCGGTTCTTTTGTTCAATAGTATTTAATTCATAAATTGTTGCTGAAGCTTAATTTTTTTCGGGTTACATTTTTGTGGTTTTAATTATAATAATAATTGTTATAGTATTTTATACTGGCGCCTAGAAACTTTAAGTGATACCAATGATATTCACCTTAAAAAGGTTTGAATTATTTTTAATTATCCGTATAATTATTCATTAGATAGTCTGACTAGAAAATTTTCTGTTTTTGCTTTCGGAATTTTTTATTAATTATATTTGAGACACACAATAAAAACAATTATTACGAACACGTTTGATTCTGTTTAAAATGAGCTTGATAAGGTCTTAAATACCAATCTGAATGCAAAAAAAAATGGTCATTGTTCAATTTGAGAATTGTGTTAAACATTTTGAGATTTTATTTATGGCAATATGTAAATGTCACAACTGTTGCTGGGGAATTCCTAAATGAAAAGATTACACTTGAACAATTACTCAATAACTTTCAATGACTTCTACTACACAGTGCCTTACCTGGAAGTAGTCGCATAATGACTTGCTCATTATCTGTCATAAAACTGCTTACTTTCTAGTCATTTGCATTAAAATATTGTGATTTTAGTGATAACGGCTTCTGTTAAATCTGATGTGTGTTATTTAAGTTATTACTTTTAACTTGTTTTAAAGTACGGTCACATTTGGCAAATATTTACTCAAAAAAGCATAACCTCTTGTTTTAGCACAAATTTGTTTGACGTTGTTTACTCTTACAAGAGTTTTGCAAGATCAAACAGCATCAAATAAATTAAAACTAAATATTTGTTGTACTTTGGCCTAAATAAAAAAAGTTTTCTTTGAAATAAATAAACGAGTTCAAATATATTTTATTTAGTGGTTACGTCTTTTTCAGCAAATTCTTTCGAAATGTGACCCTACCTTAAGAATGAAAACTTTCCGGAATTGTCTGGTAGAAACAGTTTAGTTATTAAAATTTTGCTACACATAGGTCTAGGTTAATCTATCGCAACGCAACTTTTTAAATATACCCCTCAGGTGTGTGTGTCCATAAGTTATCATCGATTTATTTTAATGTACTTCTAGTCAAATATTACCCATATCCATATATAATATATATACAATCTATTTCTGAATTAGATTACACACACTTATTGATAGACTGCGATTCCTGGTGATATTCCATTTTTGTCTGATACTAGAAGCCTTTAGTTTATAGTGTTTTCTAGACAGACTAGGTCAATTTTTAAAGAACAGTAAACTCTAGGTATAACGAATCTCTAGCCTCCATACAAAATTTGCTTTATAAACCTCTTATAAACCTGTTGTAAGTTTTATGAATAAGGCCATAAATCGATATATAAACTTTGTTTAAATAATTTTATGCGCGACATAATGAATAATTTGAAAAATATATATATATATATGTATATACACTCAATTCTGTTTTTATGCGGTAGATAAGTTCCTGAGCAAAACGCATTCAAAAACGCATAAAAAGAGACACTATCTACATTAAATAAATAGGGAAAAATAAAAAAATAACCAAAAATTCGCATAAAAAGAATGATGTTACCCACCTAAAGGTGTTTGAAGAAAGGAGGGTTATACATTTAAAACAAATAAAAATCACGAGTTAAAAATTTGTTTTTTCTTACACTATTCTTATAAATTAAACTATAATTACTCCTAGTCATTATCTTCACTTGTTGGCAATGCACGTGGCCGTTTCTGAGCTGATACGAAATCGCTATAATCGTAACAATTCGGGTGATGATACTAATTCTTCCTCATTAGACCCAGTGCTAATTTCAACGACTGGTGGTTTTGCTTCTTTCACAACAAAATCTGTTATTAAACTTTGCGAAGATTTCTGAAATTGCTTAAGAAGATCCTGATAGCCAGAAATGCAACTCTTCAGGTCGCGCTGGAATTTAAATGTCCGTTCGGAATTTGGGTCATTATTAATAAAATGATTTTCCAATGAATTGCAAAGTCGAAGACCTTCTCGAATTAATTTTCGGTGAGCGGTAGATGTTAACTGTCTTCTACATCACTATTATTTTCTGAATCTAGGACCGGATTCAATACTAATTCGATAATATCATCATTACTTAAGGCCTCGTCCACAAGCAATTCATCAACATCATTTTCGTTAAATGTTTAAAAACCTTCGCCACCAATTTCATGTGCTAAATTGTAAGGATTATACGCAAACAATGTGCGAAAAATGAGGAGTTAGTTGGTTTGTGCTACAGAAAGCAAAATAACTGTTTTAAGAATTTTCATGTTACTTAAGTTTAATTTTTATTTTTAAGAACCTTCCCCGCAATGTTGCAATATTGTTCTGCAACATGTAATTTTTTCCCAAAAATAATACTTTAAGTTTTAATAAAAAAATTTTCTTTATATTTCTCATTAATGACATTCGATTTTCTACCAAATTATAACAAAATTATTAATATGTGCGTTCATGCGCCGTAAAGGGTTAATATTGAGGGCATGTCATTAGCAAGTTTTTATTCGAATAGTTTAGTTCTTAACACTCAAAGTGTTTTAAAATCATTATTAAAATTGGCTTTCAACAAATTGCCAACGGTGTTAGATCACACTGTAAATCCTTGAAATAGCCGATCACATATGAGCAGACAAGAAAAGTATTTTTTACACACATGCACACATTTATTTATTGTCTTGCACTTTTTTCCATTATCAAAATATCTTTTAACAGTTTGTTGTGCAATTTTCGCTGGCTTTCTTTATGATTGTTTTTTTAGATTTTGTAGTTCTTATTTTTTTTTTTGTTAATATAAAATAAAAAATAAAATAAACAACATATTGTAGTATGTCGACAATGATGATGGCCGTTTCCGTTTTAGTTGGTCGTTTTTTTGCGTTTTTTGTACGTCTTCCTCGATTAGCCAGCCAAACTCAGCAGACTCTCTTAAATAAATTTCCATAAAAAACACAAGCGATAAAAAATCTCTTTTGCAAAAAACAGATTGGTTTTTATTTGTAGTTTTTTTAGAAGAAAATTGGCTCTCTTCTTAAATTGAGCTGGAGATACATATTAGCAGCGTTGTCAACTTTGAAATTTCAAAATCCACCAAAATGGAGAAAAAGCGCACCATTTACAAAAAAAAAAAAAAACGCACCAAGTTAAAAATTTCGACGATTATTAGTAAAAGCAATAATAGTAAAAGACTTTTTTTTTAATAAATGAGCTAATAAAGATAAAATAAGTATTTGACCACTCAAAACTTAACTCACAATATGCTATTCGGAACTAAAGTACTAATCGGTAAAGAAGGCTAATTTCAGTACATATTTGGTACTTTTTTTTTATATATTTTTGTTTTCTAGTTAAAATACTTCTATTTGATTTTTTCCAATAAAATTTGTTAGGATTCCACAGGTACTCTAATCCTGGTTTTTCGTCTACAGTTCAGTAGCCCAAACCATCAGGTTATAAATACAAGAATTTTTATTTATTTATTATATTCAGAGATTTGTTTGATTTTCAAACAAAGATTTTTGATGAATTTGATTTCATTTATCATACATTCGTATTTAAAATCCATTTTTTCATCGATTAGATTTCATGAGTTATGAATTATAAAAAAACTGCAATTAAAAATTAGTAAAAATAAAGATTTCATCACATCTTCGAAAAAATTTAAAAAACGCACCGAAATACACAAAAACAATTTTGCAGTGCTGAATGAAATGGTACTCAAACAGGTGTATTTTATTTTAGAAAGATTTTTTCTCACACTGGAACAAAAAGTTGTGTTGTATTTGCTTTGGGCCACCAAAAATTAAAAAGCGTACCAAAATTTAAAAAAAAGTGCACCACGCACCAACTAAAGAATTTTTCGCACCAAAAAATTAAAAAAGCACCAAAAATGGTGCGAATCGCACCAAGTTGACAACGCTGCATATTAGGTTTTTGTGAATGAATTTTGATTTGAAGTGTTTAATAAAGAGTAAACAATTTCAAATCTTCTAAAAAATAAGAGAATTTATGGGAAACAACAGCTCTTGACAAGTATCTATGTGTATGGAAAAGATACTTTTGTGTTACTTTGTTGTTATTATTGTTTTGGCGTTGTGTTGTGTGTTGAAGGTGCCACAGTCAATGTGTGAGTGAGCGGGAGAGAGAGCGAGAGAGAGAGAGTGAGTGAGTGCGTGAATGAGTGGTGCATCTGTATCGGTGATAATGTGTTTGTGTTTTGGTATTTTAGGATATTATGATGATCGTTACGAACATTATTTTACTCACTATTCAGTTCATATTTTACGAATCCAATAGATACACAACAATATACACAAATTATTTGTTAAACAACAAAAATATTATTAAAAAAGTTGAGATTTTTTGGTTGGTTTAGAGGAAAAAATAACGAAAACGTAGAAGAAACTAACGGAAATAAAATAAAAAAATTTTAAATAAAATAAATTTAACCATAAGAAATAAAAATGAAACAAAAGTAAAGAATAGAATAGAATTAAGAAGAAGAAAAAAGGAAAGAAGGGGGGAAAAATATAATTAAATGCAAGTGTTGGAAAATGCAAATGTGATTTTAAGGTTCTATACAAATGTACATGTGTGGCTGTGTTTCTTATGAGAATATGTGTGTGTGTGTGTGAATTATGTTTTTAAATTTGAAAACAAAACAAGAAAATGGAAAAATTATTGTATTCATATCTAAAAGATAATTTTTGTTTTTGTGTTTTAGCTAAACACCTGTGATTAGAATTTAAAACAAAACAAAAAATGTAAATATACAACATGTGTTTTACCAGCCATTGTAAACAGAAGCAATAATATACAATATACCTAAAATGTTTAAATGAAAATAAATAAATAAAATTTGTTTAATATCTTCTAAAACTAAAAAAGAAATAGGTACATACTTAAACACTTGTTATCAACATATTATTGTTATTATAAAGAATTACTTTTCTTATGATTGTGAATTTGTAAGAAGTTTCCAGTTTGTTAAAAATCTTTTGTTCAGTGTAATCTCGAAGAAACATTAAGAAATGCATTCAAATCAATTCAATTGAATTAAATGCTTGAACCCAACCGAACTCTTTATGTCTTGCTGTTGGTGTGTCTGCCTGTCTGTCTCTCCGTCCGTCCGTCCGTCCGTCCGTTCATCTGGGCGACTGTCACAATTGTTCACAATTTTAATAAGCAGTATTAATAATAAAAACAAATCAAGAACTGCACCCACACTGTGATTCTGTGACATTTTCTTGTGTATTCATAAATAAATAAATATGTAGTACAACTTTCTTCTTTCTACATATACGCGTACATATTTCCAACAATTTCATCCACCATCCTTTCAAGTGCTGTTACATTATTTTTTCCTTTGCCTACTTGCTTTCTTTCCCAGCCTCAGCTCACAGACTCATGTTTATGGATTAAAAAGCGAGAGATTGAAAAAAAAACGCGTGCTATAAATTAACACTTGTTATTATTCTTATGGCTACAAATACTATTCATACAAATCTAGAGTATCTAAACTGGCTGTCCGTCTGTCTGTCTGTTTATATGTACATATATCTTTGTAGGCATGAGTGATGATATTTTTTATAGTTTACGCTGTTGTTTATTATTGTTGTAGTCATAATAATAATAACAATAATTCAGATTATTAAAATAATAAATACAACACAATGCATACATGCATACATAAATATTAGTATGCTGCTGTTTTTTGTTCATGTTTATCAAATAAAAACACTATTAATTTGTAGAAAGGGTCATAACCCTCTTTCTCCATTCACCCATTCAATTCAAAACAGTCTCTTATACATTTCACCATCAATTGAGAAGGTCAATAAGTTTAAACAATGAATTGAATTGATTTGTTACACCAGAACATTAACATCAACAACGCCATCATCATCAGCAGACTATTCTATCTGATTGTGATACAAAAATATTATATGGCTCAATTAAATTATAAACACAAACTATGTACATATTTATCGTATGATAAAATTTTTATTTATTTCTTTGTGTATTTGTGTGTTTGTAAACATATGTAGTGTGCTGTCAATTTATTTTTCTTTTTTTTTTTTTGTTAACCCTGCCCTATTAACAAATTAGTTATAGGGAGAGGGAGAGGGAGAGGGGATGTCTATGTTAAAATAAATTGTATTAGAGGGGTTTATATATACATAGGTATTTAAATTATATATGTATGTAGATATGTAAAAGCTATAATATAAAGTGCTAAAGCTTACGTTTATCAATCCGAAGTATTGTTTGTATATATGTATATATTCTGGGTCCTTATAAGATTCTAACACGATCTAGCCATATCTGTCCGTCTGCTGAAGGCACGATAGTGTTTCGAAAAAGAGACTTAGAACAATGAAATTTTTCCCAAACATTCTTTATTTCACCGAAATGTTTGCTTCACCGAGTAATAGTTCAAAGTTTCGGACAACCAATATCATGAAATTTTGCACACTTTACTTTTATTATAGAAGAACAAGTGCTTTTGAAAATGGTAATGGTACATAAATCCCTATAGAATCATACAAAATTCAACAAAAACCAGTTTTATGCTAAGGGAAACCATAAAACGATATAGCTCCCATATAAAACCCATTACCGAAAATCGCAAAAATCTTTTATAAAACATTATTATCAAGTTAAAATCGATACAAATAATCCACATACATATATAAATCATCGCAACGAACTTTATGTCAATCGGCCCATAATTGGTCATAGGGACCACTTCCGGAAAACACATTAACTTACGTAAATATCTTTTAAATATCGATATCGAACTGAAATTTTAAACAGATCAATTAAATATATGTACTTAAACATTTTACTATGGGATTTTGTAAAGTTCACTTCATAATTCGTCATAGCTCCCATATAAGGTTAATTTCTGAGAATAACTAAGATTCCTAAAAAAAAACTCTTAAATATATCGATGTTTTGAGTGAGATTTACCATAAGACTCAAAAACTTACAAATCACAGTAATATATTTTATGATGATCGTCCCATAACATGTAATAGATTCCATATAGGGGATCCGAAAAACAAAATAACCCGTTTTAACATCGTTAGCGATACAAAATGTAAAACAAATTTGCTTCAGCTTGAAATACAAATGCCTATTAAATAAATTTTTATTACCATTACTAAACTACTTCTAAGTAATACATTGTATTGTATTGATTGTTAATGATACTATTATTATGGTTTTTACTACATTTCAGTGAGATTGTATTATTGGCCCTACTTTTCAGTTGTACCTTGATCAGTTGATCCTCTTTAAATTTCGTAATTTCGTTTATGTTTTATTATTTGTGATACCACGATACATGTTAAGTAAGGCTACAGTGTTCTTTCTGAAATCATTTATTTTACGACAATTTTTGGTATTCAAATTTAAGTTTTTTCAACCGATTGTAACAAATTATTGAAGAACAGTTGGGAATATTTTTATTATATTTGTAATTAAAACTGTTCCGGAATATTCCCTTGACTATATAATATAAAAAGCCGCACAGGATAACAATTGTACAAAGTTTAAACTGAATGTTGAAGACGGTCGCAGAGAGCCAGGACTCGACTCTACTATGACCTCACAAACATTACTTTTTCAAGGTATTCTCCATAATATTAATTTAAAAATTTAACTTGAACCGGAATTTAACTAAATACATAGTCTTCAAAGTTATAGCTTGTCGTTATTTAAACTGAAACTTTCCATACATTCAGAAAAAAATATAGTTTCATATGATCATAGCAACAACATAATGGTGACAGTAATTATTAATATAATGGCGGCAGTATTAATATGTTTGCCATATGCTAATAAATATTTTTCTGTCAATCATTTCAATGATGAAGAATTAAGATAATATTGTTATTATGTTGTTGTCATTATTATTAAATTATTCAGCAAGGATATACATATATTGTACTTAATTCCTACAGTCTTGATTATGGTAATTGCAATATTATTATGGTTAATGCAATCATATAAATAATTACAGTGGCTATAATATTGTTGAATAACTTGTAATCAAGTCATTTTTTGAACTTTTAATGCCAAATTTTAAAAGATTTTATGCTCAGTTCAATTATTCGTCCAGGTATGTTTAGTTGAATTCTCAATAGCTTCTTCACTATAGAACTAGAACCAGTCCCTAACCCCAGGAATCCATTACCAGTTCAGTATCGGTTCCCATCCATTTACTGAAGTGTGCTTTAAGACAAAGTCTACGCTTGAAGTCTACTTTAATTTTTTATAAATACGGCAGTTAGACTTTATGAGATTAAGGTTTGTTATATCAGCAGCATATCGTACTAGAAGAAACAATTTTGAATCACTAATCTTACACAAGCAAACTAGTTTCGATTTGAATTACAAAATTAAATCAAGGAGTTTAACAAATTTTTTTAAATTGTCCTTACAGCAATTATGTTCTTGATCAATTGTGACAAAAAGTTGACAATTTATTAATAAATTTGAAACAATTTTAAAGCATTAAGTCCTATTTAACAGTGAACTATACAAAAGAGCAACTTTATTCTTTTACTAGAGAATCCTTGCTTAAATGAAATGAATTAATATGAACATATTCCTTTTTAGCAAGGACATAAACCTTTATAAAACTGCCAAAAGCCGGTTTTAGAAAATGACACTAGAAAATATAAAGCATACTTTAAGGTGATTTATATTACATTTTTGTCGAAAGGAATAACTGAGCATTAGAACATATTTTATTTTGTATTTAAAATTAAGTAGAAATGTATTAAAAATAAATTTTTAAAATTGTTCACATTTTATATAAATGCGTATAGAATTGTTTCCAAATTAAAGCACACAAATCTGTTTTCATTTAAAAATATTTAAAAAAAACACCTGTTTTAATATTTGTCATTAATCTATATATATTTTTCGTATACATTATCAACATAATTTTTAAACTATAATTAAATGCCAACAAACTTCAAAAAATGTATGTATGTATATGCTTTATATAAATACGAAAAAAAAAAAATAACATTATTCAGAGACAATAACTAAAAACAAATAACAACTACTAGAAAAACAAAATTAAAAAAATAAAACAAAAGACAAAAGTGAAGGTTAATATCTTTGTTGTTGCTAAATTTCACAAAAATTATGACAAATGAATGTATTGATTGGTCGGATGCCCGTTTACGTGTACCACTACGTATGACTGGTAATCCTTATCCGCAAACGTATTATGTTGCCAACAACAATAACAACAATAATAATAATAGCAGCAGTGTCAACAGCAACAATAACCACTCCTGCAGCACCAGCAATAATAATTATTTTTCATGCTTTACAACAAATAAATTTAATCTAAAAGCTCATAAAATACAACAATTATACACAACAAATGGCAAATTAAAAGGTAATTAATCTAAACACTCTTGATAATTAATATGTATCTACAAACAAAATTATTTGCCCACCTGTACATACAAACATACATACATAGATATTTATAAATAGCAATATTGTTTATGAATAAATTAAAAAAAGAGTGTATTACAAAAAAATATGCAGGAGAAGTGAAGAGTTATAGTAATTAATTATAATAGTGGGCAAAATATAAACTAGATATTATAAAGAAAACTAGCTAACGCCTTATTCGTAAAGAAATTTAAAACTGTTTACTAAACCTGATAATTTAATCATGTACTTTGAACATATTAACGTCCATACGATTAACGTAAATACTCGTATATTCTTTTAAATATGTTAATTTAATAATTCCAAAAGTTTTATTTACGTTCCATTTGCAAATTGCTATCCACATTTGAACTACTGAGAGACAATAATTTTCAGAATTTGAGTAAAGGTTATTATTCTCAAATTTATATTGAATCATTAGCAAACGTTTGATATTTAAAAAAGGATTTGTTTTTAAATTATGTTCAAGCTATAATTAAACTTTTCTACTCTTACATTACTTAAGGTACGATCGATCACGCTTTGCAAATATTTACTCAAAAAAGCATAACCACTTGTTTTAGCACAAATTTGTTTGATGTTGTTTACTTTTACTAGAGTTTTGCAAGATCAAACAGCATCAAATAAAATAAAACTAAATATTTGTTGTGTCATGCCCTAAATAAACGAAGTTGTTTATATAAATAAACGAATTCAAATATATTTGATTTAGTGGTTACATCTTTTTCGGCAAATATTTAATGTAATAAAAATGTAATAAAATATATGTTTATATATTTCTCTCTTTCCAGATGTACCTACACAAATACCTCCATTAACACCGGGTACAAATCGTAAGGTTGCCGAGGTACTAAAAGCCTCTTTTGCTTCTTGGGAAAAAGAGGTACAGAACTGCAATATAACCAAAGGTAAGATCAGATCAACTTAATTGTAATATTCTTAATAATTTAATAAATTTGTTTTGTACCTAAAGTTTAGAATTAACTTTTGCTTCATTTGTACGAGTACATACTATCTTTAAGTGTGCTTTAAGACAAAATTTTCATACAAAATTTTCTTAAAGTACACTTGAAGTCTACTTTAATTTTTATAAATACGGCAGTATATGTACATTTTATAGAAAATACAATGTAAATTAACTAAAACCATTAAGAAATAAAGATATTCGGGGTTTTCATTTTAAATTTCAAAAAGTTGTGTTGAAACAATAAACAACAGTTTTGTCAGAAATATTTTGTTGAATTTTTCTGCAATCAACTAAAATGGTTTTGAAATATAAACAAAAAATGATCAACACCACAATAGTGGGTAGGGTATATTGGATTTGTGCTGATGTTTGTAACGCCCATAATTATTGGTCCAACATCCACCTTAAAGTATGCCGATTAACTCAGAATCACTCCCTGAGTCGATTTAACGATGTCCGTCCGCCCGCTGGCTGTCCATGTAAATCTTGTGAGATTACAGGCCGCAACTTTGAAGATATTTCAATAAAATTTGGTACGTAATATTTTTCGCCCCAGGGACGGATGGGATTGAAACTGGAGGAAATCGGTCTATTATTTTTTAACCTGGTCCCATACAAATAGGAGTTTAACGATCATAAATGTTTTATTTTATAAAATTGTCCACTGTGACGTTATTTGGTCCAGTTTACACGTAGCAATTCTGTAAGCTTATCTGATTACCATTTAGACATCGTGGTGAGGGGAAGTTAAGACTTGTACTTGTTACATACGAAGGAGAGAGTAACACATATGTGTATACAAATGTGTGTTTATTCTCACGCAAATAAAAATACGAGTGTAAGCAATTATATTGCGCTTTGTAAACAGCGTTGCCGTTGTGACCCCAAAGTGACAATTTGACGCTTTTTTAAGGCCTTTGCGACTTTTTATGCCCCTTTTTTCAGTACCCTTTTGTATCATTTTTAATATATTCATGTTACTTTTTGGCTCGTTTTTAATATTTTAATATTTTCGTTTTTAATATTTAATATTTTTAAACAAAAACAAAAACACTGATATAAAACCGCTAATACAATACCATGATGCAATACTAAGTAGTTTTTTCGAAAGCTTAATTTATTTTATCATATGTAAATAAATTACAAATTTAAATTCAAGTACAAATTATTTAATAACATTACTTTTGAAATTTGTTAATTTTGTATACATGTCTCTTTTATATATCGAATAACTTTATATTGAAAAATTAATATACATACATACATATGTAAACCTAGTTTTTTTTTTTATCAATTTACTGTTTCAGTTTTTACTGTTTTTAAATTAAATATTATTTAAATAATTATTAAAATATTTTGTTTTTTTTTTACTAAAACTTGAAATAAAGTTTATTCCGCTTGTTGATAAAAAACTTTACCTTGTGTTCTATTAAATACCCTTTCTGAACCCCTTTTTTGAAAAATACTCTTTTTGTGCCCCTTTTTGCAAATTCTTAACGGTAACCCAGTGTGTAAGCTCCGAAGAAATTTTAAGGAAATAATTGAATAAATTTTTTCAATAAGAATTGCGTCGTGTAAATTGGGACTTACCGTGTGATAGTAAAAAAAAAACTTTCTGTATATTTAAGTAAAGTATGTATAACATTGGATGAGTGGAGCTTTGCGTTTTTTTTAGAAAAAGAAGCGAGCAAAATAAAAATTATAAATCTTTTATTGTGTTTTAAAGTTAAATCGTTTCATGTTATATACAGCAAGAGAATATAAACAAGGCAGTTCTTAAAGAAAGAGAGAAACAGAAAACTTGATTATCTTCTGTCTCGAGATACGTCTGCATACTTACGTTGTGGTGAGACTGACTTGTTTTGTTTATTTTGATACAATGTGTGTGCCAAAGCGAAATTAATGAAAATCTGTCATCACTCGTATTTTTGAACAAAAATTCAAAAAATTACTTATCATTTTAAATCTACTCCGGTATAATTCAATAATTTATTGAATATGCTTTACCTATTTGTGGATCTGGGTAAGAAAGTCCTCTAAAACTTGAAACATAATTCGTATTTCGTACTTATATACATACATAAGTAGTTTTAGCAACGTCTGCATATATGTAATTATAAATTTTCACACAGTTTATTTATTTAGTTATTGATTCCATTCCCTCCCTGTACTACAAGACTGAGTCTTATACTTATAGCACATTTGATATTGATGCAAGTAAATCTAACAATATTGAGATAAAGTTAAAGTTAAAAAATTATAAATTAAAATTAAAAAAAAAGTAAAACTTATAAATTATTATTTAAAAAAATTGAATAAAAACTTAATAAAATTTATTCTACTAATTGTTTTCTAGTGTTTTAAAGACATTTAAACAATTTAAATTAAACAATCAACAAGTGTTTTGTTTTATTTAATTCCTATTTAATAGTAGACTATTAAAATACATAAATTCTTGTACTACATTAAGGCAATTAAGTACTCGTATGTATACATACATAATTAAAAATACATATTTTATATGGAAATATAAACAAGACACACATTCCCACAATACAAAATGTATAAACTTTTTTCGAACTGTGTATAATACGTATTTATGCTGGGGTGTATTAAAAGCCTTCCACCCCTCTGGTTCAAATACAATTATGTATAGATATATTAATAAGCAATTCCAATGACAAAACATGAAAATAACATTAATTTAATGTAAATAGCAATAATAAAACAATAGTAAAAATCAAATTCTACTTATTATTTATATAATAATAATAATAAAAAGTAATTGTTTGTGTTTTGAAAGACATTCTTAATTTTTATTTATTTTTTAACTTTTGTAGATCCCCGCCAATGGACAGAGGAACATGTTATATATTGGCTTAGTTGGGCAATAAAAGAATTTTCATTGGTTTCTATGAATCATGAGCCGTTTTTAAAAATGAAAGGACGTGATATAATTGAATTAGGAAAAGATAAATTTTTAGCCATAACACCAGCATTTACCGGCGACATACTATGGGAACATTTAGATATATTACAAAAAGGTAAGTAAAAGATGCTTAATGCTAATTACAATACATACATACTAAAAAGATACTTTAATTCAATTTATTGAATTAAATTTTTTTTTATTTAAGTTACTTATTATTCTTAACAACAATAACATTAACATTAATAGAAATTATGAACATTTGTTTGATCGATTACTAATTAATATTGCGTTAGGTTATGTAGTGTTTACATGTATTGTAAATACTTTACTTACATGCATATGTACATTCATAAATATGTATTCCTAAAGTCTAGTGATGTATTTAACTAATAATTACAAATAGTGTAAAACATGTAAGTGTTTAAACGTTTAAGGCATATTAAAAAGCTGTTGGCGCCATCAGTCAGTCACTCACTCACTGACTCAGTCATTCATTCCTTCACTCACTCACTCACTCATTCAGTCAGTCAGTCAGTCAGCTAGCACCTGACAAATTTGATAATTCTCATAATAATAATCGTCACCCGAAAAAAATATTTAATATAAAAACATACGAGTGCCTATAAAGAAGAAAATGTATTTCATAAATTAATTCAGAAATACTAAAACAAGTGTTAATGGTCAATAACAACAAGAACTACATGTCTGTTACCCTCCCAATTACAACTATTTTATGACTTGAAAAACATGACGTCTGGTTTTTATGACTTAAAATTACCAGGACTTTTTCTATTGTTTGTTGGGTTTCAAAGGAATATTTTCAAACGAATTCATTATCTATATGATTTAACAAATAGTGTTTAGAATTTTAAAAAAAAGTTTTTGCTTGTATATATTATGCTACATAAATTGATTGAGTTTATTTTCGAAAATATTATTAAACTGTTTGCTTTTTTTTTTTGTAAAAGAAGTATAAAATGTATCCCTTGTTGTTTATACTTATTGATATAATATGAGTTTTTCTTATTTTTTCCCTTTTAATTTCATTATTCATACTCGTATGTATTTTATGAAAAATAATTAGGGGGAAATCTGAGTTGTCTAACCTTTTAAAATTTGAAAAAAAGGTAATGCAATTGTTAGTATTTCCATTCGGTGTCTCGGGAGCTATTGCAAATATCGTAACAAAATTTCATATAGTTGGAGTTGAGGTGTTTTTGAGTTGATTTTCTGGCCGTTGGGTATAAAAACCTTAGGATTTGGATAAAAAACAAACAAATTTGACACGTTCAAAAAATTGCATGCCAAAAGTGTCCTATTTTAGCCTCCACAGTTCCGCCCCTGCAGGAATTTGTGGGGTACATCATAATAAAAATTAAACAGGAATACTCCTTTGCTACTATCATGTAAAATTGTAGCTCGATTGGAGCAGTGGCTTAGAAATGATAGATGTGTTTCCAAAAAATGTTCATTCTGTATGTGTGTATACATACATTTGTGTACATACAGTTTGCATGCAACATATGAAAAAAAACGTTGAAATTTATGAAAGAGGGCCAGAGGAAAAACTTTATTTTGAAAAAAAAAATAGGGGAAAATGAAAATGTGACATGTGCCAAATATTGAAAAATCTTATTCTTGAGTTAAAAATTAATTTTTTTGATAGATATCCCACTAGCATCCAATTAAGCGATTATAAAGGCCTTAAAGGAAATTGTATAAGCTTTCTTTTGAGAAAAAAGGCCCAATTAAAAAAAATATAAAAAAATTAAAAATTTTTTTTTTTAAAAATTAAAAAAAAAACATTTTTGGAATGATTGAAGAAGTAGCTATCTAAAGTCCTTTGGACAATTTTTGTTCGGGCCAATAGGTGAAAAGTTAAACTCATTTAAAAAAAACCCTGTATGACCAAAATTCCCAACTTTGACCCCCTCTAACTCCGGCAGTTCTTGACTGATAGAGCAAGGCATCGATTTTAAAAGTTGGGTTGCTTGACGTGAAATTGCCCATATATATATATACGAGATATATGGGAAAGGTGTTCCCAAATTTAAGTTTTTTTTTTTTATAAAAGTTCCCACTATAACATTACTTACCGTGTAAAAGTAAAAAATTTTTTTTTTGTATTTAAGTAACATATAGGGCTATACAAATATGAAACCTTTTTGCGTTTTTAGATTTTTTAATTTAACCTAATTTTTTTCCAAATTGGCCAAGTTTGGAGTTCTATGACCACTGAAATGAGTCGAATTTTATCATAGACCTAAGACATTAAGACATTAAGTTATCTTTATTTCTATTAAAGAAAAACTATAGGCGCTTTGTCCTAAAAAAATATGGACCTTTTTACGTGTTCCAACTTTGGATGCGTGTAACTATTAATAGGTAAGATAGCTTGCAAGTTGTTTTTTATTTTATCACAAAATACAGCTTATCACAAATACAGCTAATATTTTAGAAACATTTTTTGACCCTCCGTAGGCTCGCCATATCTAAAAACCCAAAAAAGATCAGCAACATAAGATAACATAAACATGTAAGCGTGTTTTTTTTTTTTTTTTTTTTGTATATCTTCTCTATGACCATTTATAGTTTAAATTTCATATTATTTGGATCATAAATGGATATTTGGCGATTTATGATCAAAAAAAGTGGTGAGAAACCATTTGAGCTGTAATACCTCTCTGAATTATTTCCAAAAAAAAAAAAAATTTCTAGACCACTGTGCGTTGTCGGAACAGTTGTTCGCACAGCTATGTCTGTTATCAAAATACACCAATATTTTTAAAAAATTACAGCGAATTTCTAAAAAATCATTCCCGTTGTGATTTGTATCCAAGCATTAAGCAAATAGTTCAACTCCGGCGTCATCTTTATAACACTTTTAATAACAATCGATCTGTTAATAATACTTTTTTTATTTCCATTTCCTTTTGTTTTGTTTTTGCCATAAATCAAAATTGATATGAGACTGGTAGTTTTTTTCTTTGAAACAAATATTATCAATGGTTTTGTTTAAATATTAATTAATTAAATTACCTAAAGATAAAAATCCTATTTCCTTAACTATACAAAAGAATAAAATCATTTATACCATGTCCTTAGAGACCTATACGAATTTCAAAAAGAAAATGCTCATATTTTAACAAATTAATTTCAACTGACAAATTCATTTTCAAAATGTTTCTCTTCTGTATTATTGACGGCCCCCTTATTGCGAATGATTTCTCACCCTATAACATCACATAAACCTTCCTTCAATAAACAGCTTTATTAACTTAATTTTAGTTCTTGTAGTGGCCATTGAAAACAGTAAAAAAAGTACAAACTTATAAAATATAAATATGAAAAAAAAAATAATAAACTCTTGCGAAAAACTGATAAATAGAACGGAAAATCAGCTTAAAAGCGGATGTCTTCGAGGTAACAAAATCACCATCAACTAAAATGACTACTTCAGTTACTGTTGCTATTTGCTACTAGTCGTCGTAGCTGCCTCAACTTCTACCTCCACTACTGCCGCTGCTGCTGATGTCGTTCCCAGCATGCTTCACATGTCTATTTTTATACTTTATTTTCTGTTGGGTGAGTATGGTTTTTGCAACCTAAACTGACCGTAGATACCTTTATTTTTTACCAATCACGCGCCTTATTGCTCTTAACACTAAAATGAAACTAAACTAAAAGAAGAAAAACCCCTGACTTGTTTAAAGATATTTTAACGGTGTTTTTTTTTGTATTTAGTTTGCATACATACATATACTTTTGTATACACATTCATGAAGTTGTTCGTATTTTCAATGCTATAGATGCTAAAGATCAGTGGTTCCCAAACATCTCATAAAATAAATTTTCTGGTTTCTAAGATGTTTAGATTCCGACAGAATCTAAATCGGATTGACAACAATCGTCCTAATAATCACAACTTTTAAAATCTATGTCTGAGCATTCTGTAAAATCTGTTCCCTTAAAAAGCTTTTCAGTACCAGATAAATAAAAAATTTTAAGTTGGTGCTACAGAGCAACTAAAATTTAACTCAAATTATTATACCAAATGATGAAAGTTACACTTGTTTTTCCACTGCAAATATAAATGTAATGTTGGCTAAAGATCGAAAACACAGATAAAGATAGTTTAGATATCGCAACGAGTTTTGATAATAGACCTCTAACTCGAGGTGGGTCTGAAACCATTTAACATTTTGAATCATTTATTATTTACAAATTCCGAAAAGTGCCTGCAGCAGAATTATCCAAAGAGAAATCCCCTAAAAACAAAAAAAAAATCGTCAAAAATTTCAAAATTTCATCTAACATTAAGAAATTAATTCAAAATTGCTTTTATATTTTTATACTATATCCCTGCATGGCCGGACTAACATTTCCTGTATAAATGAAAGGTTATTTGTTATATGTAATAATTTGACCATATTTTGTATACAACATTATCAGCTGATCATTAGTTTTGTTTTTAAGTCATTTGAGTCATTGCCGGCAGCCCAGAAAATTATTTGTAATTGTAACGAATAATAAACTAAAAGCTCACATGAACACGAATTCTAACGACTTGAGCCGAAAATTTCCAACTCATATACAGTGAGCGTCAATATAAAGTAAACACCTAATATTGTTTAAAAAATTGTTTTATTGTACAGGTTGGCCCAAAAATAACGAATTCGTTATAACTTTTTATTTAAGAAATAATTATTAAATTTTTTTTAATAGTCTCGTAAGAAAGTCATTGTGTCCCTCGCAGTGGGTGCTGTGGCTCCATCTTGTTGGAATCATACTTGCGGATGGTATTCCACGGCTGGCATTAAAAAATTTTCCAACATTGTCCGATATCTGTGTCATAAAAGAAAACGGCGACCCAGTGTTAATTTTCAAAAAAAAACTACGAACAATTATACTTTCCGATGGATCACCGCACCAAACCGTACACTTCGGTGGGTGTAATTCTCGCTGTTGAACTACTCTCAGATTTTCCGTGGCCCATATCCTGCAATTTTGCTTATTAACGAACCCACATAATTGGAAATGGGCTTTGTCACTCATAATTAAATTATGAATAAAATTATGATTTTCTTCTGCTTTTTGCCGGAAAGAAACTGCATACTCAAGTCGTTGCTGGCAATCTGTCGGTTTCAATTCTTGAACAACCTGAATCTTGTATAGAAGCATTCCTATTGTGTGCAAAATTCTCTGCAGCGACGCTCGTGAGAGGCTAAGTTGTGTCGAACGTCTCCTGGTTGATGTTTCTCCATCTTTCCGAATATTCCTCTGTACCAGTTCAATATTGTCATCCGTGTGCACCGTTCGCATTCTGCCAGCACCAGGAAGGTTCCTTACTGTGTCTTGTTGAGTCAAATAAAAAAGTTAAAAGCAATTCAAACCCGGTAATGTTCGGCATTGTTAGGCCACCCTGTATATACTAAAAGTACAAATTTGAAACTAAATATGTATATTGCGTATGCATATGCAAGTAACTTAAGCAAAATATAACTTATTAAATAAACTAGAAAAATAAGGAACACATAAAAAATCAATTTTAATAATGAAACAGAACTGGGGCTGAACGCTGTTTTCCATACAGTTTGACATAAAATTTTGCCAGAGAATGCGGTCGTAAAATAGAATCTATTTTATTTTGACAGCGATTTTTCTTATGCTCTCGCTTTAAAACACAAATGCTCTCAACAATATTACCATACTTTTATTAAATTTTATACATTTTGTAAACAAAACCATATGTTTTTAAAGCTTTGGTGCAATAAAAATAAAAACAAAAGAAAATCAAAAGAAATGTTTAAAAGTGAATTTAAAGTGAGATTTTGTAATTAAAAAAAATGAGTGATATTATAGAAAAATTAATTGAAGAAGTACAAAAGCATGATTGCAGATATAATTTGCAGTCGCCAGTGTACAAAAATTTTTATTTAAAACAAGATTTGTGGAAAAAAATTGGAAAAGCTGTCGTCATTACAGGTTGGTACACAGAAGAAATATAAAAACATTAAATGACAGTTCGTGAAGCTGCAGCCGTCGTTTCAATTATGGGCCTGTTTTCTCTGAGAGTCGTTTTTGCTTGAAGTTGCGGTCGTGTTCTTTTTCATCATTTAACCGAAAAGTACCAGATTTTTCGCTTCAAAATAAAGTAAACAGTTATATTCAAATTATATAAATCATTGTACGTACGAGTATATTAAAATTTAGTTTGTAGTAATTTTGCCTTTATCACAGCTGACAATCTTCTAGACATAGAAGAGTTTTTTTAGTTGATCCTTGCAAGAAATATTATTTGCCTTATTTGTTCGTCCACATATATATTCCTACAGGTGCTCAATTGGACTGAGTTCAATGATTGAGCAACCAATCTTTCATAATTTTGCAGGTATGCTTAGGATCATTATCCTGTTGGAAAATCCAGTTCTGCTCAAGTTATAATTTCTCTACACTAGGGCTACATTGTTTTCTAAAATGTTATCTCTTTACTTTTCATTACAGATTCTATAAATGTAAGATTAACGACCCCTGATGCCGCCATACAACCCCAGATCATTACTGTTTTAGCGTCTTGGTAACATATTTGTTACTTAAGGCTTCATTCTTGGTTCGCCCTATTTTTCGGGGTTTTTGACTCCAAATATCTCAATTACATTAGTAATTAAGCTAATTACTTTTTTGCTGAACACGAAAAATCAGTGTATGAGAATTATAATGGAACTTATGGTGTATTAATTGATTTCTTAAGAAATGCAAGGCGACTGAAATTTATTCACTAGAATTAGACTAAACTGGATTGCTCTGCATCTTGTAATGGTTCTTGAGACTAGGTTTAAATTTGCCGCCTGTGTTCGCATAAAATCCATAGTAACATCAATAATGTTTTTAAAGTACTTTTTACCGAGACGGTGGTTTTCTTTCATATTAAAAGTTTAAATTTTTCCAAATATCTTCTAAGAGATAATTTTGTGATTTGAATAATTATTGCAAATATTAGGTTTTCTAAAGTTTACACAAGATTAAAATTTACCGCATTACAGGAGAAAACAAAAAACAAAAATCAATTTTACAGAGCCACGTTTTCGAGCAGCATCACTTTTTCACCATCATCAAAATTGCTGCATGTGCTTGTGTGAGAAACAAGTGCAGATGTACAACGTGTTATAGGTTTGACAAGATTTGAGGCATTGATGCCAAGATCTTCTAATCGTACTCGTGCTTACAGGCTTTCAAGAAGTTACCGTAACATTTTCAGCTATTTTTAAAAACACTAGATGTTAGGTTTGTTCTTACTGCTTTTACCATAGCTTTTACTTCAGTTTTTGTAAGACACTTTGGTCGTTTTGCATCAGGCAAATTTTTTACACAATATTTGGTATACTTATCTATAATTTCTTTTATTGTACAGTGATGCCTTCCAACGATTTTACCTATTTAATGCAGGGATTTACCTTTTCTAAGTAAGTCTATTATGATTTGCGAAGTCTCAATTGAAGTTTGTCTTTCCATTGTAAATTTTTTACTACTTAACGTTACAAATTAATCTCTTTTAATTAAAAATTATTAAACTTTTAATTATTTTTAATGGTAATAAAGACTAAAGAAAAAGAAAAATTAAAAGAATATCCACTACTTTTGTAATGCCACTGTTTACTCTATTTTAACGCGTAAAAATTTGTTTATTTTAATAATAAACCAATTAAATTTGTATATGTACTTTTGTTTGTGCTTTTGTTTTTCTAAATATGTAATTATATAAAATTGCAATATAATTTTCTAATATTATATTATTTACATATAATATTAATAATTAATAATTGAAGTGTGATTGACTTTATATTGACGCTCACATTATATGTTATTATTATAATTTATCTAATTCAACTTGACTTTACATCTCAAAAGCTTTACTGAATCTACCGATAAACTGAAGTGACTATCGAAATGTGTTTGAGAATTTAAATACTGTAAAGATACAATAGCCCAATTAATTCTATGGAATTAATTCCAAATAGAACATTATTGAACTTTGATCACATATTCAGACAAAACTATTGAAACGTTTTGGAAACTCTGTTCGAGAAAACTGAATTATAAGTGCAAAAATAAAAAAATCTTAACGACCGATTTCTCTGCGCACATACAGTAATTAAACCCGTTCTTGTTCATTTAGGGTATTAAATAAATGAGCGAACGAGAATAAATGTGCGGGCCAATGTTGGTGGAGTGTGTAGAAATTTATTTAGATTGATTCTTCTTCGTAAAACACTAGAAGCAGCGTTGTCAACTTGGTGCGTTTCGCACCATTTTTGGTGCTTTTTTAAATGTTTTGTGCGAAAAATTCCTAAGTTGGTGCGTGGTGCGCTTTTTTTTTTTTGTTAATTTTGGTGAGTTTTTTAATTTCTCTGAAAATGTAATGAAATCTTTCTTTTTACTAATGTTTAATTGCAGTTAAATGTATTTTAAATACGAATGTATGATAGTATGTATAATACATACTATCAAATTTGTCGCATGAAGGTTATTGCAAAAGGTGAATAGGATGAAAATCTTTGTTTGAAAATAAAATTAACATTTTAAACATGGAAATAAAAATTCTTGTGTAGCCTGATGATTTGGTCTACTGAACTATAGATGAACAACCAGGCTTAGCGTCCCAGTGGAGCCCTAACAAATTTTATTGAAACAAGTAAGAAAGTATAGTCGGTAAAGCCCTACACCCAGTATAGGTATAAAACAGTTTTTAAGAAATGGACGTTATATGGGAGATATAACCTATTGTGGACCGATCATCCAAACATTTATTGTCATGATGTCTGTGAATGTAAATATTATATGTGTTAAACTTTATCTCGATATAAATACTTTTAAAAGATTTATGAAGCTTAAATTGAATTACGGAGAGGGTCTTATATGGGATTTTTGAATAATTATGGACCGGCCATTATAAAACTAGGTGTCGTTATTAAAGTATATAAGAAACTTACTTGTGTAAAATTTTATTTGGATACCAACATTTTTTAGAAATTTATGATCGTTAAAGTGAATTTCGAAAGTGGGCCTTATATGGGAGCTACGACTAATTATGCACCGATCATAATAAAATTGTACCGTATTATTTGTATACATATAAAATATATTTGTGTTCGATATTATTTGGATACCTACGTTTTTGAGAGAGTTATGCTCTTTAAAGTGATTTTCGGAAGTGGGCCTTATATGGGAGCTACAACTAACTATGGATTGAACATAATAAAATTTGTAGATGTGATTTGGCTTCATTTACCACTCATTTGTTTTGAAATTTGTTTGGATGCTTGAATAATTAAAGCATTTATGATCGGTAAACCCCAATTTCGGGATCACATTTGTATGGGGGCCAGGTGAAATAATTGACCGATTTCCACCAGTTTTAATCCCATCCATCCTTAGGCCGAAAAATATCACGTAACAAATTTTATCGAAATATCTTCAAAATTGCGACCTGTACTCTGCGCACAAGCTTTAAATGGACAGCCAGCCAGCCGCCAGCCTGACGAACGGACGGACAGACATCGTTAAATCGACTCAGAAAGTGATTCTGAGTCGATCGGTATACTTTAAGGTGGGTGTGGGACAAATATTTCTGGGCGTTACAAACATCAGCACAAATCCAATATACCCTTCTCACTATGGTGGTGTAGGGTATAAAAAAGTAAAAAATATGTACTGAATGTGCCCTTTTTTACCCATTAGTACTTCAGTTTCGAAAAGCATATTGTAAGTTAAATTTTGAGTGGTTAAATGCTTATTTTATCTTTATTAGCTCTTTTATTTAAAAAAGGATTTTACTATTTATTACTTTTACTATTAATCGTTGATAAAAAGTTTTATATAAAATTTATGAAATGAAAAAAAATGTAAAATTAATTCAATAAATATTTTAAACAAAAAAAAAAAAAAAAATAAATTCTAGTTTTGGTGCGTTTTCTTTTAAATTGCGATTTTTTCCCCCATTTTTGTTCGTTTTAAAATTTCAAAGTTGACAACGCTGAAGTCAAGTCAAACATTGTTAACTCTCTGAGGAGAGATGTGTGAACAGTGTTGCAAAAAAAAAAAAAACAAAAACAAAAAAAAAAAAAAAGACGTTTATTAAGATAAAGAAAATATAGACAGATGGAAACCTAAAATAATTATCAACAAAATATGAATTTTGGTTAATGCTAAATAACTATTATTAATTAAATTATTATTATTTTAACTCTGATACAATTTTGGGGGAACGGGGGGAAAAGCAAACTCTTATTTGAGTCACACAATGGTAATGCTGCGTGTGGCTTTGGTTCTACTTTGCAATTTCTGTCTATTCTTTTTCATATTTTTTTATTTAGATTTCTGTGCATTGAACACCTTTTTTTAATATGATTTATTATTGCTTATAGATAGATGGTGGCGGTTTGTCCGTCTGGTATGAATTGAGTGAAAGAGTTAAGCAGGAAGTTTACAATATCTGCAATCAAGGTTTTTTCGTTTAGTTAAATTTCATTTATTAGTTGAGTTACGAGTAAATGTATGAACAATTTTTTATACAAAGAATGCATAAAAATGTTATTTATTTATGTTCGTAAATTGTATTAGAAATTTGTATTAAAAGACTTTGTTAGTAAAGGGTTTTGTCCTTAAACTGGCAAATAATCATATTACCCATACAGTTTGTTAATAAAATCAAATATTAAAATATAATAAAGACAAGGACATGTTTAAACATACACATGTAGGTAAATTGGGAATATGATCAGGATATATAAATTATATAAAATGTTTTATATTTTTGTTGTTGTTACAGATTGTGAAAAACCTACCGATGATTGCAGTCTTGTCAATACAAATAATTCATATGAGACAGTCACAACAAGTGGATCATCAGTCTGTGGATCGGACCATCGAGCTGGATTTAGTAATACCAAAAGCAATAATGCCAATGCAGCCAACAACAACAACAACAATAATACAAATTCAACAAACACCACTAACAACAACAACAACAACAACAACAGCAATACAAACAGCCGTTTAACACCACAAGATTTTTCAACATCAGCAACATCTACATCGGCAGCGTCGCCATCAACCTCGGCGGCTGGCACAACAACAATAACCACATCAGCAACAAGTGATAAAACAGCAACAACATTTCATACAACATCAGCAACAACAACATCGTCGACAACAGCTTCAGCAACAGCGGTAACAACACCAGGAGTACAGCAACATCACAGTGGTAAGTGCAAGAAATTATTATTTGTAATTCTCTTCTTTTTTTTGTTCATTTCAAATTGAATTTTAACCGGAAATTGAAAATATGGGAAATAAAATAAGACACAGTACGAGTTTAGTTTTGGTGGGTCTTTACAAACATTGTAGTGGTCTTTTTTATAGTTTTAACTAAACGCTTTTAATGCATTTAAATTTTTTATATATAAAAAAATCCTATTCATAAATAAATATTGCATTAAATCTTGCAACGGTTTATTTTGTTTTTTGTTTTTAATTTGTCTTTTTTTTATTTACATATTTAGTTTATACGATTTTGGCCATATCCGGCGTGTGTCAAAATGTTTTTAAATGTTTCTTTATATTTTTATTTTTGTTCGTTTATATTCGAATATTAATTTTTCTTTACCAATAGCATGTATTCTTGTGTTAATTTGTTTATCAACAAATACATTTATTAATTGATAAAGTAATCAAGTGAAATTTTAAAGTATTGAACGACTTCTGAGAAGTGCTATAGGAGCGGGAAGGTATTGAAGAGTTAGATCGACGTATGACTGTAAAGCTTTGTACACACGGTTGTCAGATCTTACAACGTTGCCCGAAAATTGTCTAACAACTGTGTGAACTTCAAATTTTTGTCTTCCAACGTTGTAAGAAAAAGCATTTTCAGTAAATTGTAAGACAAAAATATTGCCAAACATCTAACAATCGTTTTTTGTCATTGTAAGTTTGTTTTAAGACAATTGTAAAACACTTTTAATTATGTAATATGTGCAAAGTTCATGCATCTGTCAATGGCAGCACTGTCAGAGAAATTATTTCTAAATGCAACTCTGTATATACATAAATAAATAAGCAAAAAAGTGCATTAATAACATTTTGGAAAAAAGTGGCAGAACATTAAAGAATTAAATTAAAGAAAATAAAAAATGGATAGCGGCGTTTTTTTTTATTTTATCTTCATCCTCACTACTTTCTAGGATATATGCAGATAAAATTGTTTCTATTGTGGTTTTTTTGTGCCATGACAATTTTTCAAATTTTTAAACACACACACACAATGTCTCACAACGAATTTTACAATCTTTGCCATACAATAGTCTGACAACCGTGTAAACTGACAATTTCGGTTGACAGATAAATTGATTGTGTGACAATTATGTGCCAATGAAATTGTAAGGTTTTCTGAACTGACAATTTACCTTATGCTAAAAATTTTTGAATGTCAGTACATTGCTAGTTCTTACAACATTGTGTGATCTGACAAACGTTTATACATAGCTTAAGTGATCATTATTTGTGTCATTATTTATATATATACAACAATCACCCCTGTCGTTAATAAAAATTCCACATGAAATTTGTTCCCTTTTATTTTTTTTTAACTTTGAATTTTAATTTAATATGATTTTAAAGAAAGTCGTGAATAAAATTTGGAGTTATGCGAATTTAAACATTTATAAAAATAATAAAACCTTTAGATTATTTTAAAAATATTTGTGTGTATCAATATTTGTGTTGATATTTAAAATATTCACCCCTATCATGAATAAAAATTCCATATAAAATTTGTTCCCTTTTCACATTTTTCCTATTAAAATTCAATGTTAAAAAAATAAAAGGGAACAAATTTCATGTGGAATTTTTATTCACGATAGGGGTGTATGTCTATCAAATGTTGGCCGTTGTTACGTTGCAGTTGGTCTATCCGTTGAGTCCAATTTTCGATGACTCGTTCGAGCATTTCGACTGGTAACTGGAGAATGACATGCGTGATGTTTTCCTCCAAGGCCTGAAACGAAGCGGGTTTGCCTGCATAAACTTTAGAGTTTATATATCCCTACAGGAAAAAGTCTAACGGTGTGATATCACACAATCTTGGTGGCCAATCGACCGGCACAAAACGTGAAATTATGTGTTCACCGAATTCATTGATTGATGTGATGTGTGAGAAGTGGCGCCGTCTTGCTGAAGCCAAATGTCGCCGAGATCACGTGCTTCAATTTCAGGCATCAAATTGACGGTAACCGTCAAAGGCGCACCGGCATCATTTTTAAAAAAATATGGACCGATGATTCCACCGTCTCACAAACCACACCAAACCGTTGTTTTTACTGGATGAAATGGCAGTTCTTGAATCTCTTCAGGTTGCTCTTCATCCCAAATGCGTCAATTTTGTTTGTTTACATACCCATTGAGCCAGAAATGGGCTCATCGCTGGACAAAATTTACTTCAAAAACATCGGATATTCTTGGAACTTTTCAAGAGCCCATAGAGCGAAGCGATGTCGTTGTTCAGGCGTAAGTAAGTCTTTTCATTATGAAATGACCAACATCTGTCAAAAAAGGCTATTGAAAAAAGTGTCTCTACTTGAGTCACCCTATATATATATATATATATATATATATATATATAGATCTTGAAGAAGCTTTTATAAAATTTCTATTTTAGTTAAAGATTTCTCGGTTCAAAATCCTATAGTTTAAATAATCAGAAAGATCATTTCAGTATTATTTAAAAATTTTAATAAGTTTTCTATAGAATGAAGCGCTTGAAATGCTTTGTGTGTTTTTCTCTCTTTCGTAGACCAGCGTATGCAGCGCTTGCGTAAGAAACTGCGTAGCTAATTCTGTGCGTTTTGCCCTAGTTTTACGAGGTTATTAATAAAACCTTTTCTAAAGAACACTTGTGTTTGCAAAGTTAGGCAAATAATACTAGATATGTATGTATATGTAATTATTTGCCTAACTCTTTGCATTATATTAAAAATATATTGTATTATTTGCCTAATTTTGCAAAACAACGATCTGAGCAAGTAGGGTATTTGAATTTATTTTATTCAGACAGCAGGTTTCATAAAAATTTGTATGCCCAACAACAGCAGCAAAACAAGTTGAAAATGACTTTGTTTGGATAAACAATTAAATTAATTTGATTTGAATTTAAATTTGAGTTTGAATTTTATTTATGTTATTGAAATTGAAACGGAAATTAGTTTCGTATTGAAAAACACACCAACTAAAACAACTTATAAACGAGCGTGTGTGTTGTGTGTTAAAAATTTTAAGATTTATAATAATCAGCCGTAACAATATTAATTTTAAAGAAGCTCTATTTAAAATAAAGGGGAAAATCAAACACACATATTTAGAAAAAACCAGAGAACCAACTACTACAACATTTTAATGGCGCCAGCGTAGGTTTTTTAAAACAAAAATGTTTACATTATTCCTTATAGAAAATAAAACAAATAAATTCCCTGTAGAAGACCATTTATTATTATGAATGGTAGCTCTACACTTCATTTCTTGTATATGCTTAAATCTAATCTAAATTAATTTAAAATTAGTTGCGCTTGTGGCCTTTATAACATTATATATATTCAAAAAAAAAAATAAAAAAAACAACTCAACACAAATATAAAAGACAATTCCTCTGTAATGTTTAACATGCTGTATATTAATTTTAGTTTATATCATATTTTCATTATTTTAAAGTGTATAAAAAAACAGACATACAGAATTTTGAGTTAATTAAGGTGGTCAGCTGGCATCACGGTCGGTCCATTTTAAAATGAATGAATTTGAAAAAAAAGTCGTTGTAAATTTAATGATGGCAGCAGTAACATTAACATCATCACCATTTTTAATATTAATGGCAGCAGCTATTAGAAGCTGCCCCTGTTTCTCTGTCACTTTTAGATAAAATAACTAAACGTTTATTAAACAAGTAAGAAAGTATAGTCGGTCAAGTCCGACCATATAATACCCTACACCCAATATATCAATAAAACAGGCACTATATGGGATATATTATCTATTATGGACCGGTTATCCAAAAATTTAGTGCCATGACTTCCGTGAATATAAATATTATGTGTGTTATTCTTTATCTAGATATAAATACATTTAAAATATTAATGGAGGTAAAAGTGAATTACGAAGAGGGTCTTATATGAGAGTTTTGACTAATTATGGACTGATCATTATAAAATTAGGTATTATCATTTCTGTGTATAAGAAACTCATTTTTGTTAAATTTTATTCGAATAACAACATTTTTAAGAGATTTATGATCGTTAAAGTGATTTTCGGAAGTGGGACTTATATGGAAGCTACGACTAATTATGCACCGATCTTCACAAAATTTGTAGATGTGATTTAGCTTCATTTATTACTCAGTTGTGGTGAAACTTGTTTGGATACTTTCATAATTCAAACATTTATGATCGTTAAACCGCTATTTCGGGAGGACATTTGTATGTGGTCGAGGTGAAATAATGGACTGATTTCCACCAGTTTCAATCCCAGCCGTCCTTGGGCCGAAAGAATATCACGTACAAATGAGCACAAGCTTAACATGGACAGCCAGCCAGACGGACGAATGGACATCGTTAAATCGACTCAGGAAGTGATTCTGAGTCGATCGGTATTTAAGGTGAGTGTTGGACCAATACTTATGGGCATTACAGCACAAATCTAATATAGATACCCTCCCCACTATTGTGGTGTAGGGTATAAAAATTGGTAACATCAACACATTCATGTTTTATTTTTGGTTGTTGTTGTGATAATTAATTAAGTTTTCTCTATTTATTATTTATGCCATCATCCTCCTCTCAAGCTGTGTGTGTTTTTTCGTTTTTTTTTTGTTTCGTTTTAAAATAGTTTTTGTCGTTTCTTGTAAATTAATTGAATTTATAGTTTTTGACACATTATTATGATGTTGAGAAGAACACCATTTATATTGAAATCTATATTTGTTTACAATGATAACTAGTGAAATTTCTTTAATAGTTGCTGCGTATTTCTGGTTTATCCTCGTTTAATTGAATTAATTAAGTAAATTTTTATATTTGGGTTTATAATTGAAATTTATGCGTTTTGGTTGTAATTTCTTAATGGTTTATTTTGATTGCGTAGTGATAAATTTGAATATAATGGTTTAATTATGCAAAATTTTTAAGCTTTTTTGTAAATATTTAAATGATAAGGGTTTGAATAAATTAATTATGAAAACAATGTAAACAAATGTTCAAAATATCGAAATCTGGGTCATATTCCATAAACAATTTATTAACTTTTCACTTCACACTTATCAAATTGCATATTTTTTGCAAAGTGTTTTTGTTGGCACCATATTCTTTGCAAATCTCATTTTGCACTAAAAAATGTTTGCAGAAACTTTGCTCTCTTTGTAAAGTTTTTTCGCTTTCCTGCAAAGTGAGTTTGCAAAGTGTTCCACAAAGCATTTAGTCATCTTTGCATTTCTGTCTTATCAATTTTCTCTTCATGTTGCTAAAAATAACTTGTTAAAATGAGCCGCAAATAAAAATGGAAAAATTGCCAAATTTTTGACAAACTTATCAAAATTGAATTTACAATTTTTATGGAACGAAATAGCATAATTATTTGCCAATATTAGTTATTTCAACATTAACTTTGCACTTTGCACAAGAGAACGTACATGGAACAGAAGTTGAGATATTAAGAGAATATAAAATTTTAAAAAACTTTGTAAATTACAATTATCAATTTCAACTTATCACTTATCACATTTTGATTGTACTGAGGAACATAAAGTTTTGAAAATTGACGAAAAATTGTAAAAGTGCAGAGTAAATAGTTGATAAATTGTTTAGTGGAATAGATACCTGAACTTTTGCTTTATTTTTTATGATACTTCTTGACATTTTAAAAAAATTGCTCAAAATTGAGCAAAGTTTGTCGTAAATAGCCTCCCAAAATTTTGACATCGAACCTTTTATGTGCTCTCGGTCTCACACCTACGACTGCATACGAATTGAACGAACTAATTCTCACCAGGGATGCAAAATATAACTTTATTGTACTAAATTTAAAAAAAATGTACTTTTTCCAGCCCAATTGTGCTAAATTCTTTTATTATTTTTTTTTAATATTTTTATTAACAATTAACCAAAAACGAACAACACACTATTGTTTAACTTTTACTTGTTATTCTTATGGCAAACTAAGCATTGCGAATAAAGAATCATTAGTTAAGCCTTTGTCAGTAGCTAACTAAAGACTATGAATTCGGCCATAAGTGATACTTGACTCTCTATTGGTGGATAAAGCATAGTAAAAAAAAGTTTAAGTGACTACACTCATGATTATTTAAGGGAATTAAAGTGACAATTAGCTTTACGTTAGATTACCTGGGATTTATAAAGTAACTAATTGCATTACAAAGATGGACATACATATACGAGTAACTTGGTGGCATCAAATAATTAGACATTAGTGAAAATTACTATCCGAAAACAACACATTGACTACTTATAAAAGATTAAGATTAGCATGGGTTATAGTTCTACAGGTACGGTCACACTTGGCAAATATTTGCCGAAAAAGACGTAACTACTTTGTCAAACAAATTTGTGCTAAATAGGTGGTTACGCTTATTGGAGTAAATATTTGCATATGTGACCATACCTTAACACTTTTATTAAAGTGGCACATCGTTTTGTTACAGTCATCACAAAATGTGATAGATTCAAGTTACATGGTATTTATAACAGATTAGTAACTCTTTACTAGTATTTCTCCACGTCCTACATAGTTTTGTTGTACAAGAACAAAGGGTAGGCTGTGAAAAATTTTTAAATTAGCGTTCTTTTTATGTGACAAATTTCGAGCATCGATAAAAGTTGTCCACAAGAGACAAATTCATGTGCGGACATGAAATAGTTCGCTGAGATATGAAATTTATAACTTTTCAAGACGATGGAGAAGTAACAGTGTAATATGTAGTAGTATCAGTACGTTTAAACCCAGAAACCAAAACTTTCCCTTAGCAAACTTCCCAAAGTTTTAGCAATGTTTGACAAGTATTGAGACATTTAAACAAAAATTTGTGCAGAATTAATGAGAATTAACATGTTTCAGTTTACAGTTTGATTTTATTATTTTTTTAATATTTTCAATATTTTTTTTTAACTGATTAGTAATTTTTTTGCGTGCAAATATCTTAGATATACTAGCCTAGATACGCTCTCAACCAAAACAGCCAAAGACCCTGGCTTGATAATTTTTTTTTTTTGTATTTTTTTTTTTATAAATTTTGTATTTGTTTTTTATTGTTATTGTATTGTGTGTAAATACACAAACATACTTACAAACAATATACAATATTTAGTGTTTTACAAATAACCAAGCGAATGATTTATATATTTTCGCGTACTCGTATTGTATGCCATGACGCTGGTATCGATGCGCTACATTGAGGGCACAAAAGGTGATGAGTAACACAAAAACATACATTATAAAATACAAACAATCGTAAAAAAAAAATCTCTCTCTAAAAAGTAAAATTAATAACCAACTAAATGCGGTTTTGAAGTTAAAATAAAAATTTGGTATCCATTTGATTTAGTGCGTTTCAAAAATGTTGTTTGGTTTCTTTTGAATTCGCTTTAAAATAACTTTTGTCAATTGTGTTCTCATTTAGTTTAATATATCCTTGTGACAATATATGTTAATCAAATATGATTACAAATATGTTGTATAGACAACACAATCTTAAAAGGATTAAATAAGTTTCTTTACATTCCACACCTAATGATAATGATTCACAAAATAGCTTTTCTTTTGTATCATTAGTTTTCAAAACAAAACTTTCGATTTAACTTCGTAATCGCTTGTTGCTGTTATTCTGTTTGCACCATAATATAATTTATTACACTCTATACAAATGTATGTATTTTGTTTTTGGTTATTTTTACTCCTGTTAATTCTTCACAAATTATGCAATTAAAAGTCTGTGAAATAATTTTTTTTGTTCTTTTGACCAAGAAATTGTTCCCAACTTGAATAAAATGCTTTCAAGTTCTTTAGTTTAATTTTTGTTAAATTAAAACAAACTTAAGAAAAGTATTATAACAACATCACACAAAAAACATTATGAAATACTATTTTCGACTTTTCATGGTTGGTTGACTTTTAACTGAAATTAAACGAAGAAATCTTATTCAAAAGTTTTTTTTTTTTTTTGGTTTTTGGTTTTTAAACAAAGAAGTTTTAATTTCATCAATCTGGTGAATACAACACACATTTTGTTGATGTTTTGGCCAAATATAACATTTAAAGTGTGAAAATCTCCCCTTTTTGTAGCAGCTTAAAACATGCTTGATTGTTTGGGTAAAAGATATTTTGCTCTACAGTTTCATTGTACCCACGTTATTATGTTTGCAACCTAACAGTAATAATGGTCATGACTTTATATCATTTTCTAGCAAAATTTAACAGGAGATTTTTATCCTCGTTCGTATGTTGAACAGAACCATGAGCTTCAAAAGAAATTTGCACTATTTTCAAGCGTTGTTAAGGCTTGGACTATTCATGTTGAATTGCCAAAACAAAATAAACATAAATCACTTAACAGCTGACAAAATGGCCGCCAGTTAAAAAAGTGTTGCCAACTTAAAATTTTATACATCTAAAAAAATACCCTATACATACACTATATATGTATGTATATATGCATAAATTAGAATAGAAGCTATTTTGAGGATCGGTCCTCCCTTCAAATGCATTTTATTTCCATAACTTTCTTATATATAAATACAAGACAGTATTGATAACGAACAACTTCCAGCCACTATAAATTTCATTTGCTCGCTGGCACACACCACTCACTGAGATCACTTGATCAATGACTATTTGATCCAACCTGTCGCAATTGGTTTGAAAGAGCAGCCAGAAGCATTGCAATAACTGCCAACGCATCTAGAAAAAAACGCTGTTCGCTATGAATTATGGGCCGTTGGCTTCATTGGACCCTACTTCTTCAAAGACGACGAAGGCAGGAACGTTACTGTGAGCGCTACCGTGCGATGATTACAAATTTTTTTTGCACAAGTGGAAGAGCTGAATTTGGCTGATATATAGTTTCAACAAGACTGTGCCGCATGCCACATGTCACGCCAAACAATGGCTCAATAGAGAGGCGAGTTCGCAGAACAGTTTATTTCTCATTTATGGCTGCTCAGTTGGCAGTCACGATCGTCCAATTTAACGCATTTAGACAATTTTTAATGGGGCTATGTAAAGGCTCATATCTGTAGCGTTAAGCTCGTAACGGTTGATGTACTCGAAGCTAATATTGAAGAACTTATTCGTGAGATATGTTGGTGAGAGTATGTTCAAATTGAACCCAGCGTGTGAACCATTTGAGGTGCAGCCGCAGTTAACATTTATTCGTACATGTAATCATCTTTAAACATTTCATAGATCGTTCTATCGACTCAAATAAAAATTTCATACATTTCTCTAAATTGTATGTGTTTTGTTTTTAATTAAAACCGAAAGCATGTAAAAACTCACTATTTAGTAACTTCTAATGCAATTATAACTAAATTATCGGCAATGTCATTTTATGGATTTGTATTTGCCTAAATATATGTTTAGGATTTAAACCAGTGATCGGCTGGAAGAGAAAATAAAATATGCAATTTTCTATCTTAGGTGTTATCAGGCCAGCCATTTTTTTGGTTACTTATTTGATAATTGTTAGATATCTAGTTGAATTTTTATATATAGGTAAATTACCAAACATGTTGGGCCCCTAGTGGTTATAAGTGCCAAACACTGGTTTAAACTCTGAAAATGTTGATATTCATGTATGTAGTATATTAGGGTGGTGCGATTAGTATGGAAGGAAAAAATTCTTAATGGGCGCTTCGCGCAAATTTTTCGTGAAAATATTGATTTATGACTTGCGCTTTGAATAACTGAAAATGGTAATTTATCAATATTTTCACGAAAAAGTTGCACTTTCACAAGGCCAAAACTCCCTGAATGAGCGTTCCAATGCTTTTGCAATGTACTAGAAAGTTCTTAACTATTGTCTTGGCTACAATTTTTGTTTTAGTGTTGGATCGAAAATCTCAATGGTTTGGCTGTTATAGTTCAAAATATCAAAAAAAAAAAAAAGTGACAAAAGTCTGAGAAAAAACTACAAGTCAAAATCTGGAAGCTCGATTTTCATCGTAGACGTATGGTCTAGTGGACTTTTTTACTCAGTACAATCCCAAGAATCAGAAACACGAAGCTCCCATTAAGATGTTCAAATTGCCCCACCCTAATGTATATTAATTTAAATAGTTTTAAATTCTCTTGACAATAATTGTATAGCAAAAACCAAAAAGTTTCTTTGCCAAAACAAAATGCTGTAAAATTAGTGTTCATCACAACTAATCCCCTCCAGAAATCGGTTTCAGATTTTATAACCCATAAAAACGTAAATAACATTATTAATATACATACATTGTTTTTTCTCTAAGTATATGTTAAATGATACACAAATTTAATTTAATAATTTATGCACGATTTTGTGGTTAGTTGTGTTCTACATTTAACACAGTCACACAAACAAACCATCATAATTTTTTTTTTTTATATACATTTTCAAAATGATAAAGATCGTTAACTGATTTTGGTTTTGGGATTTGCCATATAACAAACCAAAACAAAGTAGACTTCTTAAATATCTATCAGTGTGTATGTATGTGTATGCGTATAAGATTATTGTAAATGATAATTATCTACATGTGACAGCCCCTATGAATGTCTGTCTGAGTGAATACATTTGTGCACGATCTCTATACTGTCCAAAAACAAAACATGACAGACGTTCAAACGTAAAATAAAACGCAGAGTGCGTTAGTATGGGCCCCTAGTTAATGATGACTGACCATTTAATAACATTACGAGTATTTATGTATTTATTTATTTATTCGTTTTAATTGACTACCACTGTTAATTCATTTTCATTAATTGTCATACTACATACTTGCTGCTGTGTTGTCTCCAGAATAGTTGGAGAGAAGTTACAACTACAATTATTACTGCTGCTGCTGCTGGTGATTACTAACTACTACTACTACTACTACTACTATGGCAATATGTTAATAAGTAATAATAAATATTTCTAAATAAAATTTCCATATTATTGATGTTAAACTTACATTTGCATATCAGTTGTTTCGGAATAAGAACGTACAAGCGAACCTTGTTGATTTTACTTCATTAATATACTTAAATGAGTAAAAAGACGAGTAAAATAATAAATAAAATATACAATATTTGTGGGGAAAACAAAAGTTTTGGTGGGAATTTCAGTGAGTTTATTTGGGTTTAACAGCGAAATGTGATTTGAATTTGCCTGCCCTTTTCTCTCCCTGTTGGTGTTTCCAATTTTCTAAGCCAGAAGCCAACGCTATACAACTTAAACTTAATATAGCATTTGCAATTTAATTTTACATTTTTATGTATGTACACCAATACCTCGTTTTGCGTTTTTTTTTCAAAGTTTCGTCACGCTGCTTAATTACAACTCATTTTCACGGTGCGTCGTTAGATTTTCGAGGTTGTTTTGTTTTCGGTTCGAGTCTTTACTATTTTTTTTTTAATTTTTGCAAAATCTGCAACATCATTAGATGCTAAAATGATGACCCGTGCAAGATGATCAAAATGGAGTCCTTGCTTTCTATTTGGATTGAAAATCAAGTTGCGCATAAAATACCATTAAGTAAAATGGTATTTCAGACAAAAGCAAAATGCTTATTTGATGACATAAAAAGTAAAGCATTATCCAGCGATAATGCTGGTGGTAGTAATGCAGACAATTGCTACAAGAAAATTTATTTTACGTTGAAAAAAAAAACTGTTCAATAAACACCAAGTTTTTGTGAAAGAAAGCCGACGACTTATTATTTTCATAACCCTAGCACCTATCTTCGATCTATAATCTTAATTCACTTTGCGTAATTTCAATTTGCGTCGTGTTTCTTTGGATCGCAACCTCGACGCAAAGGGAGGTATTGGTGTATAGGTATATAGTACTTATGTGCGTATGTTTTAAATGATATCCAGGTGTTCATTAGGATTTCATTTCAAAGGGTCTCATTTTTTCACTTTTTCAAATTGTAATAAAATTTAGAAATTCATTATTAATTCATGCGTTACTTACTGCTCCTAAGTTATTATACAAGTAAAGGTTAAATCTATATTAAAATCTTTGGATGAGAAAATATTTCGATACAATATAAAAGCATTTAGATTTTATTTAAAAAACACAGCACAAAAAAGAAATTATGACGATTTTACTTTTGAATAATAATTACTTATTACATTTTTATTTCAAGAAATCTTCTTAAGATTGTTAAGGGGAATATGTATATATATAATACATATTATAAGCTTACTGGAGTGAGTAAACGAACTCAAATGAACTCGTCCAGTTTATTGTCTCTTAAATTATCGTTCCAGTTTAAAACATGGAAAAAATACTATGAAAACTGTAAAAAAATAAATTTGCTTTTAAAGGTTGTCTTATATTTTGGTTTACAACTATTGCACAGATTTTACTGATTTTTAGAGGAATCCAACTAATTCTGATGTTGTATGATGATCGGCACAGTGTTTTACACAGACCTAGATTATATTAACATCAATGGAATAATATTTCAGTAATTGTTTAAGCTTAAGTGTTTATTTCTTAATAAAATCTTTATTTTCGATATTTTGCTACTTCTTTGTGTAGCATCTTGAGAAAAAATTTATGCTACACAAAGAAGTAGCGAAATGTCAAAAGAAAATTAAGATTTTATTAAAAAACAAGTTAGAGTGAAATATTCGGCTGTGCCGAATCTTTAATACCCTCCACCTAAACGTAATAAGAAATACAAAAACTAAACTGCTTATAGGACTAGTATATCCTTATTCTATGTTTTCTATTCAGTATTAGTGTAAATTTTATTAGAATTTTATATGTTGAAAGCCAATTTTACGACCAACATAATTCATTTTAAATGTTTTGAAATTTTATCTAATTTTGACCATTTATAATTGATGTAATTACCGATTCTTACAATAATTTACAGAGTTTGTCTGATATTGCTAACAATCTTGTGTGTAATTTAACAATTTATACAATTAAAATAATGTTTTTCCATAACTATTCACAACAAGTTAAGAAACAGAGTATAAAAAAGATATAAGGTGTAAGGCTTTTTTGTTTGAATTTGATCTCAATCACATTATTTACAAGAGATTTGTGGGTGGCATATTAGTAGTGGACCAATTATGTATCCACTAATGTGATTTCTATGTGTCTTAAGATTATTTTAATTGAATTTCATCTCAATAACGTTATTTACAAGAGTTGATTCGGGAGCTATTGCCAATTATTGACTGACAGCGACAAAATTCAGTAGCATAATTGCCGTATAACCAATATTAGCATGATTTCTGGATTAAAATTTCTGATCTGTATAAAAGCTGGTTCGATATCAATATTTATTAGACATTTTTGTGGGTTAAATTGTTTTTCGGAAATTGTTATTATATGGCAATTATGGGCCGGTCTTTTTAAATTTTTTAACAGTGAATTTTATGCATATGAGAATATTTCACGTCGAATTTCAACATAATAACGGTATATTTCAGATACATACATATTAGTATTAACGTTAATTTTGGAAGTGGACCTTGTATGGGGGATACAGTCAAATGTGGACCAATATTCTTAAATTCCAGCAGTGTGATTTTGGCATGTATGTAAACAATCCGTGTAAAATTTTGGATCGGTACCGTTATTTATATGAGATTTATGATTATTAAAGTCATTTTCGGCATAGGACTTTATATGGGGGATACAAACAATGTTTTAAGTCGGTACCGATATTTATAAGATACATATAAAAATAAATGGCTTTTTCGGATGTGGTCCTTATATGCGACCTATGACCAATTATGGGCCGACCATCGTAAAATTTAGTAAAACAATTTATTTATCTATAAGGACTATCTGCCATGTCACAGAATTTAATTCCGTTCGGAAGTGGAATTAATTCCGTATTTTGCTTCTATAGAAAAAGTAAAACGAACAATTATTTCGGAATGAAACCTTGAAATTCTTAAAATTACAATTCCACATCGCAAATTATAAGTGGTTTCATTCCGAAAACATTTTTCGTTTAGCTTTTTCCATAGAAGCATAAAAGGGACTTAATTCCACTTCCGAACGGAATTAAATTCTGTAACATGGCTGTATATAACCTTTTAATTTTAATTAATAACAATTGAATACGCATTTAAGTGAATTTTGGAAGTGGACTACATATGGGGTTTATAGATAAACATGGACCGAACTAAGAAAAAATTCGTTTTACGATTTCTTTTTGCATGAAACTTATTCCTGCTGAATTTTGTATTGATATTTCAGTTTTATATATATATATATATTTGAGAAAATATTTCGGGAAAATTTTTGTATGGGGGCTATGAGAAATCATGGACCTATTCTTACTATTTTCCTTACACTTACTTCTTTTCTCATAAAAATAACGTATACACAATTTCGTGGCATTATCTGCAATATATTTAAAAATATTGCAATAAAATGAATAAAAATATCTAATTTTTATGAAGGTTGTCTCATATTTTGGTCCATAACTCTGGTTCTACTATACCGTTATTGCTGATTTTCAGTACCAAAGTTACCTGCAAAATAAGAAATATTTTGGTGGTGGAGGGTAAAAAAAGACCTTAAGCTTAAATTATTACTGCAATATTAATGAAAAAGGTCAAATAAATTATAATAAGAAATAATGAAATTTATAAATATAAAATTTTATAATATAAATATGGAAATTATTACAAACTCTAGTTTCAAAGAAGTATGCTCAAATATTTATAATAACAAGCTTAAATGAGCTTATTCATATTTAGCGCCTTTCGTAAATATCCGCAACATTAAAACAATAATCGAAAAAAGTGTAGGGCATAAAGGAAACAACGACGACTATAGTAATCTGTTACTCTGTTGTAATCTGACCAATTTTTTTCTTATTATACAAATATTATAAACTTTTTTTAATTTGAGTTGTTTTCAGATGAGTAACTGATCATTTTCCGTCCCTGTTGGCTATGAGTGCCGAACATTGATACAAAAACATTTACATTTTAAACACTGATTAAAACTACTTAATAAATTTCTATTACCCAGTTAAAAGTGCAAGTGAACTTTATATCTTGAAAACGAAATCAGTTTGTTTAAGAACTGTAATTTTGTTTTTCCTTCCAACTGTTTTGTTGTCATTTTCAAAATCAACAATCTGTAACAGCCAAACAAAAAAGAAAATAAAATTTAAAGACAGATACATGACATAATTTTTTTACTTCTTACAAGTTAGTCTCTTGTTAGAGAACAAAAGTAAAGAGAGAATAGAAACTTAATTCCAACAAATAATAATGTTGCACGCAATTTGTAGCAGACATACGAATAAATATGTATGTAATTCTAAATATGAATTATGCATTCCATAAAGAATATATCTATGCGTGTATGTATATATGTACAATAAAAAGCACCTTTTTACTATAGAAAATTTATTATAATATTTAAAACATTAAAATATTTTACATTTTCAATATTACATTTATTAAAATATCAACTAACAAGTGAGCTAAATAATAAGTTAATACTTGTGCATATAAAGGGTGATTTTTTTTTAGCAAATTAATTTTTGGCAGCTCAGCTGTTTTGAATGTAACATTTTCAGTTGGGTCTATAATTTAACCATGAATCGACTTCAAAATGAACAACGCTTGCAGATTATTGAATTTTATTATCAAAATTTATGCTCAGTTAAGAATGCAAAATTATCGTATTTATTGTGAAGAGCAGCCAAAAGCATGGCAAGAACTGACAGTGCATCCTAAAAAATACGATGTTTGCTGTGGCATCATGGGACCATACTCTTTCAAAGACGACGAAAACGTGCGATGATCGGAAAATTGTGTTCAGCGACGAAGCTAATTTCTGACTGAATAGATATGTAAGCAAGCAAAATACGCTGTTTGCTGTGGCATCATTGGACCATACTTTTTCAAAGACGACGAAGGCAGGAACGTTACTGTGAAAGGCGAGCTGTAAAACGTGCGATGATCGGAAAATTGTGTTCAGCGATGAAGCTAATTTCTGACTGAATGGATATGTAAGCAAGCAAAATACGCTGTTTGCTGTGGCATCATTGGACCATACTTTTTCAAAGACGACGAAGGCAGGAACGTTACTGTGAAAGGCGAGCTGTAAAACGTGCGATGATTAGTATTTTTTTTTTTTTGCCCAAAAAATAAAACAGCTGGACTTCGGTGGCATGTGGTTGCAACAAATCAGTGCTACATGCATAGCTGCCAGATTTGACGATTTATCGTCATTTTGACGATTTTTTGTTTCAAAAATAGCACAGTGATGATTTAACGTTTTTTTTTCATTGAAAGTGACGATTTTCTGGTTTATTAAAATCATCTATCATTTGTTTATTTTATTAAAAAAAAAATTCTCTCTTTTTTGGAGACAACAACTATTTTTCTCATTTAATAACATAACATACTTATTTCAAGAACAAAACTAAATGATAGTGAAGTTTTCTTAATTAAAGCCAATTGTTAAGTTTAAGTATAATATTTCATATAATATTATGAGTCAGAACAGTAGAAATTACTTATTTAATTGGTGAATATAAAAAGCAATTTTAAAGGAAACAATTTCTGAGTTTCCACGGGGAAATTCTACAGAAACGTCTCTTAATTTAACAAATCGTCGAAAGAATATTCAGCCAAAAAAATTTATATAAAACATATATTGGATGAATTAGATTCTATATTCAAAATGCTATTTAAAACTCAATAAAGTAAATGGTTTTCACATTGTATTTTAACCTGAATTAATAAAATATGCAAAATTTAGATATTGTAAAAGATATTATTAAAACATTATACAAGTTGTGTTTAACATAATAAATGTTTGTAATTTCTTATTTAAAAAGTTAAAATTTATGTATTTTGATATGTATTGTACAAGAGACTATATGAACTTGAAATTTTGTGTTTTCGTTTAAATAAAAATTTCAAAATACTATTAGAAATAGTGACCTTTAATTTTTCCGATTTTTTTTTGACGATTTTTTAAATTCGAAATGACAATTTTTTTTTTCTTTTTTATCGGGATTTTGACGATTTTTTTCGAAATTCATCTGGCAGCCCTGGCGCGAAACAATGGCCCAATTGACAGGCGAGTTCGGTAAATAGTTTATTTCACGTAGCCTAGATAGTGCGATTTACCGTCTTTAGACTATTTTTTGTGGGGCTGTGTTAAGGCTCGTTTCTATAAAGACAAGCCCACAACTGTTGACGCACTGGAAGCTAATATTGAAGAATTTATTCGTGAGATACTGGTTGATATGTTTGTGAAAGTATGTCAAAATTGGCGTAGCCGCGGTCAATATTTACATGAAATTATCTTTAAACATTGAATTAAATAGATCGTTTTATCGACTCAAATAAAAATTTCATACATTTCTCTAAATTTTGTTTAAATAAAATCCGAAAGCTCTTAAAAAATCACTTTTTGCTTAAATAGTAAACTAGAACAATTTGTACGCAAATCTATGATTGAATTAGTAAAACGTTCTTTGAATTATCACTCACTTGTATATGGATAAACAGAGCTAACAATGTATATAAATTTTGTATCACTCAAATATAAATTGTAGATGCGTTTAAACGTACATACATAATTTACAAAACAACATTTTGGAAGTTTTACTTAAAGTATGAATCTTGTGAAAAGTTACAAAATTTTCATGGATATTTTTAGTGGGAATTATTGATTTTTTTTTTGTAAATTTTTAATTAAAATCTAAGAAGAATATAAGAATGAACTCCTTTGAATAGTTTGACTATAAAGGTATATATATGTACATTTTATTTTCAGTGTGTATATACATACATACATACATATGTAAATATGACCCAACAATATTACAATCCGTCAAGCATGGACAAACATTTTACGCATCATGCTTTTTATTATATTGTTTTAATGAAAATTCTAAACATAATACAAAAATCCAATTTGCAAAAATAAAAATGTAAAAAAGAAAAAAAAGTTTAACAAAAACAGTGCAAAATTTTAAATAATTTTAAATTGAAGTATAAATTTCATGTAAGTTAAATTTCAAAAAAAAAAAAACAATTTTAAACTGCATACAAAATTAATTACACATGATTAAGTTTATTTACTATTAATTGTAAATTCACCTGAGATTTTAGAAAAATCGTGAAATTTTTGAGATTTTTATAACAGATAAGTGTTAAATAATATATTAATAAAGTTTTTTAATTTTCGAACTTATGTTCGAAATTTGCAAATTCAATGGGAAATACGAGTAATTAGAAACTCTTATTAAAAATTACTTCAACATTTAAATTCTAACTTAAGCAATAAATTATTTTTAGTAATTCAAAACTACAATTTGATGTTATAACTTTATTTTTAAAAAACATGTACATTTACTGTGAGCGCCAAAATAAAGTCAGCACCATATATTCAGGCATGTGATGGAAGTCGATATCGAAAACATCTTAAAAACAAAATAGCCCGTAGTATAGAGTATAATTAAACTTACGTAGAACTGGGTTTTCCAACAGCAAAATGATTCTTCGCAGTCCCCAGACTTTAATCCAAGCAATAAATTATTTTTAGTAATTCAAAACTACAATTTGATGTTATAACTTTATTTTTAAAAAACATGTACATTTACTGTGAGCGCCAAAATAAAGTCAGCACCATATATTCAGGCATGTGATGGAAATCGATATCGAAAACATCTTAAAAAACAAAATAGCCCGTAGTATAGAGTATAATTAAACTTACGTAGAACTGGGTTTTCCAACAGCACAATGATTCTTCGCAGTCCCCAGACTTTAATCCAATTGAGCATCTGTGGAAATGTATGAAGAAAATAATTAGACAAAGAAATATTTCTTGCAATGATAACATAAAAACAGTAATAGAATATTTCGCCTAATTTCACTAAACAACTCGTTGAATCTATGTCTAGAAGATTGTCAGTTGTGATAAAGCCAAAAGGACTACTAAAAAAAATTATCAATACAATGTTTTACATAATTTTAATAAAGTATTTTGATTTTTACTTTAATATTGAATAACTTTTTTTATGTTCCTTATTTTTCTAGTTTTTAATAATAACCCAGCAAGCCATATGAGTCCGAAAAGAGTCTTTTCTGACACCTGTTCCGGAGCGTGCATGCTTTTTATGAGCCCCAAAAACTATCAAAAATGATCCGTCAGAAAGAGCTCTTAGATAATGTCAGAAAAGAGTCTTTTATGTGGGTTTTTTGGGCTCAGAAAGAGTTTTACATCATGCCAGAAAAGAGTCATTGCAATTTTAAATACAAAAAATTAAAAGTACACATTTATTATTTCGTTTTAATTGTTTTTACTTAAACAAAAAGGGAATTCATTTACAAATAAACTAAATTAAAAAATAAATAAAAAAAATTAAATAAATTGCATTTACAGTAAAAAAATAAAATGGAATTCAGTTAAATAAAATATATAAAAATGGAAAAAAAATAAATTTTTTTTAAAGTTAAACAAATATGTTTGTTGTATATGTGTTTTCTTGACATTTTAAAAATAAATTAAAATTTTTAAGAATTTTGGCAAGCATTACAAAAAAATTAAGAGAGAACTTGAAACTGCAGCATAAGTTACTTACATGTGAATTATGAATATATTTTGTTTTAAATTTTGTACTTGTAGTCTACATAAATGTATAATAAAGCAATGTTTTAAACAATATTAGTTGTTTACTTTATATTGACGCTCACAGTATACCTACATAGTTAATATTTATTTTGTATTATATGCTTAACTAAATAATGTACATACATACATATGTATATTATTTTTATATAAAGATTATAATATATTTTTTTCAAAATTAATTGTATATACTACAAATAAATACAATATAAAATCGTTTTAATTATTTATTTATTTTTTTTTGTTAACTATATATGTACATGTGTATATTTGTGTTTGTTCTTTCAGTTAAAAATGTGTGTATAAAAATTCTTTTGTTTCCGAAATTAACTCGACCGTAACGTTTTTTCTATGGCGTAATATTAATTTTTTCGTTTTCTGAAAAATAAAATATATTATATAGTAAATCCAACTACAGATACTGTATGTTTGTTTGTATATTAACTCAGTGTTGTTGTACAAGCTGGGCTTAAAAAAAAATATTTAAATCTACTAAAATACTACATGGTTGATTGTTAATGTTATTTTTTTTTATTTTCATTTTGTTTTATATCAAAATGTTATCGCAACTTTTAAATTACAAAGACATACATAAAACAAACTACATAAATATTTACATACTTTCATATATTGTACCAGCAATGAAACCTTTTTTCGAATAGTGTGTTATTGTTGTTGTTTGTTTTTTCGTATATGTATATGTAGTTTTAAATTAAAACTAGACGCGAGACAAATTCTGAAAACAAAAAAAAAAAATTTCACAGAATGAAATCGCTAAAAGCGTTGAGTGTTGATTTTGCTGCGAATGTTAGTATTGTGCTATATTTACAGTCAAGGAGGGAATTATAGCACATCCGTATTTTTAATTATAAAGATGAATTTATAAAATAAATTTATGGGTCTAGAAGGTTATGAAAGTAGGTATTTTTGATAAATACAGCTTTACGTAGTATTTTAATAGAATATAAAATATTTCGAAATTAAGTTCGAATATTTGGAAACTCATTTTAATTGAGGCTTGGGCTTCATATATCTTAACTAAAATACAGAAAATAAATATTTAAAAATCAAAAAATTAAAAATCTTTAAAAACTTCATACTTCGAATCCCAGCCAAGAAAATTATCAATAAAAAGTTTTAATAATAAACATTTTTCAAGTTGTAAAACAATTCCTACCTTCAGTAAAAATAATTTAATGAAAATTAAATTTAATGAACTCGAGCCCGACTAAATAAATATCAAAAAATTTAAATTAACAGTTCGATAAAAATAATAAATTGTTCTTAAATAGCAAGGGCACAAGCTAATGTTTGCAATTGTACTTAAAAGTAGTACACATAAAATGTCGACGAAAGTGGACAACAAACAAATGTATTCAGGTTTTCGAGACGAAGTCTTGACATGAATACGAAAAAAGAAACAACTGAAGAAAAGGAGGCAACATGTAAAATAGAAATTAATAAATAAAAATGATAATTACAGCAAAATTTCGAACCACCAGGTAACACTGGTTAAACAATTGATGTTTGTCTGTTGGCTAGCAGGCACCGCAGTGGTGCAGAGGGTTAGAACGCAAAGAATTCTGATGAGAGAAAGTGGTGTTTCTCGAAACATATGTAAATTCAACAACCCAGGTTCGAATCCCAGCCAAGAAAATTTTCAATAAAAATTTTAATAAAAAATTTTTCAAGTTGTAAAACAATTCCTACCTTCAGTAAAAATAATTTAATGAAAATTAAATTTAATGAACTCTAGCCCGACTAAATAAATATCAAAAAATTTAAATTAACAGTTCGAATAAAAATATTAAATTGTTCGTAAAGCATTTAAATTTTATTTTTTATAACTAAATTTTTTTCGAAATTATATTCGAATTTTCGAACATCGTATAAAATTACAAATTTTGGCATTTTTTGCTTAAAAATTATAAGAATTTATCAAAAAAAAGTTTTAAATAGTATTTTTTTTTGTATAATTTTGAAATTTTCGAAATTAAATTTGAATTGCTTAAACAATTACCCTCTTATTCAAAAACGATTATTAAATTTAACAAACGTTTATTAAGACAGATTTGCATATAAAAATTTGCTTAATTAACGTTTGTTAAATTTAATAATCGTTTTTGAATAAGGGGGTAAATTTTTAAACGTAATAGTTTTGAATAACAGCTTTAAATACCATTTTAATCTAATTTTATAACTTTCGAAATTATGTGCAAAGTTCTGAAGATCATTTAAATATTATAATTTATATAATATTATATAAATCAATAGCATAAGTAAACAATGATATATTTTCTATATTTTAAACTACAAAAAATGTTTTTCAAATTTGATTGAAATAAAAGAAATTAACCCATTTATGTCATTTGCCATTTTTATATACATAATTAAAAAAAATACGAAATTAAATTCGAATTTTCGAAAATATAAGTAATTTAGAAAAACATCTTTAAACGCCATTTGTATATAATTTTATTTATAGTCAAATTTCGTCTAAAATTTTTAAATTTAGCATATTTTTTTTTGAAAACTGCAATGTCTCAAATATTTAGTTTTGAAAACAAAAATCACATTTAAAATCTATTAGAACTACGAGTATAGTGCTAGATATTTATCTGCAACTTTTTCTATACTTCTACAACACAAGGTATGTATGTATGTATGTATGTATATGAGGGTGTTTAATACTCATTTAAATATACACACAAAAATGAATGAGTTGAAGTGAAAAAATAAATGAAATGCACATGATGTGAAATCAGCGTCAAATAAAAGGTTTTTTTTTTATCGTATTCACCAGTAGTCATTCACATACAAAAAGAATGAAACAAACAGAAACAAAAACAAAAACTGTGATAAAAAAGAGAATAAAATCATATTATAGTCATAAATTAAAGTGAATTTTTGTTTAATGTTTTGAAAACCCAAAGACCAGCTTTCTAATAAATGAGTTTAGATTTGAAAAACAAAACAAAAACTTTACTATAGCTGTCCGCTCTATGCCCCTGCTCGCTAAAATAAAAACATTTTCCAAGCCGTCAACATTTTAACATACCTTTATATATATACCTAAGAGTATGTATAACTTCTGTTTATACCTACATATATAGAAAACCAAACCAAAAGGGTTTATGACCTATAAGTCATCATTGTATTGTATTGTATTGTTTTTTATCTGTGATATTTTCAGTTTCAGTTCTGCATTTTTTGACCAGCAGACCGCTGCAAATTTTGTATGTTAATTAGTTTGATACCGAATGTAAATAAATATAAAATAAAAAACTAAGAAAATAAAAACTTTTAAACTGTAAGAGCTTAATTTTCTTTATTTCTACAACATTTTATTACTCGCATACCCTTAAAAAAAAGTTATAATTGTGTGAAGGCGTAGTGTGAATGATTAATTTTAAAGATACCCAAACTAAACTTAACAATACGAAATATATTTACATACATAAAAACAAGAGTGGTAGTTGTTGTTGTTTTTGTTAAGAAAAGCCACCATCATCATCATCATCATTTAAAACCGCTAAATGCCTTAATTATGTGTTTTTCAGTTGTATGTAAAAATTAATTTGAATTTTCAGAATCTGCTTCTAATTCAAGTGAAAACTTCTTTCTATATTTATACTCGTACATAGTTAGTTAGTATGTCTTGTCTTAACTTTAATTATATTAAACTGTTTCTCTTAGTCTACGGCTAGAAATTAAACGCACTTATTAAATGTGAAACAATTTACATTTTGTTCTTCATTTCATTTTATTATTCTCTTACCCCTTTTTTTAATCTTTAATGATCTCAGCAAATTAGCAGTTGTATAATAATTTATTATAATAAAGTTGCTGTAATAACAAAACAAAGAACACACAATTATTATTAACCTTCATTAAAAATATTTTATTTGTTGTGCTATAAAACCTGGGAGAGTGTAAAATTTTTATTAAAAAGACTTGAAAATATTTCAATGGAAATAGTAGACAAATTAGCAAAGATTTAAAGAAGTACAAATTTAGACTAATGTTTGGATTTGTGTTTCATTTAGCGCTTCATTGAGTTTGTAATTTCCGCAAACAGATTCCATTTCGTGTAAACCGACTTATTATACTCGTATATCATACCATCGAAGAAGACGAAATTCTCAAAAACGACTCGATTTACTGAACTGGATATACACTCCTTGATAGGGATCCTTATTCAATATAACATAACTGTGTCCATCTGTAAGATAGAAAATAAGCGTGATAAGAAACTGAGAAATATCTCACCGAAACTCTGGACTCTTGAAAATGATTCCATTGTCTTTCAACCCAAAAAGCTAGCAATCAAGGAGCTAATATCATTAAAATTGGTTCAGCTATCCTTTTGGGCTATATCGTCTAAAAAGCGTGGTGTCCTAGAAGAAGCAACTCAGAAAAAGCTCCCTCAAAATTTTAAACTTCTCGAAATCATACCTTCGACATTTAATCCATGAAGCGTTCAGCCCCATTCACTTGACTTTGTTTTTTTTTTGGCCTGGTAGGACTGATTCTTGAACAAGAATGCGGATGTTGATAAATTGGCCTGATGTTTCTTGTATATGTTGTATATTAACGCACAATAGATCATATTTTTTTTTTAATAATTAACAAACACAAACAGCGAAGCTTTTGGCTTATCTGCAGAAAACACGCAGAGTCTTTGGCGGAATTCGAACCCGCAACCCTTTGACTGATAGTCCGGCACTCTATGGTCTAGTCTATCGCGGCACTCATCGTTCAAGTGCCTTGGTTTTTTAAAACGAGATCCATCTGATCTCTATACTATTTACATCACCTATATTCGACCGAAAATGGAATACAACCCTCATGTAAGGGCGGGTGCTTCGACGTCAATTTTGGAGGTACTCGACCGCGTACAGGAGAGTCCTAAGATGCTTATCGGTGACAGTAGGGTATCCAACTCTATTGATTCATTGGAGCATCGTCGCAATGTGGGTTGTGTTTCACTGTTCTATCGATACTATAATTAAATGTGTTCTGCTGAAATTAGGGAACTTGTTCCCGAAATCCGTAGTTTTTTACGTCATACACATTCTTCAGCCAGTTCATGGTCGACTGGACAGTGGATCGCACAACACACTACAGGGAAAATTCGTTCGCTAGCCCTACTGTCCGTATGTGGAATAAACTACCAGCAGAATTATTCCCTGCCACTTTCAATATAGGAAAACTCAAATCCTCCCTCTATCCTTCCTCCCATAACCTATTTTCCTAGTTCCAACACAATGCATTGCATGAGTAGGGGTCGTTCTCTGTGTGGTGGTCCAAACAAAAAAAAAAAATGATGTCCAAACAATGACAATAGAAATCCAATTGAATGGTAGTTACATTGAAAAATCTTTAGAAATCTATTCGTGTACGAAAAACTTTAAAATTTCGATTGCTTTGTTGTTACCAGTTATTTCCTTTTGGTAGACAAAGAAAAATCCCCATTACATGAACAAGGTTTTTCGTAAGGCAGTCTGTATTGGAATCTAAATAACTTTACCATTAACATATGAGTTGATGTTTATTCAATGGTTTCTTAAACTTTACCTAAACTTAATCCAGATGCATTAAATCTGGATTAATTTCTGCATAAAATCAAGTTTAAGCAAACGTACAATAACATTGAATAAAGCTTATGTGATTACACCTAATACTGTTTTTACACGGTAATTGGTTCCAGGAAATTTCGTGTAAAAAAAGACATTGGTCGTATGCGAAATGTAAAGTTCATTTGATTATAAGGGGATTCCCCCAAATTTGTGCTATTTACAATTGCTCTGACCAGTAAATTTGCTTGTGATATATGTAATAATATTTCTCAAAAATTAAATTTAACCAAACAAAATTAAAGCCCAAATGATTTTGATTTTAATTAAATGGAATAAAGTTGTGTAAACAAATTTAACGTTTGTTTATTTTCAAACCGTGTTAAATCAAACCCGTGTAAAAACATAATTAGGTGTACTTGTTTAATTGTCAGTTAAACTCCCTGATTTCTTAAACTTTACATAAATATTGCTCTAGTTAAATCTGAACATTAACCCAAGTTTTAGCAAACGGACATAGACATTTTATAATGTCTTTGTTTCTAAACTTATTTTTCTGTTTAACTTTCTGGTTTCGTAAACTTTATTTAGTAAAAACATTAACAGCAATTAAAGCAAACTCGCACTCGCAACTCGCATTCTGTTAATAATTTTTATTCTTTAAGATTTTGAATAACTTGAACTTATAATTAGAAAACTTTTTTTTATTGAAACTATCACAAATTAATTAAATTTTAAAATTTATATATTATTTATTTAATTGTCTTTTTAATACAGATTAACATACAATGATTTAAAATTTTAAACGTGTCTTTAATAAAGTATTTCTTTCTATTTAATAAACCACATGCAGCCGCACTTTGGATTTAAAGGTAATAGAATAAGTCTACTTGTCATAATGCTAACTTTTTGTCTTATTCCATCTTTATGGCATCACCATCATCATAGTCAACTATTGACTTGTAATAAAATTGTCTTTATTATTAAATTATGTTAAAATGTATTTCAAAATAAACACCGTCATTTCTGCAGAAAGAAAAAGTATCCTGGTTTTTGTGTTTTGAGAGCTTTGCTACCTGTCAGTATTTTTAATTTCCGTCTATATTTCCGATTTGTTTATCACTTTATTTTTTATGATTTTCCATGATTTTTTGTTATGGGTTCAAAGTTATTTTGTAAACTTAATTGAAGTTGAACAACTTTTTTGAAAAGAAATTAAATTTTATTTGGGGTTAACCGAGAAAAAAAATAATAGAAAATGTGGGCAAAAAGGTTTTGTAAGTTAATTTGGGATTTACGGCAAATATTTATTTTTATTTATTTTTCAAACAGTTGTATGTTTTAGGAGGGTGTTCCCAGGATGTTAAATTGAAATTTAAAGTACGGTTTAAATTTGTTAGTATGCATTTACATATATAAACTTAAATTAATGCTTTTTGTTTTAGTTAAATAAAGTACAGTTTCTTTAAAATTCTCCTAAAACAGCATGTAGAGCATGAAAACGTGACAATTATATTAACTAAATCAATGTTTAAACTCTATAATTTACCTCGATTTTTTGTAGAAACCCCTACAAAATAGGGTGCAATTTATAGCCCTTATTTTATTTATGTACATATATCTATCACCCTTAGCACAGACTGCATAATAATTTTATTTCATGTTAGTTTGTTATAAAACCAACAAGTGTTTCAATGTGTTTTGAATTTGTGAAACATTTTAAAGTCCTTTTGTTGTGTTATTGTCAAATACAAGTGCTGAACAAAGCCTGTGTGTTTGTGTAAAAGCAGGAGCCTGAGAGTAAGAGTGAGTGTCCTTTCGTGCATAACAATAAAAACGCCTACATTGAGTAACGGTCATTCGGTATAGCCAGACTCTGACCAGTTTACTCCTTGCCAACTATTTGTACCAACCACTATTATCTTGTTACAAAATTTATTTTTTTTATTTTTTCTCTTTATCGCCACCACCATCTACAGTTGGAAATTACTTACGATGAAAATGACAACAACAGCAAGTGAATATATAGCATAATGACAATTTATTAAAATACTTGTAATTTAAGGCTGGTTGGCACCTGAGTTAATATTGTTGTCTGTTACCAGAGTTGTCTAGCAAATTTGCCAGCATTATTTTTCTTATTTTGTTATTTTTTTCTTTTTTGTTTTTTTGTTTTTTTGTTTGTGTAATTGTCATGAACGTGGGAAAATTGTTTCTTTGGTTTTTTTTAGTTGTTCAAGTGACAAGTTGTTTTCAAAATTTTAATTTGAAATTTATTACAGCTGATGAAAATTTTAAGATAAGAAATTAGCTGGGGGATATTTTCACAAATTGACGCCCAATGGTCAATATTCAAAGTATGTAGTTGCGCAGACTCATTAGTGTGGCAATTAAAAGTTGACAAAAAACTGCTTGAAAGCAAATAGTTCGAATTAGAAAATTTTAAGAATTTTGGCCTGCAAAAAGGCCTTTCGTGTTTTCTGTATGAAAGTAGTACAAATTTGCACATGATCCTTTTTGATGGTGGAATCAGTAGAGATCTTTAAAAATATATATTGGTAATGGTATAGACAATGAATATGGCTCTCAAATGTTCAGATCACATAGGCTTTTTGTAGGCAATTCGAGAATTTAAGTCAATTATAATTCTTAGGGGTTTATAAAGGACCTGTTCAAGTTGCTTTATAAAGAACCTGTGCAAAATTAGTTTTGAAATAGCAACATTTATATGTATGTAAGTGCCTGGTCTGTCAAAACTATTCCACGAATTCTTATTCACGACATTGAATTTGAACGGCTTTACATACCTCTAGACTTTAAGAATCAAAATATATACATACAGCTACGTGCAACGAATTAGGGATACGATACTAACATGTGAGCTGGATACAAATAATACGAAAGGTTTTATGATATTCTCAAAATTTGTCGTAGTTAAGTCAACTTAACGCTTACACCTAGATAATAACTGCAATATGCAGTCAATTTAATTATTATTTTTGAATCTGTGGGTCATATTTTCATGTAAAATTGATATCAGCGTGCATATAATTAAGGACATATCACAAATTTTACACCAAAAGTATTCCTCTAAAAATAAATCAATATTTTCTTGCAAATCCATTGTTATCGATAACAGCTTGACATCTGCGAGGCATTAAGTTGACCAATTACACTACACCAATACCTCGCTTTGCGTCGTTTCATTTTGCGTTTTTTTTCGAAGTTGCGTCGCAGCTTAATTAGTACTAAGTTTCACTGTGTGTCGTTAGATTTTCGAGGTTTCGTTGTTTGGGGTTCGAGTCTTTAATATTTTTTTTTTAAATTTTTGGAAAATCTGCAACATCATTATATGCTAAAATGATGACCCGTACAAGAAGTGCTTTGATGATCAAAATGGAGTCCTTGTTTTCTATTTGGATTGAAAATCAAGTTGCGCATAAAATACCATTAAGTAAAATGGTATTTCAGACAAAAGCAAAATGCTTATTTGATGACATAAAAAGTAAAGCATTATCCAACGATAATGCTGGTGGTAGTAATGCAGACAATTGCTACCAGAAAATTTATTTTACGTTGAAAAAAAAACTGTTCAGTAAACATTGGACCAATTTTTGCCGACGACTTAGTATTTTCGTAACCCTAGAACCTATCTTCGATCTTTACACGGTTTGCGTCGTTTCAATTTGCTTCTTTTTTTTTGGAACGTAAAGTGAGTTATTGGTGTACTTGGAATGGCTTCTCAAACTTTCTCTATTTCGGCAAAAATCTCATTAAAATTGCTTATTTTTTCAGAATTATTAAAAAAACTGCAATTAAAAATTAGTAAAAAGAAAGATTTTAGCACATTTTCGGAAAAATTAAAAAAAAGCACACCGCGCACTAGCTAGGGAATTTTTCGCATAAAAAAATTAAAAAAGCACCAAAAATGGTGTGAAACGCACCATGTTGACAACGCTGAAATTCTGAATAAACTTTCTGAAATATTTCACCGCTTGTTTTTTAAACATTTAAGGCTGTTGCGATTTTTCGATAAGTGTTTCCATCCTGATGCATTTCTAGAATAATCTTTCGAGTACTGACATCATAGAATTTGCTTCTACCCATGTTACGCAAGTATTAAGAGCTTTTCATATACTGAAAAACAAATTAGAAATTATCTTAATTTGAAAATGATAATAAATTTATCACTGACCTTAATTTAGTGCACGATTAATTTATTTCACAAAAATATAAAAACGCCACAAGAAAAAAAAAATAACGGTAAACAAAGTGTTGCCAATAAAAATTAAAGCAAAAATTTATAAAAATTTAAGTGTTTAATGCAATAAATATTACCTTTAACATAACGATTGAAATATTGAATACTACTGTCCTTAATTAGTTACTCGCAGCTGTATTCCGTAATTTGCAAATTTTTCGCATAAACTGTCACATGATTTACCAAATATCGCGTGTAAATTACAAACAGTAGCCTTTTAACAAATCAAAGTTATGGAAATTTGTTATTCTTCATTTGTTTTCTTTAAATTAGTGGTAAATATATTGTTGGTTTTGTTTTCATAAATTTAAAACAAAATTTCCATAATTTGTTCAAAAATATAGAAAAAAAAAACACTCTTTAATATTTACCGCCATGTTGTCTTATTTATATTTCTCTCCTTGTATTTCACTTCCACCAGCAATAAATACTCGTACAACAGCAAAAAGCAATTCATACAACAAAAATATTAAAAAAAAAAAAAAACTCAAAACTAAAATCGGTCCTTTTGTTTGTTGCGTGTGATGTTGATGTTAAAAGAGACCGGCCGTCCAACCGATCGACCGGCAGACAGACCAGACCGATCAAACAAATGAGCAGGCGATCGTTTTTGTTTTTTATTTTGATATTTTTCGTCAATATTGTTAATTTGTATGTAAATTGTATGTGTTTGTTGTTCATTTGATTGCGGTACTCATGTGTTTATGATTTTTTACACTTTCCAAAATCGTATTGTACTCCGTCCAATCTGTCGTAGTAGTAATTCTTTGGGATAGTGGATTTTTTTATGTTTTCTTCTCCACTATTGACATTTGTTAATTGTTTGTTGACCAGAGTTGTTACTTTTTCATTGTTGTATTTTATTTATCAACAAAGTCTTGTTAAGTATGTATTTCAATATGGTTTTAGTAACACATTCTTATGGTCCACTTAAAAAAAAGAATTGTTTGGAATATGATTTAACAGCTCATTGAAAGTATAATGTGGAATGATGTAATTATGGGTTTTTCCAATAAAAAACATTTAAATTAATAGATTTTTACCTTATTAAAAAAATTAATAAAACAAATCTTTTAGCAAACTATATTGATAGTTAATCAAGATACTTAAGACTTCACTATAGTGGCATCAAATCAAAATTCATACCAAGGTCTATGCTAAAGTAATGCTTGGTTTTCACTATGTCATTTTTGTTGTCAAATTGTCCAAATTGTTGGCAATTTGACAACAAAAATGATATAGTGAAAACATAGTGAAAACGCGGCTTAACCTACACGAACAACTCTCTATGTCCAAATTTTGTATGGATTGGTGGTCATATAATTAAAACAAATTCAATTCAATTTGTTTTCTATTTAAAAAAGATAACAAATTTTTTTCACTTCTTAGTTCTAAGCCTTGCGCCCGTCAAAACGGAATCATTAATATAAGAAACTAAATAAAATAAAAGTCAATCTTGAATAGGGTTGGACAAATAATTAAAACATTGAAAACTATTTTTTTATTATTCCTAATAATTTTCCAATTTTCCTAAAATAATTATAAACCTACCTTGCATATTTTGTCGGATACCCCTTATTTGTTTCTTATCACATGAAGACATCTATTTGACATACTTACGACCAAAAGTCTGCAAGTTGACATGGATATAGTTTTCCAGGCATCCCCAATGTTTTCTCACAATTGAGCTTATTTTTTGCAGTTGTTTTCCTTCCAAATTTTCTTAACTTCTCAATTGGATTGAGGTCAGAGGTCTGTGCTAACCATTCTAAAACATATGTTTTGTTTCTCTAAGCAACGCTTCACAAGTTGTGGGATCATTGTCGTGCATAAAATTATATAGTAGTGGCAAATTTTCTTGAGCGAATGGTAACATCATATTTTCTATTATATTTTTACAAAAAGGTTGTTTAATTTTTGAAGAAATTCTGGCTATTAGCCAAATTCCGAGCCAAGAAAACGCAGCTCAAACCATTACATTACCAACGCCGTGTTTAATTGATTTTATGGTATATGTACTTTGGATAATGCTGCTGATTAATCTGACGCCATTAGTTTTCCGGCAAAACTTTGATTCATCACTCCAAAGTACATTTTTCCAAAATCTTATCGGTTTTTCAAATTTTCTTTTTCTTTGATTTTATTTTCTTTTTCGAAACAAAAAGTTTGCGTTGTGCGTAACAGCCACTAAGAGGGACTCTATTAAGCCTTTGTCTTATTGTTCTAGATGAAACTTCAATCCCATGCGATAACTGCACTTCATTCAGCCTGTATTTGCCTGGAAGTTTTAAATGGATCAACTTGAGAGAATCTTTTTATAATATAATCTTCCGTTTGTTTGTTTTTCGACATTTGGGAGCTCTTGCAACATTTGTAATTATTTCAGATGTATTTTAATGATTGTCGGCCTTGTATACTTTTACTCTGGAGCAGCCAAGCAAATTTTAATAGAAATTTGTCATACAGTTTTATCAGAGGTTTTCCAAACAAATTGTGCTAAAACAAGTGGTTACGCTTTTTGAGTAAGTATTTGCCAAGTGTATAATGTTTTTATAATGTTTTTATTATATGGACACCACAGTTTATTCGACAAGCCAGGTCCGAATCCCAGTTTCATTTTTGATTCTATTAAAGCAATTGTCAAATTACAGTATTAAGAAATAGGCATATTTCACCTCTAAATACAAATCTTACTTAAGTATTGGTTTGAAAAATTGTATCTATAACAAAAGAATGTTAAATTACAATATTTGTTTTTATTGTTGGTATTATTCGTTGTACTTAGAGCAACATTTGCCAATAATTATTATACCAAATATGTTTGTTTTAAACTTGACTCCAAAACAGATGTTCTAACCATATTTCAAGCCAAATGTCGGCTGCTTTACTACAATTCACACATTCAAACACTCTCTACACGATTTCCCACTAAGTCTGCCTTTGTGAATTTTTATTTAACGATTTCTACTTTTAGAGAATTTTCAAGAAGCCTTTGTTCGAAAACATAAAACACACGAGTCAATAAAACAATATTAAGGAGATGAGGGAAAAAAATCTAAAATAAAAAGAAACTGTGAAATTCATGGTTAATCTAATTAAAACTAAAAATAAAAACATTGCAATAAAAATGTGTACAAAAAACAACACTAACAAGCTAAAATCACAACAGAATTATGAGGAATAAATAAATAAATAAATAATAAAGAAAAGAAGAAAGAACTCTGCCACAGAGAAGGGTACAAGACTTCAATCATTTTTGAATGAATTATAAAATAAAGTAAGTAAATGAGATCCTAATAAACATACAATAACACCGAAGGGAGCCTACAGTAAAAACACTAAATTAAACTAAATACAAATTAAATGAGGGGGTTACCCATGGTGCAAAAGGCAGCAGGAATCACTTACATATATGTATGTATGTTAATGCATACAAAATACACACACATACTCGTTCGCATAGTGCACAAAAAGGAATGAGCGAAAAAAGCAACAAGAAAATTAACTAAAAACGAAACATTTTGTAAATGAGTAACGATGACTGTGTTGATGGTGCTGCTGCTGTTGATGTTGCTGTTGCTGCAAGTAGTGGTGCATACAAAAAAAAAAAAAAAAAAAAAAAAACGGTGCACCTGTCCAACGATCACCATGACTACAACAAACTCTACTCAAGGCACTGTGTCAGCCAAACAACAACAACCAACCATCAAAGCAGTCATTCAGCCAGCTAGTCAGCCAGCCAGCCGAATACAGAGCTTAAGAAAATAAATGAATGAATGAGTAAGTGACTGAATTGAACACATGTGAGTTGTTGGTTGCCTTTTTTTCATAAAACTGAAAATTCACTGACAACAGTTGTTCACTTTTTTAAATGTTGATTTTTTTATTTTCGTTGTTTTTTTTTTATTTTTGAAGGCGGCGGTTAATGGTATAAGATTTCCCTTGATATTAGTTTCAAAAAAACAAAAACGAAAAAAAGTACAAAAACATAAAAAACCAACAACATTATAAATACTCTTACTCGTATACATACATACATACATGCATAGAAGTAACAAACACCACTTGGTTCTATCTGTGCTAATGATAAATGTTCTCATGTGATCGCAGATCCTAAAAAGGATGTCATCCTTTTTTTAAATATGGTTGCCATTATGAATTGAGTAATGTTTTTTTAAGAAATCAATTCCATTTCAGTAACAGGTGAGAATTTTTATATTTATGCTGCGATTTATGAAAGTCAGTTTAATTTGAATCTGGTAAAATTCGCAGTATCTTCAGCTTTTACAAATTAGTAAAAAAAAATGATCTATTCATAAATATTTATGTATATCTCAACTTTATTTAATAAAAATTTAATTTAAAATTTGGGAAAACTATTTAGGGGTCAAAAGGAAGACCTGTTTTTTTGTTCAAGAAACTTTTAAACCTTAATCTTGTAAAATATTAACTTACTGCTTTCAATTATTCAGCATCCTTTCGCTGGGCTGGTGAAATTATATTCAAAGTATTACTACTCTCAAGGTACGGTCACATTTGGCCGAAAAATACGTAACCACTAAATAACATATATTTGAAATCGTTTATTTATTAAAAAAAACTTTTCTTATTTAGGCCAAATCACAACAAATATTTAGTTTTATTTTATTTGATGCTGTTTGATGATACAAAACTCTTGTAAGAGTAAACAACGTCAAACAAATTTGTGCTAAAACAAGTGGTTACGCTTTTTTGAGTAAATATTTACCTTCAGTTTAAAAGACCACATGTCACTTGAAGAGATGTAAAAGAATCCAAGTTTACGATTTAGTTTGGACCAAAATCATAGAGTTAAATTAGTATATTCATACTTCTCGACTTATCTAGATTCAATCAAATCATTTTAAACCATTTCATATTTTTCATCGAAATTTAACTCCTCTATTTCGTACTTCTGCCTGACAAAATAAGAATTAGAATATTTTTTAATTTAATTTTATTGTATTATAATTTTATATGTTACATTTAAATTGTATATAATTAGTTGTAAAGAGTTCAATATTAATATCTTTTTCTACTTAATTATAATATATTTCGACTAATAATTATTATATATAACATGAAAATATTATATAGGAGGTAAAAATTTAGCAAAAACCTATTTGAACCTATTTTTTATATTAAATTATTTTAAACGAAATATTACTTATCTTATAACCAGAAAATAGTTTAGTTTGCAAAACGAAGCCGAAAAATTTCATGTTTTTATGCAGTTCATGTACACGTTTTTGCGAATTCACTGTAAATTCATTGAATATTATAATTTTAAAACAGAAATTAAATATAACACTAGAAAGCGGTTCGAACAGTTCTCTCTAGTTCGACAGACTTTAGAGCAGAGTTAGGCAAAGCGTAAAATGAGGTTGTGTATGTGAGCAAACTACCCAGCAAACATAAACATAATTATATAAATTATACAAAACAACTTAGATAGGAAATATACACTCACAATATATTTCCCGTAATAACGAGATTGATATACAAACGGAACTTCTAATACTTCAATACTTCTGGTTTATATTATATTTTATTATATTTTATTGCTGATGGACAATTTAAAGTTAAACTCTAGCTCTAACATTTCTTCATTCCAAATGTTTACATTCCTTTACATCCCATTATAAATTTCGAATATGTTTTTTCAAAGATTGTGCATTTGTATTATTTTTTTGTTCACATTATAAGGATGTTTGATGATAGTACATATTTCCTTAAATAACAAATAACACAACAACACACCAACTTTTGGTTCCGTACTCAAATATCCTGTGAGAAAATATTACTTTGTTGTCAAGTAAAATATTTTGTAAGGTGCATGTTTTTCGGTGAATATGTATGTGTTTATTTAAGCATGACATAAGGTATTTGCACTAGATACTTATGCTGCAAGCAGTGTGTTAAGAAAAAAGATGATGCAGTTTTTTTCTATCTAGTTTCAATTTTATCTAGATATTTATTTGTTCTACAAGATGTGGCTTTTTTTCTTCTAGATAGTTAAAGAGAGAGAGAGAGACAGAGAGCTCGAGAAATATAAGGATCATTATGTACCTGCTACATTTAAACAAAAACCATTAGACCTTTTTTCAGCTTCTTATTGTATGTTTTGAAATCGAGTTTACCTAATTTGCTTGTGCGGGCGTTAAATTTCATTGAGAAAAAATTTTAGAAACAGATCTTAAGATCAATTTATCTTGTATTAACATGAAAACCTGCTTAAATAAGACAAGGTGCGCTAGTTTAGGTGTGTGAGAGAGAGTTTTGTGTGTGTGTGTGTTACTTATACATTGTCATTTTAAGGAAGTAAATTACCGGATGTGATTTTCTTATATACTCATAATACTCGTAGTTGTTCTTTTGATTTTTATTGTTTTTATTTTTTTTTCTTGTTCTTGTTCTTGTTTTCTTTTTTAATATTTAATGTTTTGTATTGTTTACAAGTTCTTTGTGCAATTTCTTCCTTTTTTCTTGGTTTTTGTTTTTCATGGTCTTTTTGGTTGGACAATAGACAAAGGTTTAAAGTATTTGTAAGAGAGAGCTGGTACGGCCAATATGTTATTGACAAATTTTTATGAATGAATTTTTAGTTTTCATGAATGAATTTTTTAGTATTTATGAATGAAATATTTCATTTTAAGTATGACTGATGATGTTCTTCGTTGGCATTAGAGACCTACATGTTAGTTCCTCTTAAGGTCAACGCTGTCTATTTGTCTGGCTCAAGCATAAACGGAAATGTTTGCTTTCAATTTCAATTAATGTAATCCTGCCAAAGTGTTTTTCTAATGTAATCCCTGACATAAATTTGTCAAAAATAACAAATGTAGTTTTTCATCATAATAATATGCCATATACTATATATGTATACTTTTTCGTTTCGAGTTAACATAAGCAAATGTAAATCTACCACAATTTCATTATAAATCCAACAATTTAAATTAAATTAGAGTTTTGTTGCCTAACAACTGATCTTTCTAATGAGATATTAATTGTTGAAATCGGATGTCGATTTACAAATTTGTAGGTCTTTGAACAAGACCTACATTTTTTAAACACAAAATTAAAGATCAGCAAGAATTCAAGCGTAAAGAATTTTAAAAATAATTTTATTTATTCAATATTATATACGAGGGCGGTTCGAACACTTCTTAGGCCGGAACTCCTTCATATAGATACAGTTGTTTAAAAAAGACGCATCCACGATTTTTTTACAATGAAAAAATTAGAAATTCGTGGTGTCAGTAAATATTTAAAACAAAAAGGTTTATCGGGACAAGAAATTCATAATGATATTATGAATGTGTTCGGTGAAAGTCCTCCTTCATATGCAACATTAAAAAATTGAGCTGCTGAATTTAAACGTGGTCGTACAAGCATTGAGGATGAGCCACGTAGTGGACGTCCAAAAACAGCAACAACAATAGAAATTGTAGCCAAAGTGTATGATATGGTATTAAATGATCGACGAATACAAGTGCATGAAATAGCTAATATCATGGGCATCTCAAATGATCGAGTCCATTTAATTTTGCACGAAGAACTACAAATAAAAAAGCTTTCTGCAAGATAGGGCCGCATTTGTTAACAGTCGACCAAAAACGCATAAGAATGAAAAATTCTCAAGCTTGTTTGGATAATTTTAAGAAAAATAAAATGAATTTTTAGCGTCGTTTCATAACTGTTAATGAGACATGGATTCACCACTATACTCCAGAGAAAAACAAAAAACAATCCAAGCAATGGACTGAAGCTGGAGGAAGTGTCCCAAAGAAAGCAAAAAAAAAATTCAATCGGCTGGTAAGGTTATGGCAACGGGTTTTTGGGACTTCAAAGGTATTTTATTGATTGACTATCAGCAAAAGGGTAAAATAATAAATTCTTGGCTTACAAAACAAAAAAATAATTTTTCATCAAGATAACACACCAGCGCAGAAGAATGTTTTAACAATGGCGCAAATCAACGAATTAAAGTACGAGTTGCTTGAACACCCAACGTATTCTTCTGATTTAGATCCCAATGAATTTTACCTGTACCCAAATCTAAAAAAATTCCTAGCTGGCGAGCGTTTTACTTCAAATGAAGATGCAATTACATTTGTAAACCACTATTTTGAAGGCCATGAGGAAAACTTTTTTAATCAAGCAATAGAATTGCTAGATAAGCGTTGGACTAAGTGTATTGAAGTTTCAGGAGATTATATTGAAAAATAAACATGTTTTTGAAAAATTAACTATTCTCATTCTGTGCTAGGCTAAGAAGTTTCTGAACCGCCCTCATAGATACATTGTTACACGTTAAAATGCAGAGTAAATTGCAAGAATATTATTAAACTTTAAAATTCAAATTTATAATATTTTGAGTTTGTGACTTATCCTTGTTTTTTTTTTTATATAGTCCTTCACATATTTTAACCATAAATCTAGTACAATTACAAATATTAATTATTTGGTTATATTTCATAATTTACTCTCAACAAATTATTATATTAAAAATATGAAATTTTTCTTTATATCCTGTCAACCTTTTAACATTTTCAATGAAATGCATGCTTGACTTTTCAAAACAACAAAGATCATAATTGTTGTTAATAATTATTTAAGATAAATTTTATGGGAAATAATCACAAAACTAAGCAAACCCTTTTATAACTTTAAAATTCATTCATTCACTTTAGAATAAAACAAATTAACTATGTATCTCTCCCACGTCCCTAAGCAATCATGAAGCAGTACTTGAAATGAGCCACCACTTTTAAAGGACACTGAAAAAAGTACTTACATTTAAACGCAATGAACCATAAACTGAATATACTTACATAAATACAGATACTTAGTATTAAAGTTATATACATATGTAAATATATATGAGGTAGTTAATTTAAAGTCCTTGTTAATTGTTGTAGAAAAGATAATATTTTGCGTGGGAATATTGTGATAAAATTGGGAAACTCATAATTCCAGCAGGGTGTTTAAATTTAAGTTCTTTTTTTTCAAACGAAATAAAACTACAAATTCGTTTAACTTAGCCATTAAATAAATAATCGATTTATGAAACTAAAAATTACACAAATGTTTAATAATTGTTGGGTGAAATTAATGATCTATGAAGAAGGATAATTTGTTATTTTTTAATTAAAATATAAAAATAGTTGGCTGAACTTTTAGGAAAAAGTTGTCATGAGTTCAAAATAAATTTTGAAATGAATATTCGGAAAAACGTTATTCCCAAATGGCAATAAAAAGTTAAACTTTTCAATACGAAAGTTGTAAATGAATGAATGTTTATTAAAACAGAAACAATACAAAATAAAACATAAAATAACTATTGATCTGTTGTGTACTTGCAGCTTGAAAGGAACTATACTTAAAAAAATACATCATTTAATTTGTAATTACAATTCCACGGTCAGTCCGTGTTTGAATGACGTCAAATAACTTAAGGAATGATATCATCAAATATATTGAGATATATGATAATTCTGATATTGAAAATCAACATAATCGGAACATAAATGCCTGAGATATCTGGAAACATGTTCAAATACTTTGATTTTTTACATAAACATTAACTTTCGGAAGCTCTTAGATAAAATCTGTCAGAAATCTTTTTGAATTACCTTAATGAATCATCCAAATCGGTTCTGGCAATATAAAAATCTTCATAATTGGCCAATTTAATTTAAAAAAAGATGTGAAAATTATTGAAAAAAAATACAAATTAGCTTGAGGAAAATTAGCCGATTTTTCACCAAAAATCGGACTGGTTTGCTCTTATGTCTCAATTTTAAAGAAAGTTTAAACTAAAGATAAAATAAAAATATTACATTTTAAACAGGCTTTTTATTATGATCCAGATTTTATATTTCCTACTTTAAACAAATTTAAGAATTTCAAACATTTCCCACATAAATTTAAATAAAACAAGTAAGAAAGTGTAGCCTTACTCTACACCCAGTAAAACAGTTTTCAGCAATACGAAATGTTGCTGTTTTGCACGTCCACTATGTGGTTCATCCTCAATGCTTGTACGACCACTTTTAAATTCAGCAGCCCAATTTTTTAATGTTGCATATGAAGGAGGACTTTCACCGAACACATTCCCCATATCATTATGAATTTCTTGTCCCGATAAACCTTTTTTATTTAAATATTTAATGCCACTACGAATTTCTAATTTTTCCATTGTAAAAAAAATTGCGGATGCGTCTTTTTTGAACACCTGTTTCTATATGATGAAGTTGCCAGATCGAAAAGAAATGTAATATGTGTTCATAGCACAGATGGAAGTTTCCAAAACATTTAACTTTTTTCTGTTCTAGGCTAAGAACTTTCCGAACCGCTCTCGTAAGCTCTGGATATATATATGTATAAGACTGCTTGCTACAATGTATTTTTATCAACCAAAATTTCCATATTTATAAAAGAATTTCAAAAAAATTATATATTTTGATATGTCTCAATTGTAGTTTTTCGAAAACTAAAATAAACCTCATTTTTTTTTAAGACTAAAACCCAAACCATATCGTCACGGTAGTCGTTATTAGTCAATATCTTTACACTGCTTTAAAATCACGAATTTTCAAATATGTTGTCAAAATATAGAAATGAAATTTATGTATAGTGATCCATTTAAGGTAGTATACAGTAAGTACACCACCATAATGGGAAGGGTATATTGGATGTGTGCTGATGTTTCTAACGCCCATAAATATTAGTCCAACACAGTAAATTTAACAATCTCCGCCCGCTCGTCTGATTGGTTGACTGGACATGTAAACCTTGTGCGCAAAGTACTGGGCAAAATTTTGAAGATATGTCGGTCGAATTTGGTACATAATATTTTCGGTCCAAGGACGGTTGGGATTTAAATTTTTCATTTATACACGTATCCAAACAAATTTCTCCACAAATAAGTTGTACATGAAGCCGAATCACATCTACAAATTGCTGATCGGTTAACAATTGACCATATAAGGCAAACTTCCGAAAATAATTTTAACGAACATAAATAAATCTCTCAAAAATGTTGGCATTCAAATAAAATTCAAAGCAAATAAGTTTCATATATACATAAATCAAGACAACTAATTTTATAATAGTTGGTCCATAAGAAGTTGAAGCTTCCATGTAAGGCACTTTTCGAAAATCACTTTAACATGTATAAATCTTTTAAATGTTTAACGAGATAAAATTTTATACAAATAATATTTATATACCCAGAAGTTATGCCACAATTTTTTTTAATTATCGGTCCATAATAGGCCATAGCTTACAGCAAACATATGTATATATTAAATACTTTACTTTTATTGTTCAATAATGTCAGTAAGTAATAATATTTAATAATACAAACTACCTTAAGATAAAAAAAAAACTTCAAAATTATTTCGTTCTAGTGGTTTTTTCAAAAGCCTGGTGATATTTATGTTGTTTATTATTTTTTCTCAGAATTTATGTTTAAGATTTAAATGGAAATTAATTATTTATTAAAAAATACAAGTATCAGAAGTTACTACTTTTTTATTCTTATTAAGAAAAAAAGGGGGAAAAAAGGGAGGCGCTTTAAAAATATATTCAGCAATCTTTTTACAAAATTTCGCAAATAATAAATCTAATTAAAATGGAAATGGAAAATAAAATAATTTCTAGATCATCAAGCTACTTGCACAAAGGTAGGTGTCACGAGACAGAAAATAATCAAGTTTTATATTTCGCTCTTTCTTTGAGAACTTCCTTTTGTTTTATATATTTTTGCTACATGCAACTTAAAGCTATTTACTTTAACACACATAAAACAATGTATTAAAGAGAAATATTCCTTTCTCTTTCTATGAGAACTGCTTAGGAAACTGATTTTGGTGTTTTTAAAATGAAAAATTGTCACCTCTTACTCTGTGCTACTTGCTTGGAGACACGACTGTAAAGTGTTTTCAAAACAGCTACATATGCACTACTATAGTATCGATACCCGAACCAATCTCGTGAAATGATATGTCATATATTCTAATTCTGTTTTTACGCAGTAATTGGTTCCGGAAAATTTCGTGCAAAAACAAACAGTGTAAAAAAAAACATCTTATGCAAAATAGGTTCCTTATCTCTAAAACCTATTGAAATTAATAAAAATCAAGGATTTCTTGAGAAAAACTGTTCAGGTTTATAATATTAAATTAAATATACAATGTGTTTTTACACAAGCATAGTTATTAAAGAATGAAATTATGTATTCTTAAAAAAGTGTATGTATGACAAGTTCATTTGATTGTATGCACTAAAAGGGAATTCCCTCATATTTGTGCTACTTACAATCGCTCTGACCAGTAAATTTACTTATATGTATCCCCAAAATGGAAATCCTCCTAAATTTATGATATGAACATATATCCCAAAAATTAAATTTAACTAAAAAAAAAATTTAATACCTAAAGATTTGAAGAGAATGAAATAAAATCGTGTAAAAAAAATGTAAAAATTTCTTTATTTTCAAACCGTGTTAAATCAAAACCGTGTAAAAACAGAATTAGGTGTACAAAACAAGTGACCAATAAAGTTTTTTTGCATTTTAAACGGTTTGATTTTATAATGAAAATATGAAGCTCGCGGCTCACATAACTATGGATGAAGTAATTTCTGCAAAAAGAACTTTCCTTCTTTATGTTTAATCTACCCGAAATTCAAGTACCTTTTTAATTTCAAATAAACTACCTAAAATAAAACTGGATCTTGGAATCTTTATTATTTGCCGAAAGAACAATCTTAGACATTTACTTTTTAAAAATAATTTAATTTTAAAGTTGGCCGCGTCTACATTGTAAGGTGGACAATTTGTAAGGTCTAAAATTCTAATTACATGTACTAATTTTTTACAGTTTTACGAAATGTTTCTCGGTCGTTTGTTAAGCAAATTTGGCTACCGTTTCGAAACGGTAACGCTAATTTAGATTAGTTCGGTAACAGTATCGTAACGTTAATTAAAATCTGCCTTAAATGATAAATAAAGTTTACAAAACTTGAAAATAAGGAGACATTAGTTTGTAAAATTAATTATTGAAATTAAATGTTGATATTTTCCTAATTTACAGTTATTTATAGAAAATCGATAACGATTACCGTTACTGCTGAATGCTGTTTTTTTCAGTAATGGTAAATGTAGCTTAGAGGTAACTTCAGCCAACCTCAAGTTTATCTTGGATTTTTCCAAACGAACAAAGTCCGTTCTAAAACGTTTTTCTTCTACTCTTTTATTACCTTAAATGATTTGTATGGCAATATTTTTAATCTGTTTTCTATTTCTTATTTTTACTTGGTTTAGTTTAACTAAACACAGATAAACCAAGTTTAATCTATTTTAAATCTTTAATGGCTAAATTCACAGTCTTTAGTTACCTAATGGCAAAGGCTTAACTAATGATTCTTTATTCGCAATGCTTAGTTTACCATAAGAATACCAAGTAATAGTTAAACAATAGTTAGCATTTTAGTTTACCAATGATTAACTAATGACCGAGAATTCAGCCATAAGACATTTTATTTTGCAGTTTTTTTTTTTAATGATTTTAAATAAATACAATTAGTAAATATTATTTAAATTATAATTTTCTAAAATTCCCTACTTTAATGTCATTTGAAAATGATATAAATATTACCATGGCGCACAGTGGCTCAAAAACGTTTTTCATAGGCCAAAAATCTGTAACTTTTAAGCCGATGGAGATATTTTAGTAATTTTTTCCTTATGAAGAGAAAACATCTTGAATTTTTCTCCAGTTTTAATTTTAAAAAATTGGTTCTGTAGTTGATGAGAAATTTAATCAAAGTTGAACTTGTGATTTTTTGTAGTATTTTGTATAAAAATGAGCGATTTTTGTTTTGTTGAATCTGATTTTATTATACAAAAGGCACATGCAGATAAAAAAAAACATTTTAATAATACCCAGGATAATTTTGTGAACAGGTATCCAGTTTATCAATTCTTAAATAAGTTCGATTACAACCGGTTCTAATAAAACCGGGTTTTTACACATATTTGAGTTTTATGAACAGCTAAAATCTTTTAAGTATTCATTTCATTCAAATGAAAATAGTGTTCTACAGGCGGGTCCAGGCAGCTGCAAGCGCATATATGGGGTTAAAGTGGACACTTTCAGCTTTCTACTGATAGTAAAATTTTTTTTAATCCATTTGGATATTCAAAAGTTCTATTCCGCTGAAATTCCAATTTGACTAAAATTAAATCACACTCCTGGTATAATGGGAATAGTGATATGATATAGTGTTTCTTAAAGACTACTACCAAACCAATATTATAAAAGCCATTATCGATAATAGTTTGAGAGAAATGAAATTATCTGATCAAATTTACAAAAATTACATTTTTTGTAAATATTTGTTTGTAGAGTGCCCCGATAGATACTACGCCCAAAATTGCCAATATTTTGACCTAATTTTTTTTTGGCAACCCTAGTTTTAATATATTTACTATTGAATGCCATTACAATTTTGGAAATCAGTGACAACAAAAAATTGGACTTTTGGCCGATGAAATAAAATTCTGAGCCACCTGCACGGTGGCATTCCATATGAATGTATTTAATTACAAAACTGCACTAGCCATATAGTTTACTGCTGTGTCAAATTCCCCAATAATCTAATCACTACTTATTTTTGTTGGTAATTACTTACTTTTAAGTCTTATACAAAGTTTCATTGTTTTAGTTTGAATTCTTTTTAAGACATGTGTGTGTGTGTGTGTTTTTTGTATATAAATAAATTAAAATTTCTTTCTAAACACTACAAAAATACCTCTATATATACATACATCCTCATGTATTCTATGTATACAATTGATATAAACATATATACATACATACATACACATATTTCTGTTGTTTCTGTTTGTATAGCCACTAAATAAAACAATATAAAAATAAATAAAACAAATAAATATTATTGTTGTATTCTAATATTAAACAATAAAACTAAAATATGATGTGTGAATGAATGCAAGTACATATTTAGTTTTTAATAAAACAATACCTACACACCTACACCGAGTTTTGTGTATTTTTTCTATTTGTTAATATTGCAAAATAACCAAACAAGACATACTTTTCCTTGACTTAATCTTGCAGATTTCAATTCATGAATAAACTAAGTATAACAAACGAACAAAAAAAAAAAAAAAACTACAACTTCAAAACATGCAAGGGGAATTAGGAAGAGCAAATGCCACCACCATACATACTACTCGTACATACTCAGACACTTGAATAAATCTAGACAGTATAAAATGATCGTCTTCTTATTGTTTTGCTATCAAAAAAAAAAACCTTTTCATATATACAAGTAGTATTCATTCATTATTTCGTTGTTTTTATTGATCTCCTTCTTATTTACACATGCCACTAGTAGGTTCTTATATATTATATATACATATATATATTTAATCAGACCGGAAATGAAACCAGATATCCTTTAGTACAAACAATAACACATACTTATACTTATACTTCTTTTACATACTCGTTTACTTACTTCACATTAATAATAAAGCAATACATAATAATGTTGATGATCATATTAAGTGATGGCTTTTGTTTGGGTACACTCGTTTAATGGGGAGTAAAAAGATGGTTGTTTAATGAAGCGTTTTCTTTTTTTTTTTTTGGAATTTCTAAGGATGTTTTATTAAAAATTATTTGATATTTACCTCAGGTGTCGATTTAAAACTAACAATCGTCTTGAAATCAATTAGTAGAGAGAAGTATTTGCTATAATTGTGACAGCATGAGGGAGAAAACAATGATGAAAACTCTGTTTAATATGGTTCGAGTTGTAAATTTGTTGTCTTTAAATATATTTCAAATATGTTTCCTAAGGAAATTTTGTAAACATGTTTAAAGCAATTCATATAATTTAATTGAAATTAAAAAACATTTCAAAAAAAATTTAGATTAAAAAAAAAACGATCCATCATTACAAAATGCTTTGGCTAAAATGAAACAACCAACAATTTTGTGAAAATAGGTCTCCTTTGTCGTCGTATGGTACATAGCGACGATTATGAGCCTGGGGTTATTGTGTATTTCGATTCGAAAGCAAACATTTTCGAAATACAATGTATAAAGCATACAAATTCGAACGAGTTTTCTTTCGAAAAAAAAGTTACAAAATAACCCCGCCCTGATGTGATCAAATCAAGTATATTGATTCGATCCAAGAACATTGAATTGCGATTGATCTTATCAGAATTTTACATAAAGAAAAGATCTAAGATGAAAAGCAAACGACCATCCAATTAGTGGCATCTTTTTAATTTGGGCCTAACAGCAGCTTAAATTCGATGTCTAATAAACTACTCATTCTAAAATGGAAACGCTATTTCGGTCAATTGTTTCTAAAATTTTGCAATCGTGTTACGATGTCTACTGGCCGCCTCTGAGCTGTAATTTGACCCAGTCATATGTAGAATGTGTCAGTCGAGACAGCTTCATGAATGAAATTGTGCTAATGGCATATACATACGAGTAGTATGGTCTTTCCAATAAGTCCATAATAAAGCAAAATAAACTGAATTTATTTATTATTAGAATTCTTTAAATATATTTATATATTTTACACAAATTTTCAAATGTAATTCACAAAAACACAGTTCAGAGTTGTTGTATTATAAGTTTTCGAAAAATTGTATTTATTAAAGACAATTGGAAATAAAACAAAAGTGGCAAATGAAATCGATCGAAATCAGTCACATAGTTAACGATTTCAAAAAGCGATTTACTTTTCAAATCATCACATATCTGAATATATATAATTTTACAGATGTAAAATTCGAAAATCACAATACAATACACACAATACATTTTTAGAAAATTCAGAAAAATGTTGACTGAATATAGAATAACTATTAACTTACAGTAAGTTAACTCTGTTTATATACTGCTTAGTAATACAAAATCCACCTTAAAGTACCATTATTTTGTTTTATTATTGGACTTCTTCTGAAAATTAGAAATAATTAAAATTTTTAATAATAACTATTACCAAAAACTTTTTAATAGGAACTATATAAATTCTTATATAAAAAAAAGCTCATAAAATATAAACATTAATCGTTTGCGTTTCTAGGACTAGGCGGTGATTATTTTCTAAATCAATGATTAAAGCATATTTTATTTTTGAACTCCAATAGACAACCTGAACTTTTTAGTGTGTTAATAACACAGCACCTGTCGCACATTGTAACCCATAAGATTTCCATGAATCAAAACACTTAAAATAATTCTAAACAGGTTTGTCTTGTTTGTAGAATTAGAATAATACAACATAAAAAAAGAACTGTAATGGTATTCGTAACGTACGTTTAGATATAAAAAAAAGTTAACTGTTTTCTGGTAAATCTATGTTACCTACTTATAATAGTAATTTCCTCCTTTTTTCGAGACGTATAATTTAATAACAATTATTAATTTTTCAATGCAAACTACAGCAACAACAATAACAACATGAAAACGAGGGAAAAGACAACTTCGTGCAAACAGAAATCACACACATGCAGCAGGTTATTTTATGATTTCCTTCCGTTTTTGGTCAAAAAAGTTTTTACATGTAACTGTAGCTTTTCCTCTTACGTGAAAAATATGTAAGACAACTAAATACAAATTAGCCATAAGAACAATTAATAAATAATATTTCTTTAATATTAAAAGTAACAGGTTCTTTGTATTCGTAAGTAAATGAGTGAGTGAGTGAGTGCGTACTGACTGACTGGTTCTACAAGTATTGATCTTCCTTTTTTAGTTGTTGCATGGATTTAAAGTTGGCTTTTGAAAAATCATTTGTATGCAATGTGCGTAAACTGCACGATTGAATGAATGAACAAACGTTGTGTAAAACACGTAGAGTGTAGCACAAGTGTCCAGAGTGTATTTGTGTGTGGATGCATTAGACAGTCAACCAGCTACTCATCCATTCATGCAATCATCCATTCAACCATCCCTCTTTCTAGTCATTTATCCACTACTATTTTACTCGCATTAAGCTTATTTAGTTAGACCAGCCAGATCTCTATATAAACATATTTCTACTCGTATGTATGTCATGATGTTGTTCTTTTTTTTTATTTATTTTTTTTTACTATAAACAGTTGACATCCGATTTACATTAACACATAACACACCGACAGACGGACGAACAGGCCGCCGGACAGACAGACATATAAAATATAATAGACAGATACTTTGCACTACTGGCTGCAGTTTTGCTTTTCCCTGTGATTATTCAAGGGCTGTATGAAAAGTCGTTTGAGAACTAAATTCCAGTTAAATATATTTATTCCATTGTGAACTATTACTTTTTGGGTGATACAAGTTAGTTTAATATGTTGAATGCGGAAACTATTTATGAAATTTATCAATCGCACTATTTTGGTAGACAACTGGTCGATTTCTCTTTAAATAATTCAAGTCTGTATGCGAAGAAGGTCGTAAAAACCATTTAGATACATGAGTATTTGACGACCTCAATTCGTTAAAATAAAGTCACTGGTATATTCTGAGAGATTCATTTAATAGCAAAATGGGTAACACATATTTTGCATTTCATTGTTCTATTTCTTGGTCTTAGCTGTGTTGAGTTTAACTTGCAAAACGATAAAAACTTGATTTTGAGTGCAATAACGCATTGTCAAAAACTATTTGGAAGTTGTTCAAAATTATTCTGTTTCTGTTTCTCGGTCTTAAGCAGGTTGTGATGGATTGTAAAACTCGTCAATATTGCTCTTCCCTAGATGCTGTCAAATGATTGTGTTATTTGTGAGCAAAACGTCAAACGTTGACGTTATTCAAAACCATCTTCCCAATAGTTTCAAATTAAAAATATAGACTTATTTAAAAATTATATTGAATTTTTATGTGTTTTGATCAACATTTAACAGCATACTAAATATTTAAAAAAATATTTTATGAACTTTTTAAGCCATTTATCAAATAGTCCTCGTAAACTATTGTTTATTTAGTATGTTTGCGCTTCAAATTGTTGTTGCTATTGTGTTTGTTGTTAGTGTCAAATACATATGTAGATTTAGAAGTGTGTTTGTTATTAAAAGTTGTTGTCGTTGTGAGTTTTTTTGTTTTGTTTGGTGCATGTGAAGTGGAAGAGAGAGGTACGTGTTTCATAAATGATTAACCGGAAGTTTATATTTTATAGATATTGCTTGTTGTTGTTGTTAGTGATTTTCAATTTTCAGTAAAGTAAAAAATCTTTACGCAAGCGCCCTTTTATATTTTAGATTTTAATAAATCTTTTGTTTTGGAAAATTCAATTCAAATACACAACTATTTCATTTTTTGTGTAGTATTGATCTTGAAAATTCTTTTGTTAATTTGTTTAGTATTTATATCTGTTGATTGGATATTCTTTTAATGGATTTTACGAAAACTGTTCCTTTTTGTTCTTTAAGAAAAGGAAAAAAGACACGTGTTCGTTCTTTGGAATCTTTTTATACAACTTCCTCAAGTGTTTTTTTTTATTTTAATTTATAAGTAAGCTTAAATTAAACCTTCGCTGGGAGTATTTTGTAGGCGGTCCACAGCTTGCATTTCATTATGTGATCCCTCCCCTAGTGCTAAGTTTTATGTTAAAATATTTGATGTATCTTCAAAGTTTATTTGTTTTTACATAACTTTTGTAGGAGCAAACAACTTCACACAAGTTCTTCTGCAATCTTTTCAAAATTTTAACTTTTTATATGAATAATAAATTGTTGCATTGGAAATATCTTTGTGCAGCTATTATAATAGGTTTTATTTTAAGTACTTTATTTTTATATATAAAAAGTTGCAAAATAAATGGAATTAAACAAACTTATCAACAATATTCCTAAATTTGGACAATGTTATAATACATTTCAAATTTTAGTTTATTCGTTCGATCTGTTTTTGTATTTCAAAACATTTTTGGAGTCAACCCAACAAGAAATCCTAATAAAAGTACCTTTTCATTCTTTTTATATTTGATATGACATTTTAAAAGAATCTAACGCGAAAACTTCATACTAATATACATACAGTGGTGGTCATATAATTAAAGCAATCATCAGAACAGTAACTTATTAAATTAATTTTTTATTAATAAATAAATAACTAACTAACATTTTTTTTTACTTAATTTTTTATTCTAAACGGGATCATAAATCATGAAAATAAAAAAAATGAAAATCGTTAATCGTAACAAATAATTAAAACATTTACCACTGATTTATAATTTCTAATAATTTTCCAATTTCCCTAAAATAATTATAAACCTACCTTTAATATTTTGTCGGATAGCCATTATTTGTTTCTTATCACATGAAGACATCTATTTGACATACTTACGACCAAATGTCTGCAAAGTGACATGGATACAGTTTTCCAGGCATCCCCATTGTTTTCTCACAATTGAGCTTATTTTTTGCAGTTGTTTTCCTTCCAAATTGTCTTAACTTCTCAATTGGATTGAGATAAGAGGTCTGTGCTGACCATTCTAAAACATATGTTTTGTTTCTCTAAGCAACGCTTCACAAGTTGTAGGATCATTGGCGTGCATAAAATTATATAGTAGTGGCAAATTTTCTTGAGCGAATGGTAACATCTTGTTTTCTAATATTTTTTTATATAAAGGTTGATCTATTTTTAAAAAATTTCTGGTTATTAGCACAATCCCGAGCGAAGAAAACGCAGCTCAAATCATTACATTACCAACGCCGTGTTTAATTGATTTTATGGTATATGTACTTTGGATAATGCTGCTGATTAATCTAACGCCATTAGTTTTTCGGCAAAACTTTGATTCATCAGTTATCTTATCGGTTTTTCAGATTTTCTTTTTCTTTGAATTTATTTTCTTTTTCGAAACAAAAAGTTTGCGTTGTGCGTAACAGCCACTAAGAGGGACTCTATTAAGCCTTTGTCTTATTGTTCTAGATGAAACTTCAATCCCATGAGATAACTGCACTTCATTCAGCCTGTATTTGCCTGGAAGTTTTAAATGGATCAACTTGAAAGAATCTTTTTATAATATAATCTTTTCGTTTGTTTGTTTTTCGCTAGTTGGGAGCTCTTGCAACATTTGTAATTATTTCAGATGTATTTTAATGATTGTCGGCCTTGTATACTTTTACTCTGGAGCAGCCAAGCAAATTGTAATAGAAATTTGTAATACGGTTTTATCAGAGGTTTTTAGAATATTAATAAGTTTTCTTTTTTCTTTGTAACATGTTGATGCTCTAACCATACCTAACAATGTAAAACTTTATAATTTTGCATTAAAACACTTCTTTAATACTTACCGACAATATTTTTAGGGAACAATTTGAAAATATGTTATTATGAAACTAATATTAAAACAAAGTTAAAAATGTTTTAATTATGTGTCCACGTCTCAAAACGTATTGCCTCGCAAAATAACGCATTATTTTAAAAAATAAATTCATGTTAAAGAGACATAAAACAGATAAAACCGAAAATTATTGCGGGAAAGTAACGTTAAAATTGCAAAAGAAACATTAAAAATTTGAAATTGAGTGAGATTTGGATTATGTTTGAATTATATGGCCACCACTGTATACGTATGTACGTTAGTTAGGACGTGTAATATTATAATATTTTACTCTTCAAACACTTGCAATGATTTAAAGACAGATTTATATTGCAAATACTAAGGATTTTAATTGTAATTACATCACAATTTTAATTGAAGTTCTTGCGCAATAGAGGGTTATAGCAATTGAATCAAATGATAAATATGAAACAACCCCAGCACAGTTGTCTGCCACAACGTGTACAAGCAACAGCTGTTCAATCCTTTTCTTATAAATTTACTATAGACTTGTATTTTTTAGCCTATAGGCGCTTCCTGTTTGTCTTCCAAATAATCGTACTCTGAACATTGAACTTTATTTCATTTCATTTCAGTCTTCATCTTGTTCTACAAATAAGGTATAAAAAAAATAACAGAAGTACCAAAAAGAAAAAAAAAACTAAAAAGGACCTCCTACTTTTTGTCTCGTGTTTCTGTAATTTGCTTCTTTTTATATTGTTATGTTGGTATATAAAAGAAAAGTGGTTTTTCTTTTAAAGTGTTGTAGCATTATTAACAACACATAAATAATTGTACCTACATACATACGTGTAATCCTTTTTATAAGGAAATAATAAATATAATAAAATAAGAATGAAAAAAATAAATAAAAATAAGATTTAAAAGGGGGAGATATTTCTTGTTGTCAAATGACAATTGCCAAATAAACTACTTTGTATTCATTCATTCCTGTTAACTAACAAATGCAATGTGGCACACACCATGCCACCACCAACCAGCCATCATACGAGTAGAAATGAATAATAGTATGTACGAGTACATACTTATGTATTTACCACTCTCATCATGCTTTATGTGCCTTAAAGATAGACATTTATCATTCACCCCTTTGCTTGTGATTTACCACGCCATTCCTTTGCGATTTTTTTTTTACCAGTTTAAATCAACAATTCATATTTTGATTTAGTGGATAATTATGATATGTTAATAATTTTCACATTTACCTACGTTTGTAAAAAAAAGAAAAGCAACAAATAATACTGAATAAAACGTGAACCTTTTTGGCAATTATTTTGAATTTGAAGTGATGACATGTAATCAGTTAGAACGAATGTGAAATCCACTGCTTTGCACAATTTTAAAAATCGTATCAAAAATCGTAAAAATATCATTCTTTTTGCAAGTTTAAATAACGAAAAATTTTGTGTTAACTTGGACTTGCTGGAAAATTTATTTTATACAGTTCGATGAGCCCATCAATTAACTTTCTACTATGACATCAAAATTGTACCTTGAAACTGAGTACTATTCCTTTGGAATAATATATGAGAAAATAAAAAAATCGAGAAAAAGTACCATTTTATTCTCAGTTTGGCTATGGTTGCTGGGAAGCTGAGATAGACTTTCTTAAAGCGAAATATACATTTATATAACACATAAATTTCAAGAAATGTACATTGTAACAAATTTGAGAAAAATCCAAAAACTCGTAAAAATGTACCATTTTGTATTAAGTGTTTTTTTTTTATTAATTATCTAAATATTTCGTATAGGGTAGGACTTGCTGGCATGCAATGAATTGCATGAATTTGAATAAAATACTAAACATGTACATTGGAACTAATATACAAGTACATTAGAAAAAATAAAAAAAAATCTGAAAAGTACCTTTTTGATTTAAATTTTATTTTTGAAAAATCTAAAAAATACAAATTTGATCGGACTTGCTAGGAAAATTGGTTCCTTTTATTTGATACGCTATTTAATGTACTTTCAAATGATACTAAAATTATATATTGTTTCTTTGGAACAATTTAAGCAAAACGTCCAAAAAAATGTATTGAAAATGTACTATTTTGTATTTAGTTATTTTTGTTAAACCTAAAAAAATTTCGGATATGATTGGTCTTGATTTGATTTCTATTTCATGCAGTTCGATGAACCTTTCAATTAAATCTCAAAATTTTAAAAATCTGATTCAAATTTAGAAAAAAAAATTCAAAATCCCGAAAAAGTACCTTTCTGTTTCTTGTCAAAATCTGGGAAATTTTGGTATAGTTAAACTCATTTTGGAAATTTCTTTTTCTGTCTGATTAAAGGTTTTGTGTTTGAAAAAAAAAATCAGAAAAACGATCAGACTTTTCACTAAAATTGTGTATAACTATTGTTGCTTTAGAAAATTCTGAAAAAGACACATAATTTTGTTAAAGTTGTTTGTTGGTTAAATATCAAACATGCTAAAATACAACTTAAAGATGAATATTTTTGCTATTTTATCATTGTTAACACTTATTTAGTGTACGAGTATAATAGATATTTTAATTTTTTTTTAATAAATATATAACAATTCTCAAAACGTAAGTAGTAAACCTCGTTGTATATAGCTTAGAATCTCTAAAGCTCGTTGACGAGAAGACCCTTCGTTCTTAGCTAAAAAAGAAAAAAATCCTGCTGCATTGGAATTGGATAAAGGTTTATTATTTATTATAAGTATGCTGAATTTCAACTCTGTAGGTTTTCGAGCACTTTCATATATAAACGACCTCTTATTGTTATGAGTTTCGAAGATATAAGGATTTCAAAACGATATTCCTACTGTTGCAAACACTATAACCAATTTTTATAGGATATTAAAACCTCTGCAATGGTTTGATGAGTTTGACATTATTATTTTGTATATTTTTGTATAATTCTCAACCACCACCAGTGCTGCGTGAACAACTACATACTAACAGAACACCTCAACACATGCAAAACATTTGAAAATTAATGTAAAAGAAGCACTGAGTGAATGTTTATAGGCTCAATTTTTAATTGGTGTTATGATTTGTATTTAGTGTTGTTGTTTTTCCTATCTGTACAAAAAATCCCTAATATAATAAGTCAAGCATATAAAGAAAAAAAAAACGTAGCAGAATCTGTTAAAACGCGCAGGCGCACGTGCTTTAACCGGAAACGCCATATATGCCTATATTTTACTGTTTTTTTATAAAATTTTGTTTATTTCGTTTTGTTTGTCAAAAAACCAAAACAAAAAAATTGTATTACCAAATGTTCAAAAGGTATCTTCTGCTGTTTTTTCTTCAACTCTCGTGCATACTTGGGGTCTTTGATTATGTATATTGTACAAGTATTTTGGTAGAGAGTATGTGTGTATTTCTAAAATTGTTTTTTTTTTTTTTTGTTTGATTTCCGTTTTTGAAATATGATGACATTTCTTGGTCGAAAACAAATACAGACGGACGGTCAGACAGACAGACAGTCATACAAATTGCCAACAGCTCTAGAGTGAGACAAAACAATACAAGTACGTTTATATTATAGATACAATATACAAACACATAAACAAATAAATATGTATAATACAAAACTAATAAAGTTTAAACAAAATTTATGATTTAATACCTAAAAATTTGATGGTTAAAGAATTTTAATTTTTTCTCTGATATTTCAATTCATTCATACATTTCTTATGCGTTAGTTTTCGTTGTTGTTGTTGATTTTTTTTTTTTTGTGAATGTGTGTGTGTGTGTGTGAATATGATTATGTTATTCAATTTTAAGGACTTACCATATTTAGTTTATGGCTGATAAGAGTTCATTAAACGTTGAATTTGTTTAGCCAAAAAATGTATGTATGCCTCTTGCATATATTTTTTGTTCTTACTGTTGAAATGAAGTGATCAATGCAGCGTTTTTCTTTTTTCTTTTTTGGTTTTTTTGTAATTTATGACAATTTAGTCATTTGTGACAGTCCTCCATTAACAGCCATTTACTTAACAGCAATTGTGATGAATTATAAGCAGGATGTGGTGATAAAAACTGCAATTTATCATGTTCAAGAAATTTTGTTATTTTTCAAATTTTGTTAAGGATAATAAAATTTGTTTTTTTAAGTCTTTGGCAAGGATTTTTGTTAGTTTTGTAACAGTAAAACCATAAATATTAGTTTTTAATAAGAACATTTTTATACATGGTTTGATTAGTTGGGAATATTTTAATATATTTTGGGTAAATTGATGTGAAGGATGTGTCATTAATATATCATTAATCTAGCAGTATATAAATTATGATTTAACTTGTCGAAAACATTTTTAGTTGTTCTCTAAGGACATACGATTTTTCTAACGATTTTATGTAAAATTTTTCTTCGATTTGGGAAATGGAGCTACCTGTAATAACGGCTGTGCTCGTCGGAGGAGTGGGTTATTTAAGTTCCCAACCTAGGCTTTGATGGGTATCATGTAGCTTAGTCTGCTTTAACACTCTTCAATTCTGATTCGTCAAGGCAAAAATTTGGAAAAATAAAAAGCCACTATTTCATGGTGCCACTATACAAGGTGAGTGCAGTAGCCCAACTGACTGACTTTGTTTACAATTTACTTATGTCAAAAGTAATACTTTTTCAAGTTTTTTTGACAGCAGTCATTATTTTACACAAACAAAATGCCTGTTGTTTCTGTTTTGTGTTGTATTTGTTGTCGATTTGCACTCACCTTGTATATGTAGTTGCACCATGCACTATTTCTAATAGTAATTTGAAATTTTTATTTAAACGAAAACATAAAAATTCAAGTTTATATATATAGTCTCTTTTACAATACATTTCAAAATACATAAAGTTTAACTTTTAACAACTTGGGTAATATTTTTGTAATATCTTAGTCCGCTTGATTTGCATTAAAAATTACGAAAATTGAATTGAGGTGTGTGAATAAAAGGGCAAGTTCAAAAAAGGAATTAAAGAAAAACTGGTCAACTAAAACTGAAGAGTGTGAAACAAGACTTAGGGTGTACTTTGCTACATACTCGTATATTTTTCACCCTTCCACCATGCTGTTATAATTCGACATATCTATTATCAGCCCTATAAATGTGTGAAATAATATTTACACTAATCTACCCCATACTGTTTTTTCACCATTCGTAATTCAATATTTATGACGTTTTACACTACATAATAGAAGTTAAAATTTTTATTTTCTTTTTAATATATTTGGACAGTTTGATCTTCAAATTGCCCAATTGCTCCCTCAGATTTCGCAATTGTATGTATGTATATGATTGGTATGATTGATCTTCGTATATCAATAAAATTTATAAACCAATATAAATTATATAATTGAAGAGTTCTTTCAATTTATTGCAACAACAAGATTCCCATAAAAGTCTGAAAATTCCAATTCAAAATTAATTTCGAAAACCACTTCATGCTAATAATAAAAAAAATCCTTACCTATATTCCCGATTCTATATCTTATATTGTCCTTTATAATAAAATTTGATTTTATTATCGTATCGTATTTATTCTTTCGCCAACAAAATTTATTTGCCTAAAGAAAAATTGTATAAAACTATTTCAAAGCCAAATTTAAAAATTTCAAACATAATTCAATACATAAAAAAAAATAATAATTTAATGATTTCATCAAAATTGTCGTTATTACAAAATGTCACTTTCACCATTAAATGATCGAAAGAGCTAGTGTGCATTTTATTTAGAAATAATTTTAACTAATCAGAATATATATTTTAAATACTGTGCAGTCTGATGTGTGAAATGTTATTAGTGTCATTAGAAAAAAAGCTATTTTATATTTAATAATGTATATTTACTTAATTCGATTTAAATTTAAAATTTTTAAAACAGGACTTAATACTTTTGCATACCATGATATAACATCGATAAAAATTTAAATACACCTAATTCTGTTTTTACACGATCTTTTTTTACGCGTTTTTGATTGTTTCTGGTGTTTCCAAAAACACCAGAAGATACAAATCGTTTGTGCAACGACCACCTTCAAATGAAAGTGGATGGGGAAAGAGTCAAAGACGTATTTCAAATGGAGTAGGTTATATCAAAACGGGTTTGAATTGATTTTGTTGATGAAACTTTCCTTTACAGTGAATTTGGAGCAATTTCGACCGAGTTAAATTCAATATATCAAGCCGGTTTCTTGGATTTTTTAGTCACGTCAGGCCTACATGAATTTTATGGAAAATAATCAAGCTACAGCTTTTAAATCTTATTTGAATGCCAAGGTTAGCTGAATTTGGATAAAAGAAAATCGAAATTGCATTACCTTTTTCATTTTTAGAGAAAACTACAAGAATGAATTTTGCCAGAGGGGTGTTTAAATGGGGTTGCTCTATTTTTTTTTCCTTTAATAACTATGCTTGTGTAAAAACACAATGTGATTTAATATTATAAACCTGATTAATTGCTCTTAAAAAATTCTTGTTTTTCACTAATTTAAATAGGTTTTAGAGATAAGGAACCAATCAGCTATTTTGCATAAGATCAATGTCTTTTTCACGCGGAATTTCCTGGAACCAATTAATGTGTAAAAACAGAATTAGCTGTAATTTAATTGATAATTAATTTATTTTTAAACAGATGTACACTGTATCTTTTACTTAATCCAACGTTTTGTATTTAAATCTAATTTTTCATATTAAATAGATATAACACGTTCACTAACTAAGCTCTAAGCATGTACGAATTACATACCGTATTTGCCGGACGATAAGACGCATCGGACCATAAGACGCATCCCAAAATGTTATCTATAAATTTTTAGAAATAAGTAAGGTTTAAATGATAAGACGAATCGGACCATAAGACGCACCCTGAATTTAGGTAAAATTTTCAGAGTAAAAAGTTGCGTCTTATCGTCCGGCAAATACGGTATGTACGAATTTCTTAACATACATTTTTTACATCATCAGATTTTTTGACACACAATCATAATGTTAATAGAACATCTTCGGAAACTTATTTTATGCTTTTTGATGTATGAAAACAATAAACAGAAAATACTTACTTAAATAAAGAAATTTGAAATGAATCCTTTGGTAAATCGTTTAATATTTAAAGAATGCCGCATTTCATATGTCTAGTTCTTCGGTTAGCTTCACAAGCTCTGAAAAGAATCGAATGTACATAAAATGCTTAGGGAATTATAGATATACTAGATTCTCATGGTAAACTTAACCAAAGCAAAAAAATAATCCATCAGTACTCCAAAGCACTTAAAACATTTAATTAATTGTTTAAAGGCAAACCACAAAAATCATTCAGAAAATATTACGAATAACCAATCTAAGACTGGTTTCTATTAAAATTTAAGTATAAAAAAGTTTGCTACAAAAAAAACTTCAAAAGACAAACGCCATTTTGTAACAAACAAAACTTTGAAATCACTGTGAAAGACAAACCCCCCTACGCTTTCAAGAGTTTAAAACTTCATTAAAAACACAGAAATCATTAAGCAGTTAAAGACAATCAAATACTAATATTCATACAAAACAAATACTTAAGCAAGTATAAATAAAATGTAAAAAAAAAATAAAACTAACAAATCAACCAACCCACTTAACACTCACACTCGCACACGTCAGTATTGCACAGATACAATATGAGTGTAGATTTGAAATGGTCATTTCTTATAAACTTAAAGACACGAAAAGCTTTTTTTCGTTGTTGTCTTTATTGTTTTTGTTTTTGTATTCTTTTTTTGTTTGTTAACAAAGATTTAAATTTCAAATATCAACTACATATTAACCAATCCCAATCGACAATTATCTACAATATAAAATACAAACGAATATGCCATGCCGCATGCTTATGGACATATACATATATGTACATATTTTGTACATGTGAACATATGAAATTGTATTCTCATATGTGAACACACCACATCTTTAACCATACACAGCATTATATCTCATAAACATGTTAAATATAAAATTTTTACTCTCCATGACAGACTTTAAAAGACTGGAATCTTGTGGATTAGAAAGAAATCAATCAATGAAATTTAGTAGCTTTTATATACGATGATTCCAAAAGGCTTATGCGGGGAAGAACTCAAATCAAAAAAAAAAAAAAAGAAACAGAAAAGTTATTTTGAAGTTTTGAACCCTAATCCAAAAAAAAAAACTTATAATGTTTTCATTTCGCACTTTATATTCCGCAGAACTATAAAATTTGCTAAGTGCTAAGTTAAAATTGATATGTGATATTGATATGCAAAGTTTTTGCAATTTTTATATTCTCTTTGCAATTTCTGTTCGACGTACATTCTCTTGTGCAAAGTTAATATTGAAAATTTAAATTTGCAAAGACTTTGCAAATAATTATTTTTTTTTAAGTTTGTCAAAAGTTTGCAAGGTAAAGCTTTCTATATGTTAAGACGTGACTTTTTGTTCGACGATAAGAAAGACGCGGATATAACAAGAAACTAAAGATTGCGAATTAATTGTTCGAAACTACAATACTTTTTTTAAAGAGTGATTTTGTTTAAATTTACTTGATTTAATGTGAAATATAATTAGAGAAATTAAATATAGAAATAGTATATAGATGATGTTTTTAAATTAGTTGGATTCCCTTGTGTGTGTGTTTGCGTGAATGGCATAATTATTAAAATTGATGCGCCTACATTACACGAGGAAGGATATTTGTACCGGCATGGAAATCACTCATTGATCATCATTCATGCGGGCCGGACTACAGCGGATTTCGGCTGTAAGTCAAATATTTGTTAATGGATGGAGTTCATTTTACGATGCTGTTCTTTTTGCTGATAATTGTTACGGATTGAAAAACTAGTTAATACTACTATTACTTCGAAATCTAAATCTGCTAAAGAGGGGTTCATTCAATCGTTGTCATAAAAACACGGCGCATAATTAAAAAAAGTTTTAGCATTATTGAAGAAAGATTTCGGTAAATGTAATGAAAACTTTAATATGTCCTAAATATTTACAATAATTTTATTGTTTTAAAAACTAGCAAATAAAATAATTTTTTTTTCCTTAATCACATGTAATACTGCAAGATTTCTTTTATTTTTATTTGCGGCTTATTTTAACAAGTTTTATTTAGCAATGTGTGAAGTGAAAAGTGATAAGATAGAAATGCAAAGATGATGCAAAGATGCTTTTTGCAAGAAAACGCAAAGAGTACAAAATCTCTACATACAGTGTCTTTACAAAAATTTACTTTTTGCAAATTAATATTTGCAAAGAATATTTTTGAACAGTAACACTTATCACTTTGCCAAAAATTGCAATTTGATAAGTGCAAAGTAAGAAGTTGTTTGTGGAAAACCTTATTCATAGTTCAAAAAGTTTCAAATATGATTCAATAAAGAAGATAAAGTCCTAGATGTAGTTTAGTGAACTGCAAATATTGGGTCTTTGCAGATTTGGTACAGATTCTAGACAGTAGTTTTATTTAGCCGAGGAAATGTGCTACAGCACCAACCAAAAATACAATCAAAAACTCATCAAAATATCGTTGTTACAGGAGTTAGTTTTTGTTTCTTCAAATGAGGTCAAATATATGGAATAAAATTGCTTTAATTTGTAAGACAGCGCATTGTATCCGCATATTTATAGTCAAATTTGGAATCATAACCGTAAAAAATAGACAACATTTAGTTCAAATAGGCTAGAACAAAAGACCGCAACTGTGCGCAAAACCACTAAATATTTTGAATAGAACTTTAAAGAAATCAAACAAAACTTTGTAAAATTTTAAAATTTTGTAAAAGAAATCTTAATGTGTGTAAAAATAAATGGAGTAGCTTTTAATGCAATTCAAATTTGCTGCAGTCATGTTTATTTGTTTGACGATTAAATTATATTGGGAATTAAGTAATTAACTCTTTCAAGAATTAATTATAGCATTGAAGTAAATATGTACCTTTGAAAAATATCTTTTATCAAACAAATTTTAATTTTGTTTTTTAATAAAAATGGGTTAGTTTTTTTGGGATTATTTCTATGAATATTTATCAATTGATATCTGAATTTAAATTTTAGTAAATTAAAGTGATTTTTATAAGATTATAATAACCATAATCTAGGAGCAGCATAATAATGTTGATCATATACATGATTGTTACAAATATATTCTTAATTACTTCAACCATAAATATAATTTCAGCAGTCATGTGAATGGTAACTGTAATATATTATGGTTTTCACATTCATACAGTTATTTACAGCGGCCATAATATTGTAAAATAACTTATAATCGTGTTAAAAAAAAATGGATGTGATCATAAAACAAGCATGCTTTCTTTTCTACTTGTAGGAATAAATGAAACCAATCTCTATTTCTATTTGGGAACAATCAAATAGGCTATGACAGCTTATTTGAATATGAAATTGCCTAAATAGTCTTGTAAGCGTTCTCGGATTGTATTGTAGTTTAGACAAGTATTTTCTTTTCTGCTACCAATAATACCTCTAATTCTGTAAGGATGCCAAGTAATAGTAATTATAAAATATGAACATAAAATGTAGATATATTTTAGTTCTAAATTAAAAATTCTTTTAAAGCTCTGCTTTAGCATTAATATATAGTATAAAAGATAAAGAAAAAATCGCTTTTTTTCAATAACAAATCTCATTGAAAATCTGTCCAAAATGAGAAGAAACAAAAACATGAAACGTTGGTGGCTGTACCGCAACCATCTCACACATTGTTGGGCAAATGTTAAACAACTCCAAAGATGATGATGATGATGACGATGTTTATGTTGATGTTGCTGATAATGTTTAAAAGATGTTGTTGTTGATGAGTTTTTTTTTGTAGTTCTTGTTGTTTGTTTCTGTAAAAAAAAAATTATTTGCTGTTTGGTTGGACAGCAAACCGACAACCCACATACTCAAGATAAAGTGGTGTGGTTTGTTCTCGTATTGTGTTGTATATTTTTTTAAAATTTCGTATATTTTTTGCAATTCCCATTCATTATAAAGAAACTGACCTAAACTGAAATTAAAAATAAATTGTTTGTATTTTATTTTTAATTTTTATTATCTTTAATAATGAATGAAGTGTATATACATACATACATATTTACATAAGTATTGGTGTTTTTTGGTGTGAATTTTTCTTATATGATAATGTTAACTGCCATGTTGGCCATTTTGTTAGATTTTGTTTTTTTTTATTTAATAATTTGTGATTTGTTAATTTTTTTTCATTAATGATTATTTAAATATAAATTTGCTAGCGTTATTTGGGCTTTATGAAATGTTCTGAGTGTTTTTGATAATTAGTTTTTTTGCTGCGATAAACACGTGGGTAGGCTGGAAAGTAATGTTGTCTTAATATGGCTCCAGCTTGAAATTATTTTTGGCTATGGAATAATTATGACGTTAATTTGTATTTAAAATTCTAGATATGATTGTATTGGAATTTGTTAACAAAATTTCTAAGAATATATTACAAATGATATTTTTAATGAATGTAAAATTTAAAAATTTTTTTTTACGTTTAAAAAGCGTACAGATATTTTTTTAATTTTGTTATATTATTTAGCTATGTAGAATAGTTCTTATTTAATTTGCGCATTTAGAAAAGCAGAAAATGTTAGTAAACTCTCAGCTGATTAAAACATAGATGGTGCGAAAACTTTACTGAAATTTGTCCTCATCAAGCAATAGATTCAGTTTACGCCGTATTATTCCTATAAATCTCTTCCCACCTTGGATTAAGTTTATGTGCTAATTTGTTATATCCCTTCAAACACAATTGCAAATTTCAAATTGTTGCCATTTAAACATTTTAATTTATTAAATTGTAACTAGTTTAAATATAATCAACTTATTAACTCATTATTTCAATTAAAATATATTCAATAGGTCTATAATTAGTTGGAAAATATTTAAAAATAAAACTACATTTTGTAAACTATAATTTAATAAAACTTCAAGTACGAGTATTATATATTTTTCTATAAAAGATATTCTAAGTCAATAGAAAGATGTCCGTGTGTTTGTTGAAATACGTTTTTTTTTCCAATTGTTTCAGAAAATAATGGTTTAATTTTTTTAATCTGGAAAGAGCTAAGTGTTTTATAGACTCATAGTATGTCAACTATTCTGTATGAATTTAAGTAAATATCTCCGCAACATTTTTGTGACAAATCTAAAAATGTTTGCTATGAAATTCTCTTTCAATGTATCTAGCAAATACCTAAATATTTGATGGCTCATTTGGAACCAATTAACAACATAAGAAAATAAAGATCAAACTAAAAAAAATATTTTTGTCCCTGTCGTATCCTGCTTTGTTTAAAAATTTTAGATAGCAGAAACCGAAATAAGTACTTTACTTAGGAACAAAATATAGTTGTATATGATGACCTCAATCATTTTAATATTTTTAGAAATTCTAAATAACGACGTTTACAACCCTTCACAGTTACAGACGTATTCTGTGGAAGTAGGTGTTTTTCAACACCCCAAGTTTTTATACTTACCCTAGAATATTGGGTTTTGTTTTGTTATCTTCGCGTACTTGATATAAAATTAAAAGTTTTTTTTTAACAATATTCTGATCACTTATTTACAAGATAGCCATAATGTGAGAACGACATATTGTGATATAATGATTCATCAAGAGCATGATTTCCATAAACATACAATCATATACATATATGATTGCTACAAGCATGTGATTTGCAACTTTAAAATATTGTGGTTGCCGCAATCATATAATCGTGAGCGTGTACAAATATATGTACATATGTATATGTATATATTTTTCTGAATATATGGAAACCAATTGTTAAGCAAAATCAGTAACGATTTCTTTTGAAACACAGTTTTACTTAATCTAATTTGACCTTGTGTACGAACTTTGTACACAGATATCGTTGCGATTTTTTTGGGTTAAGGTAATTGAAAAAGAAATGAATCACAAATTTTCTTTATAACTGATTATTAAATACATCTTCTCAATACTATCTTAAAGTAATGTTTAACTGCCGTATTTATAAAAAAATTAAAGTAGACTTTAAGTGTACTTTAAGAAAATTTTGTATGAAAATTTTGTCTTAAAGCACACTTCAAGCATACTTTATTTTTTATAAATACGGCAGTAAATGTTTAAAAAGCTTCAATTTGCTTGAAAATTTAGAACAAACAGAACTGTTGATTGTGTTTTCAGTGACATATAGTCCGTTAAATTATTTCAAATACAATTTTGGGTTTTATTTAGAGCATTTATTTCAATATTAATTAAATAAAATTAACAACCTTTGACAGTTTTAAATTCAAACAAGTTCTCTGACACAAACTACACCATCTAAATAAAACGAATTATTAAACACCAACAGAACAATTAAAAAATTAGATCATTTTAGTTGTTTTAAATAAAATTTTGCATAATTATAACAATACAGTAAGTAGCTGATCATCTGACATCAAACACATTTTTAATTACTTTTTAGTCTTAACATTTGCTGCTGATTTTGGGCAAGCGTACACAGTTAGTAGTCGTTCGTTCATACATTCAATGTAGTAATATGTAGATATTTAAAAATTTTCTAATAAATTTCGTCTCACATATATCGAGTAATGTACGAGTGAGTAACTAAGTACATACAATGAAAAAGAAAACTTGTACGTACAACATACAAAAAGACAACAAAACGTAGAATGAAATATACATAATTTCAAACGAGATACTAAATAGAAAATAACTACACATAGATTTGATTCGAATACTGCTCACAAATAAATGCCAATACTCACCAATACTATACTAATGGAACTGCTCGTTTATATACTGAACAATAATAACAACAACAAAACAGAATTTATCTAAGCGAGTTTATACACAAAAAAATTCTCTTACATTTAATAAATACATTGATCACACAGATACTAACCACCACCACCAACGCACTAATGAATGAATTTCAAAAAACAAAATTGAGTTTTACGTGATTGCATATGTGTGTGAGTGTGAGTTAGTTAGTTGCTGAGTATATTGTGTGGCAAAAACAAAAACAATATACATATGTATATGAAAATAAAATACACACAACAACATGTAAAACAAAAATCTAAAGAAAAACAACTTCAAACATTGGTAAGTTGTGAGTTTAGTTCATAAACGGATGTCAAAGGTGCAAGAGGTACGGACGGATATACGCGTATGATTAAAACTAAAAAAATAAAAAAAAAACAAAGATTTAATTGAAAAAATCAAACAACAACTAAACACTACTTACTATAATTATTAAAAACGGATTAGAAAAAATCTCTAAATAATTAAAGAATATTTAGAAAACCAAAATTCTTAAAGACTTCAAACTTTATAATGGATATTTAATGAGATTTAAAAACACAACAAGTGGATTCTAAAACACAAAAAAAAAATACTAAATACTACCAAAGGATTATTATGTTTGAAAAACAAATAATTGTTATTTATTTAAAAAAATTAAAATAAATAAATTAAATAAACAACTATTATAAAAACCCGCATTTAAAACATACAAAACTAAATTATTAAAAATGTTCAAGTGATTGCAAAAAAGCTTAAAAAAATATTTTGTGATTAAAAATAAAATAAATTACAATCTATTTAGAAACCCTCTTGGAAAGTAAAATCAATTCAATTCATTTAAATTGAAATTTAAATAGAAATTTATTTCTGGTCCAGCAATTTTTATGTTAATAATATTGCAAGTACTACCAGCATACTTTTTAATGTGAAATAAAAATTAAAATGATGTCAAATCATATGACAAGTGACTAAATACATACGAAAAAAAAAGAAATAATATTAATTAAAATACCCGGGGATTAACAACAAATACAAGCATCCCCCATATTTTTAAGTAGATCGTGCGTTTGCAAAGAATTCCATTCTATAGCTATACTTCAGAGTCTATGTGATTGAGTGTGTGTGTGTGTGTGTGTGTTGGTGTGTTAAATTAAAATACAAAACTGTGTGCGTTTCTTTCAAAAGTCAATGACGTTGATTTTCAAATCAAAGGAAATTGAAATTTTTGTCAACGCTGCCATCAAGCAAGTTAACCAGAAGACATGCCGCCCTCTGCGTTTTTAGTTGGTTCTACCATTATAACAACACCCGCTTGTGAGATCTCACCCAACAAGACAGCCTTGCAATTGTTATCGCCACCACAATCACAAACCCCCGCACGCCAGACTCTTAGTCCACATATAAAAACGGAATATAATCTGAACAACAATTGTCACTCGTTGCAAAATTTTAATTATTTAAATACAAGTGATTTGAGTGACAAATCAACGAACATGGTCTTGCAATCGTACAACAGTTACGAGCAATATCATTTGCCGCAGCAGCATCATGGTCAAACGGCCGCCGCTGTATTGGCACAACACTCGCCTCCCTTATATAATAATACTACAACAGCAACCTCACCCGCCGCTCTAAATACTCACCATCAACAGAATGCCCAGCAGCAGCAGCAGCAACAACATATTCAGCATCAACAACAACATAATCTGCCACAATATCAAAATCTCTATAACAGCCCGCGTCATCATCAGCCGCCCCCACAGCAGCATCTTAACAATCTGCCAGCAACACACAACCTCAGCAGTAACAACCACCCGCACAATCACCAACAACTGCAGCAACACCAGCATCATCAACAGCAGCAGCAACAGGCCCAGCAACATCTTCACCATCATCACACACTACACCAACATCTGGCACATCAACAGCAGCAGCAGCACACGCAACAACGTTTATCCGGCGGCAGTAGCAGTAGTGTTGGTTCATCCATATCTTCTAATAATTCCTCTCTGGCTACTGTTTCGTCTGCCAACACAAATGTTTCCTCCACAACACCTGCTGTCTCATCATCATCATCATCCGCCCCGACGTCTACTGTACCCTCAGTTGTAAATTCTCTAACATCCTCGAGCTCACCCTCACCGGCTTCGTCAACGGCTGGTCCGTTTTTGTCAGCCGCCTCGTTGGGCATTAATTATTTCAACGATTCCGTACCATATGTTGGAGATTATTCGACCACGACAGGCCATTTGTATACCGATATTGATGCGAATTTCTTTAGTCAAGGTAAATAAAATAAGAAAGAAATTATAGGTACACACACTTTCTTTGTAAATGATTGTGATAAAATAATTAAATCATTACGATCGTGCAAACAAATTGAGTAATATGTTAAAAGTTAAAATGTTTAAATAAAAAAACTCTCCATAATAATGTTGTTAGTAAATTTATGATTCTTAAATGTTAGAAAGATCACGTGATCATGTTCAAAATGACTCTCAAATAAAACTCCCGATTGTGCGACCAATAAAACTTAGTCTGCCTGTTTTGTTAAAGATAATAATAAAATGAAACCTAACTATCCCTCCATAATGCTGATGAAATTTATATCGCATGGTCATTTTAATCATTTTTGACATACGTCAAAAAGAAAGTGAAAACCCATTTTCAAAATGTAAATATGAATTTAAGAAATCAAATATTTTTAATAACAATTTGAAGTGATCTTGAATTTTATAATGAACTACGATTGCTTCATAGGCAAAACTAGCTTTATTTTAAGTGTGATCATACATATGATAAAATTCTGAAGCAAAGTTTTTAATTTAGGAACCTTGTTGGTTGATATTTCCTGGCTTTTAAAGAAATTACAAGTCAAATTAGAACAAGTTTTGGGCAACTGGTATATTGCGTATTATTGCAAAGAAATCAAATTTGAATGCATAATTTTTGATCGTAGATAATGAGTAGCTTAAATGCTAAATTTATTGCCCCCGAAATGTAATAGCAAACAGCTATGCAACGTTCTTCAACGAGTAGATATAATTGTAGTTTAGCTTATTTGTGTTGTAGTCTTAAAGTACGGTCACACTTGGCAAATATTTGGCGGTATTTTTCGGCCACTAAATAAAATATATTTGAACTCGTTTATTTATTAAAACAAAAAAAACACAACAAATATTTAGTTTTATTTTATTCGATGCTGTTTGATGATGCAAAACTCTTGTAAAAGTAAACAACGTCAAACAAATTTGTGCTAAAATAAGTGGTTACGCCTTTTTGATTAAATATTTGCCAAAAGTGACCGTTTTTTTTTATAGATAATGGAATCCTCACAACTACTACTGATAATATGACAAGTTAATAAAATCGGTATAAAGTTTTTTTTTCAATGAAAATACTTTGTTGTATGGCTGAACATAACCGAAATATTATACTATTGTAGGAAATATTTAAGTTTCTCATTTCAAAACTTGTTGTTAAGCCAAAAAATTGTTATCAGAAATATTTAAAAATCTAAATGTTTGATTAATTTCTCTATAACATTCATATGAAATTTGTATTGTATTAAAGAGGTTTAAAATATAATTCATATTCCATAGAATATTTATTTATTTCATAAATCGTTGATAAAAAACAAAATTCTATAATATGGAGGAGGCCTTTTTTTATAAAAAAAAAAACATCTTTTATAAAATTGTATGTTGAACAATGTTTAAATTTTTTTTAAATTCCAAAAAATATCTAAAACTACACAAAAGAAAAACGATAAGTAAATTTATAAATATGTATAAATTTTGCACATTCATTTTATAAAAATGCTAAATTTTTACTGATTAAATATTTAAGCTAAAAAACAAATACGGAGAGCAAAAATAAAACCTCATAAAATAACTTCAGCAAGCCGAATGGAAAATGAACAAAATAAATAAAATCGAGACCAAACGAACGATCCAATGCAAATAATCTGTATTAAAATGAAACAAAAAAAACAACAACAACAAAAACAATTAAAATATTTTAATTACATTCACACAATATAATTTAAATACAACAAACACAATACTTGTTGTACTTGTTTAACACAATAACAAGCAACAACTAATTATCACATCAACACCCTCAAAAATTTTCAAATATTAAAGTTGAAATGAAAACACAAAACAAACAGAATTTTTTACTTGAAACAGAGACACTATCCACCTACATACATACATACATATTAGTACATAGGTATGTACAAACATAAATTAAATTACTTAAGATATTTAACACAGACCAAAAGTTAGTTGTACTTTTACTTGCGGTTGAATGCATAATTGTTAAATTACAGCCAAAGTCAAATATTTATTTAAAACCACAAACCCCTTTTCATGATGTTGTTGTCTTCAATGAGGGTGTGAAATTGAGATTTGTTTCTTAAATAGATTTTAATTAAATTGTATTTTTTGTTTTTAGTTTTAATCCTTTTGAGGGAAAATTCAAACACCCCTTTTAAGTTTATTGCCAACAAAATGTGCAAACAGTGTCAATGTACACAACAATAAAAAGTACCGGCAAATTTTGATTGTTTGTTGCTGCTGTCATGGTAAATATCCGAAAGGCAAATCGTATTTTATTAAATTCAACAAGTTGGTGGCAAATGTAACAAGGAATGATTTAGTTTTTTTTTCTAAATGAACTTGAGGTTTGCATTCAAAATAATTGTAAAGCCAGCAATTAAATGCAGTTTTACAGTGCCATTATACAATACATACATACGAGTACATATATCACGCCTTTTTTAAGTTGGAGCAAGGTTTTAAAATTATCAATTGAAAATATATATTCTCTTAGATTGAATAACATTTTTCAGTTTTTAATTAAAATAAATCAGGAATATTTTCAAGCGAATAAAAATGTTTCGAATAATTGTTTAATCTAGTTATAAATGTTTCGGTATTTGACCAATTTTTAACAACGAAGCCGAATATTTAAGTGATTTTAGAGCTTTTAGATGCATTAAATATCACATCCATCAATTGCCAGTCATACTGGGATTTAGGTTCGAATGAAAACTATTCAAATAATCAATTAAAAGTAAATATTGTCTGCGAACGAATGAGTTTAATAACATCCAAATATTGTTAAATTTCTTATAAAAATGTTTCGAATAATCGGTTATGTTTTATTTCTTATAAAAGTTGCGGTATTGGATTTAAAGGTTTTTATACCCATAAAATATAATAAGGCTGTAAGAATATTCATGTTGGGATTGTCATTCGAATAAAAATTATTCGAATAATGTATTAAAAAAATATGATTTCTCCGAAAGAAATTTGAATAAACAAATAATAATTTAAATTTAATTAACATTTGTGCTTATGTTTATAACGCCCATAGTTATTAGTCCAATACCCACCTTAAAGTACATATAACGATCATAATAACTTCCTGAGTTGATTTAACGACTCATGTAAAGTTTGTACGCAAGGTACAGGTCGCAATAAGTTCCACTTCCGAAACTCACTTTAACGACCATAAATCTCCTAAAAATGTTGGTATCCAAATAGAAATTAACACAAATAAGTTTCATATGTAAGTATATGTATACAAAGATGATGACGCCTAATTAAAAAATGGTCGCTCCATCATTAGTCAAAACTCCCATATAAGACCAACTTCGAAAGTCACTTTAACATGTACATAAGTATATGTATATTTTAGAAGTATTTATTTCGAGATAAAATTTAACACAAAACATATTTATATACACAAAAGTCATGTCACTAAATTTTTGATTGATCGGTCCATAATAGATCTTAGCGCCTACTGTTGTAAAAACTATTTTAACACTTTACTATTTACTATTATATGTATGATCGGGCTTGACCGACTATAATTTCTTATTTGTTAAATTGTATAAAATAGTGTATTAATGTTAAAAAAAAAATTAGAAAAAATCCTCAGAGAAGCTAATTACTATAGATTTTGATTGAAGACCAAAGGATCACAAGATGCTTTAAGGTACGGTCACATTTGTGCAAGATCAAACAGCATCAAATAAATTAAAACTAAATATTTGTTGTGCTTTGACCTAAATAAGAAAAGTTTTTTTTGTAAATAAATAGGCGAATTCAAATATGTATATGTTATTTAGTGATTACGTTTTTTCAGCAAATATTTGCCAAGTGTGACCGTACCTTTACCCTTTATTATTATTAATAATGTTTATTTTTACTTTATTTTTGTTTATAAAATTATTAAAAAAAATTATATTTTCTAGTTATTTATACCTACGTATAATCGAAGCAACTTTAAAAAATTAATCGTATAATAAAAAAAAAAATTAGAAACTTGTCTACTATTAGAATTAAACTTAATTTATTTAAATTTCCTTGTATATGAAAATCAATATCCAAATTTTTATTGATTTTAACAAAAAAAATTTTAAAAGTTTTCAGTTAATAACATTTCTAATAAATTCCCTTAAACCAAATAAATCTTTTAAAATCAACATTTAATACATTCTTACTGCCGTATTTATAAAAATTTAAAGTAGACTTGCAGTGTACCTTAAGAAAATTTTGTATGAAAATTTTGTCTTAACCTTTAACTGACGAGGTGAAATATTTGGACATAGTTAATGACGTGGTGGTAAATTTTACCCCTTTCAATGTTATTAAAAATAATTGAGAAAAAAATATTTTTTTATAATTATTTGCTTTTTAGAAATAAGTCACTACATTTTTGATTACAAAAAATAAAGAAAACAAGAAATATTTTTATTTGTTTAAATAAAACAGGTACTTTATTTCACAAACCTTTTTTTTTTTGGAAGAGAGTTTTTCACCAAAAATGTAAAGAGGGGGTAAAATTTACCACCACCTCAACAGTTAAAGGTTAAAGCATACTTCAAGCATACTTTATTTTTTATAAATACGGCAGCTAGTACCAAATACATTTTTTAAAATCTATTTATTTATCTTTATTTAATTAAAGATTAATACCTATGTAGGTATGTGCATTAGAAATATGTATGTACATACATAAACATATATAGGTATAGATCCTTTACATGCATTAAATCATTGAAAAAAAAAGTGGAAAATCGACAAACATTTCTAATACTACAACATTTTGGCAAATACAAAATACAACTTTCATAAAACAAAAAATGGGAGGAGTAAATACATACATACATATAGTCAATACTTTTACATACTTATATGCAGTATATACCTATATATGTGCATATGTATGTATATATAAACAAAAACAAACAAAAATCAACAAAACCTGAGCAAGCAAACTCTCAAATCTTGTCATTCATCTCTCTAAATAATAAATTTGAAAGCATCTCAAAATCTGCGCAATAACAATAATAAAACATTGCCATACTTCAATGATTGTGTTTTAGAAGCGACAACCAAAAAAAAAGTAAAGCCCCCCCAAAAAAGCAGACCCAACAGATAAACACAAACAAACACAATTTTTGTACATAGATTCATTTCATTACTCTCAAACTTACATACATATACTCGTATGTATGTATGTATGTATGTACATAAATGTACAATAAGTTGAAAAAGCTCTTTTGCAATGAACTTTTGTTGTTTGCTGCTTGCTGGTTTAACAGCAACAGGTTTTTCATGATTTTCTTTTTTTTTTTTTTCTCAAATATGTATTTTATATGGTTGTGATGGCATGATGGAGTAGTGGTGGTATCTAACAATATTTGTCTCTCCCTTAGACCAAAAGAAATGAACAACAACAGAAATTGCTATGGATTTTACTTGAATTGTTTTTGTTTTGCTACATTCTTTCATACAAACACACAGAGCAGAAGAGATAGAAGAAACCCAACGACCGGTCTCTGATTTCTTTATTACTGTATCTATGTACAATGTACATACATATCTAGCTAGTTGTAAGCTTTGTATTGCTTTTATTGGGGTGTTTAAAAATGTGTGCGTTTATTTGTTTTTGCTTTGCTGTTTTATATCTTCTGATATTTGGTTTTCATTTTGTTGCCGTTGTTGTTGTTGTGGTTTGTATGCATTGTATGTAAGTTTTCTTGGTATTTGTAACTCATTGGATTTTGATTGGTTTTCGAATGTTATCAAATCATCAACGATTTATGCGCATGATGATGTTGGTATTGTTATTGTTGCTTTTGTATTTAATAAAGGGGTTAATTGTGTGGTGGGGATATTTGTCTTTTATTTGTTGTTATTAGATATCGTTGCATATCATGCATATGTAGGTATTTATCTGTCACGCCTTTTGTAGAGTAGGTACCAGTAAAATGTTGTTTATTAGATGAAAAAACAAGAAAAATTGAGACTTTTCTTTAGCATGTAGAGTTGAAAAAAATAAATTTACGTTTGTCAAATGTAAATTAAACTTGAGAAAATTAAAAAGTTTGCCAAATTTGAATAAAATTTAAGGGATTTAGCATGATACCTATCTATTACATATTAAATACCTACCTACCCAAAAATCCTAAATAGGTAGGTACCTACCTATAATAAAATCAAAGAAGTTTAAAGGCTTTACTCTATAAAAGTACCGTGAAGGGCCAGGCATTTCTATGAAGAAAACTGAAAACTTTTTTAGTATTGTTTTTAAAGAATTTTATTTAAAATACCTACATAACATTCTTTTTTTTTAAATTTAATAAAAATTGGCAATATGTACCTACATACATAAATACAAAAATAATGTGTTCAAATCTTATTTTTTAACATTGAATTAAAATTTCTAACAGTTATTAAAAAAATTCTGCCAGTTGTCAGAAACCTTCAATTTAAAATGAAATTAATTTAATTTCTAATAAAAGGCCTCTTAACTTCCGCATTGGATTTGCCAATAGAATGCTAGCCATACAGCCGTGCCACAGAACTCAATTTCGATCGAAAGTGGTTTGTTTTGATTCCGTAAATTGAGTCTTTAGAAAACGAAAAACGAAGTTTTTTCGAAATGAAACCATTTTAGATTCCTAAAGTGGAATTGTTATATTTTATGATTTAATACTGAAAAAACTCATATGTACTACATATTTAGAATTACACAATTAAATAATTAACTTTATTATTTCATTGTTTTTTTTAATTATTTCATTGATATTTAAATAAATTGTTGAAAAATTCAAAGTTGGTGTCAGCAACAAGAAAACTTTTGTCAAAAAATTACAAAAATTAAAAATATTTATGTACCTACATAGCACAGGATAATGACAGAGGATCAGATGCATTCCTTAAATTTCTTCTTCGTAGCTCCAATTGTCATTTGATGTTTTTGTTCACTTAGAACAGCAACAATTGAAATTCCAAGCATTTTTAAAAAATTTCGTCCGCTTTTATTTAAAATTTCTTTGTTAGCTCTCCTTTTGTTCGCTTTTGTTATAGGTACCTACCTACTTTTTATTACAAAATTCATATGTTTTTTGTTTTGCTTTACACAACGTTACCATATTTATGTAAGTTAAAAAACAAGATTTAAAATTTTTTTGGGAATAAACAAAATCGATCGGAATCTAGAAAACGATTTGCAAATACGGAATTGAAACCATACCAATCGAATTATGTGGCATGCCTAATAGTAAACGATTTTTGGGGTTTTTGCTTTTAAACTTTAGAATTGTTGTCTCCACAAATACATACATATATGTATGTATGAAAGAAATATTCCAATATTCGGGAGAATTAATCGCAACTCCATTCAAAAGTGGAGATCTTTAAATTTGTATGTTACAAAGTAAATTTGAAGTTTTAAAATTTAAGTTTAAGATATTTAGATTACCATTTTATTGCCATAATGTAAATACACCAATATTATAAATTTGTTCCTATTCGAAAAGGTCAAATTATGAAGAAATTGTTGTTGCCTTAAACAACATTTCGCAAGCATAACAAACCCTGAACAAATACTTCTACTCTTCTGTATTTCTATACCTATTTTTTATAATTTAAAAAAATACCTAAAATATAGAATTTAAAATAAATTAGTTAATCATTCAATTTACTCTTAAAATCCCACTCTTTTATAAAAATTATTTTCTAAATAAAATATTCAATAAATTCCACAAAATATAAAACAAAAAAAAAAAACTTTCTACTTTACAGTAAAACAATTATTTATTCTTTTTTTTCTACCTTCAGGTTATTCAACTCCTCATGATCGCAACAATAGCCCGCCACCTCAGCAGCAACAACAGCAGCAGCAGCCCCAATCAGCTGCCAATACAGCGATGTTGCCACCCACTCAAACACAAAACTCTACATCCTCCAATGTCAATAACAACAACAACAACAACATCAGCAACAACAATAGTGCTTCAGCTCTTTCACCCAACAGTGCTAATAGTAATAATAACAATAACAATGGTGCCAATCTCAATTTCCTGCAAATGACCATGAGAAACCCAGCCGCCGCCTTCTACTCACAACATCAAATGAAAGAGGAGCCCGGCACCCAATCCACATACGGTAATCTAAGTGCCAGTTCCAATAACAATCAAACAGATCCCACTGATTTGTCTAGCTTCGGTCTACCGGCTAATATGGCCAAAGCATCAGCCGTCAGCTATGATGACAGTGACTATCACAATACCATGTCATCGCAGGATCATCAGGGACAAACGAGCTACTTGGAAGCCAGTTCTCCCGATTTCTATGGCCTCAATGGTGTGGAACAGAAATATACAGACTATGGTCGTTCAAGGTTTCACAATGCCTACCCGTCAGAGTTCAGCTCCTACGAGACATCACAGTTTCCCACGATGGCCGCTGCCGAACAATGGGGTGTTCATCATGGTAATCAACATCATGCCGCCTATCTGTCCACAATGAGTCTGGACAAGGCTTTGTTGGGTAGTTATCCCTCCCAGGGTGGAGTACCCTGTTTCCAAGGTTCCGGGCCCATACAACTATGGCAATTTTTGTTAGAACTCCTGATGGATAAAAATTGTCAGGGTTTCATTTCGTGGACCGGTGATGGCTGGGAATTTAAACTAACAGATCCCGATGAGGTAACTTTTATACTTTTAGATAAAACAATTTACTAGATTAACTAATGATTCTCGTTTATTACAATTTATATAATTTTAGGTGGCTCGTCGTTGGGGTATACGCAAGAATAAACCAAAAATGAATTATGAAAAGCTGAGCAGAGGCCTACGTTATTATTATGATAAGAATATTATACATAAAACCGCTGGTAAACGTTATGTCTACCGTTTTGTTTGTGATCTACAAAATCTAATTGGGTAAGTTTCAGATGTTGTTTTGAAGTAAATATGTATAATGATAATGTAAAAAAAGTCTAAAGAATGAGAAATTCGAAAAAAATGGAACCTACCCTAAATTACCAAAATTAGTGGTTATAATATATGTATGTATGTATATAAAATAAAGACTTGTTTGTGTTGAAAACATTTGCAATCATTTTAAACTTCGAATTAAAAATTTCACAACAATATAATAATATAATACATACATACATACATACATACATATGTATATACATAGCTATACAATTCTGCATTTGCTGCCACTTCATTCACACCACGTCCTGACGGGCCATCGTTTTGCACACTAATTTCTTTATTTTCCTCTGTGTGGGGAAAACGTATCGATGTTAATCTTGACACTTTTATTTGTAAAATGTTTGTCCGAAAATTACATTTGATTGCTGACATGCATAAGTACATATTTGTGCGAACAAATGTTCTGACAACATTGTTCGAACAAGAATACAACATCAACAAGACTTGTCCACACTTAACAAATTCATGTGCAAACAAGAAATTGTTTGCTGAGTCAACAAATTGATGGCTTGTCAAGACGTGGAGTAATATGTATGTTAGTATTTTCCATATATTTCTTGTATTTTTCTTATAATCAGACATATTATATATGTACATATGTATATGTTTGTACATACTTAGGTATTTTAAAATAAATAATTATGTTTTTTGTCTTTACCAACAAAAATTTAGTGAATAAAACCAAGTAAATTTTAGACGTCTTTAATGAAAAGAATATACATATGTATGTATGTAAACATTAAGATTGCCACAACACACAAATTATCGAAAAACAAGTTACATATGTCAAAGAAACATTGTTAAGAAATTTTTTTTTTATTATTTTGTATTTTTTAAACTATTTTTATTTAAACTTAAAGCTAATAATTTCTTCTACTTATTTCTAATTTTAGTTATTCTCCCGAAGAATTGTGTGCTAAATATGACCTCAAAACTGAAAAGAAAGATGACGATTAAATGTTTACTTCTGAACACAGAAAGTGCAGAAGCAGAATTTAACAAAAAAAAAAAAAAACGTTAAAACATAATGGTGGATTCTTCAAAATGTGCTTAAAAGTAAACTTTCAACTCTACAACTCCCCACTTAATAGAAAACAGCCCAGCACACATACATAGACACCCACTTACAATACAAAACAATACAATACAAAGAAACCATTTTCTTTAAATAAATTACTCACATTATTGTTCTTTTATTTTGCTATAAAAACTAAAAAAATATAATTTCTTACAAATACATGCATAAAAACGTGATGTAATTTTATAAGTTTATTTTTTTTATAAAAATATTAAACAAACTTTTTCTTATTATAAAATAAATCAAACAATAGTGGCTTGTTAGAAAATTAATATATTTTTACATAAATAATTTTAAATTTTATTTAATAAATAATTAATTTGAAATTAACTAATATTTTTTTCAATTCAATACATTTTATGTATTTAATATTTAGCTAGTTTGTCTTTAATTATAAAACAAAAAAACAACACAAAAAAAAACGCAATGTTCTCGTTAATTTATTAAGTTTTATTATTATATTAAAAAAAAAAACTATACATAAAATAATTAAATAAAAACAAATATTGTAAACAAAAGCTCAACATTTTTATGGAACGTTTGAAAAGAAAATCAAGTTGCGCAATTTTAAAACAAAACAAAAAATTGCTAAAAATTAATTTGAAATGCCATAAAGAAAAAAGAAACACAAAAACTAAAATAAAATAATTGAGCATCCAAAGTTAAGTGATATTAAATAAACAACAAAATTTAATTGTTGAAATCTTAAACAAACAAATTGTCTTGTAAATACTTTTTAATATACATAAGTATGTAATTTATAATTTCCTTTAAGTGTCTTAGACTTCAAGTTCATTTCTTTTTACTGTTTGTCACATTTTTATTTGACTTTTTAATTTTAATTTTTATAAACAAACATAATTTTCTCAGTGCATATGAGTGCTTCCGTGAGACTCAAGAGTTTTATTTAAAATATACTTATAAAAGCATACAAAATTTATAAAAATAACAAATACCCACAAATTGTAAAATAATTTTATCAATAGTTTTATTAAAAATAAAAACAACAATTGAGTAAAGTATGTAAAGTTTTATTATTATTTTATTAAATACATATTTCTTAAATTATCAATCAATTAACATTATTGTTTTCATTAGTTTTAGAATTTAAACAAAGCAAAAAAATTAATTATTATAAAAAATTAATTATTATAAAAATATGTTTTAAGTAGGTGTAAAAATTATATAAATTAACTATTGATAAACAAACAAAAATAAATTTACCATTAAATTTAATTTAAACAATTTTTGATTTAAAATTTTGAAAATATTTAATATTTAAGTCAATCCAACAAAAATCTATATATAAATAAAAAATGCTCAAACATTTGCATAAACTAATTAAATAAAATAAAAATATTTGTTAAAAATAATGAAAATAATTTAGTGTTTTCCTTTAGAAAAAAACACACACCTTTTTCCGTCTAATCGTGCGATTAACAGAACAATTTAATCGCAACAAACTTAGTTGAGCTGAGGAACAAGTTCTCTAATTTTATCCGAAATTCTTCAATTGTATTTCCTTGTATGTTAGTATTTTCTATAGACAATTATACAGATAATTGTCTATAGAAGTATAGTATTTTTTATAGAAAATATTCTGTATTACAATATTTTCTTTATACAATATTCTATATGACAGTATTACCAATAGAAAATCTTGAGTATGTTAGTATTTTCTATGTATTTTCTATACACAATATTCTGTATGACAGTATTTTCTATAGAAAATATTCTGTTTGACACTGTTTTCTATAGGAAATATTCTGTATTACAATATTTTCTGTACACAATATTGTATATGACAGTATTTCCTATAGAAATTATTGTTTGTGATGTGTGAATTCAACAATATTTTTTTCCTTTCCAACGTCTCACTTTTAAGTATTAATCCCAGAAGTATGCTATTTATATTATTTTGTGTATAAATTAGAAAAGGACTTAGTAACAAAATATGTTGCATACTTTCTATATGAGTATAACAATTAAACTATACCCAACAAACATAAGTGACTTAAGTTTAATAATTCATCATCATCTTTTACATAAATAAAAAACGGTTGTTCTTAATCGATAAATTCAAGGACTACAGCACCAATTTAGCGAAGAACCCCTAAAATGAAATAAATACAAGAATAAAGGCTATCCAGTTTTGCCAAACGGCCATACATTTCATCATATATGTACTTAAAATTATTTTAAATCACAGAACTGTTTCTCGTCATGAAAATATTGTTGAAGAAATTTTTTTTTTGTAAAATGTAATATGTAAAATAATGCACTGCTGTCAAAAATACTTGAAAAAGTATTACTTTTGACATAAGTAAATTGTAAACAAAATCAGTCAGCTGGGCTACTGCACTCACCTTGTATAGTTGCACCATGATTACTACCCTGTAAAAAACGATTTTTTATTTGAAATCATAATTAAATTTATTTATTAATATACATACGTACATAAAAAACTTCAACAATAAAATATCACTACATCTGCAAAACCCAACTAAATTGAGACCCAATAACAATGATTACAATCGCAGCCAAAACCTTGTGTCTCATTGGTAGAAAACTATTAAAAATAAACCCGAACAATATCTATGGCTTAACATCGAAACGTAAAGAACATCAAATTCCCCAACATTTGAAAAATGCAGCTGAAGAAACTAATCCGAATTTGGCACATATGGTGCAATATTACTATCATGCAGCAGCGCAGAAAATGGAGCCATCTTTAATCAAAGAATTGGAACTTAAATATCCTAAAATGGATGAAAATCGACGTAAAGCAAGAGTGGCAGCCATTTTAAAATTAATGGGTATTGTTACGGCATGTTTGGAAGTGTCCTTTCCCATAATAAAAGGAGATGGAACGTATGAAATTATAACCGGTTATAGAGCTCATCATATAAAACACCGTTTGCCGGTTAAAGGAGGTACATACTTCAAAATCTGTAATTGGTAATAAATGATTCCACTAATTACTTGTTTAAGGTATACGTTTTGCCATGGATGTGGATGAAGATGAAGTTAAAGGCTTAGCCTATTTAATGACTTTCAAGTGTGCCTGTGTAAATGTACCATTTGGCGGATCCAAAGGCGGAGTACGCATAGATCCGAAGAAGTATACTTTAAGTGAATTACAAACCATTACCAGACGCTACTGCATGGAATTGTTGAAAAAGAATATGATCGGGCCGGGCATAGATGTGCCGGCTCCAGATGTGAATACAAGTGAACGTGAAATGAGCTGGATAAGTGACCAATATATAAAAACTTATGGTGAGTAACAGGTTTTAATATTAAATATTCATAAAAAGTAATTGTATTTTTAAAGGTCATAATGATATTAATGCCTTGGCTATTGTAACCGGTAAACCGGTTCATATTGGTGGCATTAATGGTCGAGCATCGGCTACTGGTCGTGGTGTTTGGAAAGCTGGTGATGTGTTCGTTAACGATCAGGATTGGATGGATTTCCTTAAACTTAAGACAGGCTGGAGGGATAAGACTGTAATTGTTCAAGGTTTTGGTAATGTTGGTTCTTGGGCTTCTAAATTTGTGGTGGAAGCTGGGGCTAAGTTAATTGGAGTGCATGAATATGATGTTTCATTGTTTAACTCGGAAGGCATCGATCCAAATGTAAGATCATATAAACCTTAGATAAAATATTTTACTGCAAATTATTTTTATATTCTTTAGGAGCTTATTGCATACAAGGCCGACAAGAAAACTCTTAAGGGATATCCAAAGGCTCAGGAGAAGCAGGGGGGACTTTTGCATGAAAGATGTGACATTCTAATGCCTTGTGCCACACAAAAAGTTTTAACGTCCGAAAATGCCGATAAGGTGCAAGCCAAAATTATTTTAGAAGGAGCCAATGGTCCCGTAACTCCGGCAGCAGATGAAATACTTAGAAAAAAGAATATATTAATGATACCTGATATGTATTGCAATGCTGGTGGTGTTACCGTGTCGTATTTTGAGTTCCTTAAAAATATCAATCACGTTTCATATGGAAAACTGTCAATAAAACGTGATAACTCAATGATACATGAAATATTTAATTCCATAAATCAGTCAATGGGAGATGGAAAGGTGAGTTCCAAATATGGTTTCAGATTCAGGAATTCTTAAAACTCTAATTTCAACTTGTATTATAAGAACGTTAAAAACTTATACTCGTTCAATTTAAACCTTTTTAGTTGAAAATAAGCCCTAATGAAGCTTTGAAAAATATACGAGATTGCACTTCCGAAGCTCATATTGTTGACTATGGCCTACAAACAGTAATGGAAACATCGGGTCGCGGTATTAAGGAAACTGCCCATGAATTTGCTTTATGTAATGATTTGAGAACCGCAGCCTACATATATTCCATTCAGAAAATTTTCCGTGCTTTGGAAAGTTCAGGGATTTCCCAACAATAAGAAAATGCAGGTGTTGATTTATTTTAAATAATTTTTAAATTTATTCTAAAAAATAAAGAATTTGAAATAAAATTGAAATGTATTTACTCGAAGCTTGTTCAAAATGAACATCAAAACATTGACACAAAATATAGTTAGTACATCAAAAACATGTTTGTGCAAACTTCCAAACATCCATTTCTATTCTTAAGCAAATTTTTTGGCTGCCAACACTCTTGAACGTGGTAAACGACACTGACTAATGCTATGCAAACGATACTGCATTTCTGGTTGATTCACCTTCTCGTGCAATTTCTTCTTAGCCTCCTCCACTGTATGGACAACCACACCACCATCACCAGTATCATCCATATTGAAAGCCTCACCTTCAGCACACTCGGGGCATTGTTGGGTCAAAACGATCTCATTAATATCGGTGGGCCAATCACAGATCTTCTCAATTTGTTTAACAATATAATCACCAAAAGCTTTACTATCATCTTTCCGCTCCAAAACATAAACACTAGCGGTAATATCGAACACACGACGTTCAAGGATCTTTAAGAAACGACGAACATTGACCAGATCAACATGGGTATGATTGCCGAGTAGTACCATAAGAGGTGAAGCATCACTGCGACACATTTGAAACAAGGTTTCAATGCCCTGCAACAGATTCTCCAAGCGCTGATCATTTGCTTCGCGCACCTTTTGCAATTCCTCGTTTTTCTTTTGTTTTTCCGCCAGAGTTTCTTCCAAACGTTCTATAGTGTCAGTTTGATCTTGTAAAGTCTGCAAATTCGATTTCCTTAAAGAATCTATATCGCTGTACAAACGATTAACCGAATTGGTGATTAGAGTCATGTGATAACTAAGCTCATTGGCATAATTAAAGTAAGAGTAGTAAAGACTCTCTTGTTGTTGAAATTTCTCAATCACCTTTTCGACATTTTGGGTCTGTGTGTAGGCTTGTATCTTCTCAAGTATTTTATTATATAAATTAATTTTCTTAGCATGCTCACGTCGGAATTTATCTCGACGAGCGTACTCTTTGGGCTGCAAATCTGCTAGTACTCTGGTTTTTCCTTTGGTGTCCATGAATTCAGTGGTATCTGCATCTGCTGCTGTTTTACGCATAATGCCCTGCATTTCCACTTTATGCACATCTCGTTCCTTGGATTCTCTCTTCATAATGTTATCGATTTTTTCATAAATATCGATACAATTATCAAAAGTACCCAAAGCATATTCGATCAAATCGATTAAATATTTTTTATCACTGTTGAGTTTCTGAACCAATTTGGTATAAGAGTCATTGAAGAATGTTCGATGATTAAGTATTTGTATTAGTTCATCCCTTAACTGAGCATTCGCAGCAGCAAAGCCGCATTCACGTCTCACTCCCACCTCCAGTTGATTTTCCAAAATCATCATTTTCTTGCGGGCTTTTGCCACATAAGCCTGATGTTGCGATTCGGGTATTGTTTTGCGATTAAGATCGTACACCTGTTTATTCACACGACTGATCTCACGCTCCAAATTAGCTATGGCAACTTTGAGTTTTCGCGTATCATCAGCCAATGCCTCCTGACACTGCACATGACATTTGATATTCTTGAGCGAACGTTTATTGTCTCGTGTATGTGTCACGCCATTGGCCACCCATATCTGAGCCCTCAGATCATCCTTTTCCATTCTAAGTTGTTCGATGGCATTCTGATAACTTGCTTCAATTATTGTCTCTTTGCGGGTTTTCAATTTCATCGATAGGATTTTCTTATACTCCCGTTGACGTTTGCCTAGCTCCTTTTGCTTTGACAGATAAACTTCCAGAAAACGCTTCTTTGCAATATTATCCATGTTTACAATTATTCCACTTTATATTTCAATACTTTTTTAATTTCGTTGAATTATTGATAAATTAATAGGTAGATTTTATTAAAAAATCCGCACGTATTGTTTTTCTGACAAATCTTTTTTTAAATAGTTGTATTCGAAATTAATCAATTGTGTAACATTTATACCATGGTGCAACTACTTATAATCATGGTGCAGTAATATATAGTTGCACCATGATTTATACATACAGTGAGTTCACAGCTTATTTTATGTAATGTATTTTTGTTTTCAAAGCTCCATAAAAAGAAAACTAATTCTATTAATTCTCTTTTGCTTGCATTCATACGAAGTTGTTTTTTGGACGTCATTTTTTTACAAATTTTAATTTTTGTTGTAGTCAGGGTTGATTTTCTTGTTGAATCTTCCTTAGTTTATTGTTCGTATTAAACATTTTTCTTTGTCTTTTAATAGATAATTTTAAATTTATGAACACAGTGTACGCACTAAAAAAATCGCAAATTTGAATAAACAATTACGGAAATCCAAACAAAATAATTATTTTTCTTGTTTACAAAAATATTCACCTTATTTATTTACTTTATTTTTAATTATGGAATTTCTAAACGAACATTTAAATTCAAAATAAGAACAAGAATAAAACGGAATGAAAAAAACAATAAAAACATAAATCGCGTCTGTTTTTCTACCCCGCTTGCTTCTCTACACCGCTCGCCAACAAACCAAAAGTAGCGTCTAAAATTAGACGTCATAAAGTTCATCGTGTAAACCTACTCTAATAGGAACTTAAAAAAGAAATTCGTGTAATTTATGACCGAATTCTCAGTCATTAGTTAACCATTCGTAAACTAAAATACTAACTATTGTTTAACTATTACTTGTTATTCGTATGGCAAACTAAGCATTGTGAATTAAGAATCATTAGTTAAGCCTTTGTCATTAGCTAACTAAAGACTGTGAATTCGGCCATTAAAAGAAAACATGTTATAGTCAAACAAACAAAAATAATTTATTGCAAAAAGGTGAATTTTAATATATTAAAATTAAAAAAACAAAAAATGCTCGATTTTTGGGTTTCGAAAATTTTAAACTAAAACTGGCAATTGCAAGATTTAATATTTTGTGTGATAGCCTTTATTATCTACAACAGATTTAAGTCGATTGGCATAGATGCGACCAGTTTTTGGGTAGATAATCCTCTGCGAAATATTCAACCCCACCGTCAGTAGCCCTTTTTTTAAGTTCCTGTTAGTTTTCTTTTTTATAAAGATTTGAAAACAAAAAAATGCACTGTATAAAATAAGGTGTCAGCCACTGTAGGTACATATAAACAAATTTGTCTCAAAAGTTTTTTAATACTTTGTATTCAACTTTGCCGTGAGTTCCTGAAACTTTTTGTTGAGATAATTTTCTATGGGACTAATGTCGGAGCTCTGAGGTGGTGTTTCAATAACGTGAGGTAAATGGACGAAATTTGTGAAAAGAATGCATGGAAAATTAAATGAAACTTAAATTTTTTGTATGTTCTTATCATGGTGCAACTATACAAGGTGAATGCAGTAGCCCACCTGACTGACTTTGTTTACAATTTACTTATGTCAAAAGTAATACTTTTTCAAGTATTTTTGACAGTAGCACATTATTTTACACAAACAAAATGCCTGTTGTTTCTGTTTTGTGTTGTATTTGTTGTCGATTTGCACTCACCTTGTATAGTTGCACCATTGTTCTTATTGTACATTAATGTGTCTAAAAAATTGATTTAGAATCGTTTTCCAAAACGTTTAAACGAAGTCGTTAATGTAAGAATTACATAACTGATAAAATTTGAAGCAAATTGCTTAATATCGGTTAAAGAACTTATTCCAAAAAAAAAATACAAAGCAACATTTAGAAGAATCAGTTAAGTTAACAATTCATTTCTTTTACTCTACTATTAAAATATGTATAATTTATTTACATTTATACTACTTAAAATGAAATAAAATTAAATGTGAAATGAAATGAAATGTGTAAAATATTTAAAAACTTTATGTTCGGCAAATGAGTGTAATGAATAATGGATTTAAAACTACTTTATTAATTTACTTAATCCGCCGCATTGGTCTAATCTATTGAAACACATGAAAATATTGAAAATAAATATTCCCAAGCGATTAGCTTAGACGAAAGGAAAGCGTGATTATACTTGTTTGGCTAGTTCTATAGGGGGCTCTTTTAGTTTGGTATTAGCTCTACATCTGTACATGCGATTGATTTTTGCTATATCCATGCGTGAAAATCCATCGCGTTGTCCCATGACATATCTTCCTTCAGGTTTCTAAACAAGAATATAGAAAGTTAAAAAAAAAAAGATTTTACAACATGATAAAAGACCTATTTTTTATTTTGCCAACTAACATCCTTAAATAATTGCTAACCTAGACTCCCCAAAGGAAATGGTTCGCATTCATATTTTAAAATCTTGTCTTTCTCTACCAGTCTTTGAAACTTCGTTTATGCATCCTCTCTTATGGATTATAGATATACCCCTTTATTCAAAAACGATTATTGAACTTAACAAACGTTTATTAAGCAAATTTTTATATGCAAATCTGTCTTAATAAACGTTTGTTAAATTTAATAATCGTTTTTGAATAAGGGGGATAAGCTTTTAAATTTACGAAAACTTTAGTACGATATCAGAAAGTATCAGTAAAATTTTTCCCCCTTATTCAAAAACGATTATTAAATTTAACAAACGTTTATTAAGACAGATTTGCATATAAAAATTTGCTTAATAAACGTTTGTTAAGTTCAATAATCGTTTTTGAATAAAGGGGTTAGTCTTTAATCTTGCTATTTTCTACTTCATGTATTTTTATGTATTACTCCAATTTTTAAAGCTATATTAAAAGTTAAGGGTAAGAAAACTTCCTCAAATATTATCTGTTGACTAGAAATGTATTGTATTGATCAATCGGTACAAACTTGCTAATAGTTTGTGTGTCCAACAATGAACAAAATATGTATGTTGAACCGGAAAACATTTGTGGATTAAAATATATAAAAAAAATATTTGGACATACATACGTATTAGGGTAATCAATTTATTCGACATTTCTACTGTTCGAATAAAACGAACAATTCGAATAAGACATTTTAACTTATTCGAAAAATTCGATCTCATATTAAAAATGAATCGAGTTATTGGAATAATTCAAAAAATTTTAAATAATGTAAAATAACAAGTTTTTTCTTCATCAAGTCGTACAGAAATTAGTACAACATCTAATCTCACTTTTAGTAATATCTCTTATATACATATCTATTTCAACGCTAACATCATCAATGCCATCTTAAATATCAGTTTGAGTGGGTTCACACGCTGCGATTTGTCGCCGCGACTCTGTTGACGTTTTCTTTTGGCGTCCCTTCTAAATTCATCGTCTGTTCATATGATAAAACATTTGTTGAAACATTCTTGCGGCATTTTGCAATAAATTGTTCATTTCTCCTATTTCGCTCATTCGCAGATGTGTTGACATATAGGACCTAGTTACATTACAGGTACATTATACAGATATTCATATTCCTGACATTTCACTATTAAAATTTTTGACCACATAGTATTTATTTATTGAAAATTAAAACAACAATTTGTTTTCTTTTTAATTTACAGCCATTTATTCGCAGTGCTGCCAAAAAATGCTTGTAATCCCATAAAATGAAATTTCATTGTGTCAACACTTCCGGTAAATAAAATAAAAATAATACAAGAGAAAAGAGGAAATGTCAAATCTGTCGCTTCGTTTCACAAAACCTGCGACACTAACTACCCCGTCGTCTCCACTACATATTTCATCTATAAACTCAAGTGGAAGGAGAAAAGTCGCAGGTAAAAGTCGCAGCGTGTGAACTCCCTCTTACTGTATTTGACATTTGATTCATCCCATATTATACAATAACTAGTATTGTGTGTGCAATCGCTTTCAAAAAATATTGCGTAGTTAATATATTTCGCCAAATTTTTTTCGAAGATTTTTTAGAATTAATAAGTTATAATTCTAATATAATAACATTTATATAATTTTATAAGGAGCTATCAGAGCAACTTATCTAACGTAATTGAAAAACTTTAATTTTATTCTTATTTTATAATAAAAATTCTTAATATAATTTCACACAATTTTTATAGTCCAGAAATTCTAAATTGTAATCATCAAAAAAATCTTTTTGTAATAGGTAACTGCTTAGTAAACATGTCTTGTTTTGTAAATAAAATTAAAATCGAAAAAACTATGATGTAAATGTTAAACAGAAACGTTGAAATAACATAAACATACATATTTACTTGTTTTATTTTCCATTATTAATCGAACTATTCGTTATTCAAAAATGGTAATTTTGAAATTATTCCAATAATTATTCGTTAGAAATTGTTCGATTATTCGAATGGATACAATACATACATACATACATAAAGAACTCTTGCAAAGTAGTAGATAATATTCAATATAAATGGTCAAATCTTAAAGAAAATACAGTCTGCCGTCTTCTCTATAAATCCATCTCATCACACGAATAGACGCATGATATAATTCTGCCGTCTTCTCTATAAAAACCATCTCATCACACGAATAGACGCATAATATAATTCAGAATTAACCTGAACGACTTTTCAGAGACTTATAGATCTATCTTCAAATTCACCTTGTACAGGAATATTCTCCATTCTACTTATTTTTCAAGTCTTCCTTACTACTACTACTACTGCATTAATCAGATTTAAAAATTTGTACTTAAACACAAACTTACCTTGGCCACTAGCGTAGGTTGACCATTGGCCGAAAAAGCCTTACTAGAATAGTGCATTACACTACCATAATCGTATCCTATACCAAAGGCAATCGTATTTGGTATCCTTCGAAAATTTACTGCGGCCATCCGTTGCACATTTTGCATCTGTACTTTCACATATGAATCGCGTTCTTTACGATTTTGTTCATGAAAGAATCCCAAAGCATGCATAAGTTCATGGATAGCAGTACCAGGTTTTCTCAAACAGCCAGGAGTTTGTAGATTTACTGTTTGCTTGCCACCGACACGACCAATGGAAGACCAACAGCCCGAATTATTTCTTTCTATGGCAATATAATCAGTCTCCGAAGTATGGGGTATAAAACGTATACAAGTTTTGGCATGATATTCATCTATAGCAAAGGCTATAAGATCTAATTCATCATTGTTAAAATCACCGGCTATTTCGAGAGGTACTTCGCCATTAGGCCAACGGGAAGTTTCTGATTGCAAACCATTCTTTAGTATTAACAAACTTTTTGGCATTATAATGTCACCTTCCAAATAGGAACCCAATTCTTCGGGATTTACTGAGGTTTTATTCGGTTTAAATTCAGATACTAAATGACCCGTTTTATTAAAATCCGGTTCACCATATAACAATTCACCATAAACACTTAAATCAATTATCTGTGTTGGATCTGGGGTTTCCGCTATTACATTGGAAACTACTTTAACTATTTCTGAATCACCATCTAAATCATTTAGAGAATCTTTAAAAATTCTTTTAAAGATGCCGGATGTTATAGGTATGCCCATAACACGACACCGCAACACACTGAGAACGGTTATTAACAATATTAATTTATAATCCATTTTATTGATGTTCTTTTAAGGGTTCTTTTACTTTTATTAATGTTCTGTATTAAATCACTATTCACAACTAAGTGTCTCTACGATTGTCTGTTTTAATTTACATACAAACATATATACCCTCTAATTTCTTGATTCTTGACGTCGCAGCGTCACAATTTAAAGTCACACAGTTAATGTCTGATAAGAATACAACTGCTGTGATCAGCAGGCACTTATCTATCTGTCTGTCTATCTTTTCTTACGGTCCTCATGTATTTATTGTATCTTGGCACACTACAACTCGACATACTCAGTGTATTACTACACCTACAACAACCTTCATATACATACATACATAGTTAAACATACAAGTAACGTGGTTATGCTTTATTTGTTTGAACAGCCGTTTAAAAAGCATTTCATTTAAATAAGTATTTGTTCTATTTACTTTGTTGTTTGAATATAATTATTACAACAATATTATTGTGATTTCCAATGCATAATTTTTCCAACATCAGTTTATTGTCTCAACATTCGCAACCGCACAAAAACTTGACTCTTGTTAACTTGGCTGATAAGGTTATTGACTCCTGCACCTTTGATTTCAATTGTATTGTTTTCTAACTAAAGCATGTTTTACAAGTGTTTAAGTAATAATATATATTTATTAACAAACATTTCAGATAATGTTTAATTTTGCTAGTAATATTAAAAGTAATAAACTAAATATGTTCATAAACTGTATATCGTCAGTTGTAGTGAATTTGAAAACTCTCATACTTTTTGTAAAACCTTCTCCTAGGTTCTATATTCCACATAGATAATTTTACGGCGTTCTAGAAAACGAGTGATACTTTTATTCTACGATGAACCAAACTGAAAATTATATTTTACTTTTTAAATCATTTTCAATTAAATTAAAACACAAACTTAAAATGTAGAACCCATTATGTTTTCAGTTATTATTTGATAATATAGAAATCATGGTGTAATAATACAAGGCGAGTGCAAATCGGCAGCAAATACAACACAATACAAAAACAACAGGCATTTTGTTTGTGTAAAGTAAAGTACTACTGTCAAAAACACTTGAAAAAGTATTACTTTTGACATATGTAAATTATAAACAAAGTCAGTCAGCTGTGCGACTGCACTCACCTTGTAAGTTACACCATGATAGAAACTTATGGAGTCGTAATTCAGCTCTGGGTGGAGAAAGAACTCGCGCGTCATTGTCATTATCGCTCAAGGGCAATCAGGCCGTCCTTTTTTCGCTGCCTTCGAGAGATTTGCGTTTCACTTTTGCATTGGTTAATGCTTGGCGTCGCCTAAATGTACCGCATTACGGTTCTTCGAAGTTGTGCATTAGTCACATGCTAAATTTGTAATACAAGATTTAAGCCTTCTAGCTTCCTATATGAAGGTATAGGTCGACATGGGACTTACTTAAATCGATAGTGGGATAACCTGGCAATTTGAGGGATTAATTCTACGCCAACCTAATTTATATTCAGAAAAAAAAGAAACTTATGTATGTACAGTCAGAGTCAAAATTTAGTACACAGCACGCTTTTTCATCTATGAAGCAAAATATTTGTATTATAAGAAATATATAAGTTTGAATCAACTTAAAATTTAATTTAAGGTTTAAAGTTTTCTTATTATAATTTTTTTTAATTTAAATGATTTCATAGAAATTTTGTGGGAAGAAAGATACCACCCTATTTAATATTACGAAAATCCAAAAATTAAAAGTAAATATTTTGTTGGTCGTCCATTCAGCTTAGTTACAACCTTTTTATGGCATTTACAAGAGTTTCCGTCACATCTCTAGTAATATTGTCCCACTCTTCCGTTAAAGCTGTTCGGAGTTCGTCTTTGGATAAATTGCTTCTTTTGTTCCTGTCTAAAATTTACCACAGCTATATGTACAGTAGGCACTCCTTGACAATATTTAATATTGACTGCATTTTTAAGAGCATTTTCTCTTTTGTTAGATAAAACTTATAACATATCTTTCAGTAAGAGAAAAAAATAATTGTTAATATAAGTTAGACGATCCGAAACATTTTTATATTGTTCTCTGTATACTAAATTTTGACTGTGACTGTATTGGGTTTCTGATTCAAGTTCAATTAGAAGGTGTTTAATTTTAAGGGCACTGATACACGTTCAATAAATATCGTCATATTTTTAGTATTGATGGATCGCGATCCATATCGCAGAATGGCGTGAAATATGTAATCCAGATCACGGATCGTGGATCTCGTGATAAATATTGAACGTGTAGCATTTTCATGATATTAAATCATGATACGTCAGTAAAAAGTAACAAATAAGAGAAATAAAATAATATAAAATACGCAGTGGAAAAAATTAAACAAAGAAAAGTAAAACAATTGACAAAAGCAAGCAAAATAGCTAAACAGGCTTGCTTTTGGTTTTCTCGCAACATTGATAAACGATCCGCACAGCACAAAAATAACATAAATACTGACGCAATAAATATTGAACGCATACGCTCGTGATCCATCAATACTTTAAAATGGATCGCGATCCAAATATTACGATATTTATTGAACGTGTAGCAGTGCCCTAAGAATAAACATTTGTGTGAAACAATACGAGTATACTGGAAAGTTTCATGAGGTCGGAATTATGTATTTACTTACAAATATGTGATAATGTATTTCAAGGTTTGTATAAAACTTATTTGTGTTGAATTTTATTTGAATTTTAACTCTTTAATTTTCGAACGCCAATATATTTAAGAACTTTAGTTGGAAAAGAAAACTAGCTTTTAAAATATGAAACTTTATTTATTAAAAATTGTATCTAATATAATAATACTTTGGTAAAGAAATTTCTCTTAAGTAACTGAAATGTTCAAATAAATAATAAATGATTTATGATTATGTGTCGAGTCATAGTTTCAATGAAACTTTTCACAAATTTCTCTTTAAGACTTAAGCCGAAGGATCATCGCCTAAACCTAAACCAGTCAAAATACCACTAACAAAACTGTTAATTAAACTGTTGTCAACACCTTGAGCACCAGGGAATGAGGCAGGAGCAGGGGAAGGAGCAGGTATTGGAGCAGGAGCTGAAGAACCCTCATAACCGCAATCATACATTTTATTAAGTTTTTCCACATCAAAAGCAGAGAAACCATCACGCTGGCCCATTTTAGTACTTCCCATATTTTGCTGCAAATAAATCAAACATCATGATAAAAACAGTTATCTAAAGTGCAAAAAGCCATTGCTTACCATAGGCACAATAGTAGGACGACCGTTGGTAGAGAAAGCACTGGCTGAATAATGCATAACACTGCCATAATCATAAGGTACTCCAAAACCTAAGGTCTTGGCAGCTCTATCAAAGTTAGATATGGCACTGGGTTGGATATTTTGATATTGAATGGACACAAATGAGTCACGTTCCTCACGATTTTGTTCATGCAAGAAACCCAAAGCATGCATAAGTTCATGCATGGCAGTGCCCGGCTTTGTTAAACAGCCAGGAGATTGCAAATTCACTTCTTGTTTGCCACCAACACGTCCTACCGACGACCAACAACCGGAATTGCCACTTACAATTGAGACGTAGTCCTGTTCGTTGCTGCGTGGTACAAAGCGTATACAAGTACGGCGATGGTATTCACGAATGGCATGTTCGATAATTGACATGTCACGAGCATTAAAATTACCCTGAATTTCGTAGGGCACAATACCCTTAGGCCACCGTGAACTTTGCGTGGTGAGACCATTTTTCATTGTGATCTTTTGTTTGGGTATTAAGATATCGCCCTCCAAATAGGTACCTAACTCTTCAGGGTTAACTGCAAATGCTTCAGGTGTATAATTGGCCACCATAAGGGCAGTATGCTGATCATCTGGTTCTCCAAACATGGCAGAGCCATAGAAACTCAAATCTATTACATCCTTGTAATGTTGCGCGGAATTTATTAAAGTATTGGCGTTAACTTCCACCATTTCTTCTTCATCGCCGATTTGCGGTATTAATGGAACACACCAAACTTGTCCAACTACCAAAACTAATATAATTGCTGAGAGTCTAAACATTTTGTTGACTATTTTTTTACAAAGAAAGTTGTTTTTCCTTCAGGTTTTAGCTTTGGTTGAATTCTGTATTTTCCCTTAAAATCATATTGCTATTTATATGCTCACAGCGGGTTGTCTAGTCCATTTCTTTGTATTTTTAATATTATTATCTAAATGTTTTTATGGCAAAAAAATTTCAATTCAACTTTTTATACCCCTACATAGTATATTGGATTTGTGCTGATGTTTGTAACGCCCATAAATATTAGTCCAATACTCAAATTAAAGTTGATTTAACGATATCCGTCCGTCCGTCTGGCTGGCTAGCTGTCCACATAAAGCTTGTGGACAGATTACAGGTCGCAATTTTAAATATATTTGAATGAAATTTGGTACATGATATTTTTTCGGCATTCGGGATTAAAATTGGTTGAAATAGGTCCATTATTTCACTTAGACCACATAAAAATGCCCATCCAAAATAAGAGTTTAACGGTCATAAATGTATAATTTATGTACATATCCAAATAAATTTCTCCACAAATTAGTTGTACATAAAGCCTAATCCCATTTACAAATTTTGTGTTGATAATTGGCCATAGCTCCCATATAAGGCCCACTGTCGAAAATCACTTTTACGAGCATAACTCTTATAAAAATGTTGGTATCCAAATAATATTCAACACAAATATGTTTCATATATATTCGGCCCAATTTTATAATGATCGGTCCATTATTAATCATATACAGCCCACTTCCGTAAATACTTTAACGACCATAAACCTCTTAAAAATGTTGGTATCCAAATAAAATTCAACACAAATAAGTTTCACATATACAGATATGATGACAACTAATTTTATAACGGTCGGTCCATAATTAGTCAAAGCTCTCCTCTTTGAAAATCACTTTAACACATATAAGTCTTTTAAAACTTTTTATATCGTGATAAAATTTAACACAAAAAATATTTATATGCAAAGAATTCACACCACTACATTTATAAATGATCGGTCCATAATAGGTAATAGCTCCCATATAACGCCCATTTCAAAAAAACACAGATAGATATACTAGGTGCAGGGTATTATATGATCGGGCTTGACCGGCTATACTTTCTTACTTGTTTAAAATGTGTTTTTGTATTTTCCCACACTTGGCAAATAAACGTTAAATTTTTCTTGAACTTCCTTATCTGTCTTTATTTTTATTTATTTTTTTAAATTTGTTTTGCATTAATTATTTTCTTTAGTTTACTTTACTTTTAAAAACAACTATTAACTGACCTTCATTTAAATATTTGTATCCCTTAATTGTTTCTGTTTCATGTTTAAATAATATATTTCATTACGATAGTTCTAAAAATTCTTTTCATTTATATGTACATACATATGTATGTATTTGCCAACTTTTAGTAGTGAAAGCGATTATTTAACAAATCATTTGTTTGCTAAATTCAAAATAAATTGTCAGTATGATTTTAAATTAATTAAATAAATAATGGACTGATAATTAACTTTTAAACTGGAAACATTATTTTTGTTAAAATTAAATTGTTTTAAGGGAGGTACACTGCCTTTGGTATTGAATGGAAAGCCATGTCACGGCTTTTGATATAGGAAAAAGAGTTCACAGAAATCTCGCCGACAATTTTAACTGTGGGAGGCGTGTAGAAAAAGAATAAATTTTCTATTTCAATATAGTCGTGACGTTTACTACACAAAACTAACGAACAATTTTCTATTGAAAATCAGAAATTTACAGAAAACTAAATACAAATTTATAACCGACAACTTACATTACAATAATTTCATAAAGCATATTGCATTGTTTTTCTTTTTGTTAAATTTTAAGGATTCTAAACGTTTTATTTAATAAAATAAATACTCACATATAAAATAAAATAATAAAAAATTCGTACCTTTGCCTTCTAGACAATAGCATCTCTAAAACTCTTCTAAATATCCATGTTCATGGCCATAATTAGATTCGGATCAATATCATCTGAATTCGCTGAAATGTCTTCATCATCGAATTTCAATTTCATGCCAGTGAATTTCATTGCAGCTGATTGTTCCTCCTCAATTGGTGGGTATAAATTGGCATTTTTAGTGGTAGGATATGAAGAACTACTGCTACTGCTATTAAACGATGATTTGCCATATATGTCATCAAGTACAGATTCCTCATCCATGAAATCTTCTATGCAGGTTTTTAGAATGGTGGATGTAACAATACAGTCACGATTTAAGGCCAGACTTTTGTGGAAATATGTAATGGCCTCTTCCAAATTGTCCATAAGAGCATAAACGAAACCAATAGCGGTATAGGTTTGTGGTGATTGTGGTTTTAGTAATAAAGCCTTAGAAGAAATAAAATTTAATTACTATGATTATGGAAGAGAAATGATGCGATAACCTTACATATTGATGGAATTCCAAGGCTTCTTTATATTTCTTATTTTTACGACAACAATGTCCCAAATTATTAAATAAGGGTTCCCATCTGGATGATACTTCTTCTTTATTTTTTTGAGCTCGAGTTTTAACAATATCAGCTGTTGTGCGAAAAACTTCTTCGGCACTTTCATAACTTTGAAATAAATATAAAACAGAAACGTTAACATATAAATTTAAGTATTTATTGTTATCATTAGGAAGAAAAACTTACTACTCATATTCATATTTTATTACACCCAACTCATGTAATACAAATACATCTAAAGGCGCTATGGACATGGCTTGATAGAAGAATTTCTCCGCCAGTTCCAAATTTTTAGTTAAACCACATTCAACACCAATATATAGCAGGGGTAAATGACAGCCACGCATTAGTTGGGTGGCTTTAAAGTATGCAGCCATAGCCTACCATGAAATAATTTTAATATTTTAGAATATTTTCATGATATTTTAAAATAAATATATGGTACCTGATCGTGTTCATTTTCTTTAGCAAAAGAATGACCATAAGCTAACCAGGCTGGGCCATATAAACGATCTAAAGATGTTGCCTTTGACAAATAACGTCTTGCAGGATCACTTTTACCTATAAGATCATAATAACAGCCCACCGCATACCAAGAAATGGCCTTATCAGGATAACGATCTACTAGTTTATGAGCCACATAGAAAAGTTCTTTAAAAATATAAAAACAAAATAATAAATGATTTAACTAGACAAGTGTCTTCAAGAAATTACTATTGGAATCTGCAAATTCCACCAAACAACCAATTTGTAGTGTTAGAGCGGCATTATGATATGGATCTATTTTAAGCAACCTGTATTAAAATTAATTGTATTACATTTTTAAAAACATAAATTTTGTAAGTTTCATACTCATTTAAAATTTTAAAACTCTTTTTGTATTCACTGTCATAGAAGAGTTTTTCCGCTTCGGCAGCCATAACATCAGTACTCTTTTCTATGCGAGTCATACAAGATGATAAAGCTAAAGCATTTGAAGCATCAACGGCATCTTTGATCCGAGTTTTACCCGGTGTCTCCGTATGAGAACGTTGAGAATCATTGATTAGGGAAGAAGCTCGTGTTAAACTCACTTGCAAGGAGAAAGGTGGTATTTTTAAATCTTCCAAGACCTTATTGGCTGGTGACATAATTTGAGTGTGTTTAGGCGTTATAATTTTAGGTAAGCCCTTTTTATGTATACTTGCATCCGAGGCTCGTGTACTTTGAATCTTTTCAGTTAATTCTTTTATCGACTTAAATGTACCAACATTTCCTATGGGGGTTTCTTCGGCATTGGTGTGCTTAAAATTTAAATTATGATAGAAAGTAATAGTAATTTATGTTATATATTTCTACAGATTAAATATTTAGGACAGAATTAATGGAGACAACAATCTTGAAATCTGTCACGTAATGATTCAAAGTTATTAACTTACTGGTCCTATTGATTGGTAATATTTCTTCAATTGTGTTTCATATAATTTGGTTATTAACTTGGCATCGGACTCGGATGATTGCTGTTCGAGAGGTAAGTGTTGCATCAATTCTTTTTCTGTAAAAGTTAAAAAAAAATCTTTATGAAAATAAACCAAACTTAAGAAATATCTCGAAACTGACACTTGGTATTGTAAGTCGTCTTAGAAATTTATTTTATATCCATTTTATGACTTATGCTTGGTTTTCACTATGTCATTTTTGTTGTCAATTTGTTGGCAATTGTATGAAAACGGGTTGTCATATGGAGTCATCTATGTTTGCAATCATGATAGATGACATAGATGACGTCAATGGCAACCCGTTTTTATACAATTGCCAATAATTTGGACAATTTGACAGCAAAAATGACATAGAGAAAACGCGGCCTTAGTAATTGAGATTTATTTAGTGGATTCGGAAAGTTGACTTCAGCAAACTGTCCATCTATCTGTTGAAATCATCAACCATTTATAACGATCCAGTTGTAAAAATGTGAAGATTACAATGAGAATGACAAACTTATATGTATACTCTGCCCATAATTGGTGAAGGGTATACAAATTCGCCATATCCTTGAAACTCATCCATTTCATTTCTGGCGTCGTATTAATTACTACAAAAAAACTATTATTGAATGAAGAACTCAATAAAAAATAAACGGTGCTTCTGTTCCAAAACAATTTTTTAATCTAGAGTAAAATAGTATATCACGTTCCGCTACAAACTTTTTTCTGATATGTAGAATAAATATTCAGGCATGTGATGGAAATCGAAAACGAATCATTTTTGGAAATACATTTTAATGCATTTATAATCTAATGTTTAAAATTTTTGTTTTAAGATTCTCTTTAGTAGCCCAATATCTTTATATTTTATGTGATAAAAGTTTTCCAATACAAAAATATTACGAAAAAATTGACTTCTAAAACTCATTCATTTTTGTTTTCGATTTACATCACATGCCTGATTAATACAATCTAAATATTTTTTAATGAAAAGCTAGCTATATCTATATTAAATGAAAACCACTGGCCAATCTTACAAAAATTTACCTTCCCAACCCATTAACATTTCATGTTGCACCAATGCATCCAGGGCCTCGAAGCAATAAACCGACTTGTGTAAAGCCTGCACATAATAGTCCATAGCTAAGCCACGGTTATCCATGGCTTCATATATTTTACCTTTTAAATAGCTTATAGAAGCTAAAACTTCCTAGAATAAAAATGATCATGTATAAACAGTTCTGTTGCATCTTTTTCTAACACTTACATTTTTTATACTGTCTTCACCAAACAACATTGTGGGTGCTTCCATGCCACCACCTTCCAAAGGCTGATTTATTAAAGACGAAGCCAAATATTCTATATCCACCGTATTAATAACAACTATAGCTTCATTAAATTCCTTTGCTTCGTACAAAGCTTCCAACAGCAAATTGTAGCAGGGAATATGAGACTTTTCCAACTTGTGCAAACGAATGGTATGGGCTGCACGATGATATTCCTTCAACAAAAACATACACTGTGCATGACAGTATACATCTTTGGGATCATTTTGACTGAGACAACAAACCTTTTCCGCCCAAAACAATGCCGACTGGTAGCGTCTCATGTCAATGAATTGTTTTACTAATTTTCGATAATGTTCCACATCGATGATACCATTTAAATCGTTTGTACTATTGTTGCGCATTTCACTGTCTCCAGTCATTGTTTTAAAACACAGATATTAAATTGATTTTAATTTGTTTATTTGCAAATCAGCAACAATTTAACAAACTTGCGGTCTTTGCGTCGAGTGCAACAGAAAATGTATTTCCCTAAACAAACTATTAAAATTGTGCCAACTAATCAGCTGTTGGTACATTTGGCAGATGTGGCATCTCTCGCAATGAAAGAACACAGCACATGATGACCAAGCGAACAATTAATATTAACAAACAATAATGTATTAAAGAATTGCCAATCGTCTGTGTTTATTTTTCAAAACTTATTTTAAAAATAAAATGTAATTATTTTCTTATTTATTAATGAATTTTTAAAATCATAACATATTTTATAGTTGTATATTTCGTTTGTTTATTTTAATATTTTAAAATATTTATATTTCATATTATAATTTTTTTGACCTTTCTAAATATTAAGAATTAAATTAAAATTAATTTTTTTATAAAAACTACCTAAAGCTTAACTCCCTTATTCAAAAACGATTATTAAATTTAACAAACGTTTATTAGGCAAATTTTTATATGCAAATCTGTCTTAATAAATGTTTGTTAAATTTAATAATCGTTTTTATATAAGGGGGTAAATTATTACCAAAATCTTAATATTTATATTTATTTGTAAAAAAGTTATACCTATAGCGAAATTTTTATTCTTCAATACAATTTGTCTTTTTTTCTTAATTCCCAGTAACTTTACTATCACTTGGCATATACTCTAGATATCTAAATATATAAATTTCGTTATTTATTATGTATTTTAAATAATACATAATTGTACTATTTTAAAAATTACAAATTTTATCATTAGCATGTGCCATTATTTCCTATTCATGCCCATTAAAAGCGTTAAATCTTTTAAGAAATGTCAACAATAGAATTTGTAAAGTCACCAAAAGTTTTTGTTTATTGCATCACAGTGGGCATAGTGCATTGGAGACTATTTCGAATAATTTTGATAGTTATTCTGAAATATTTTATTCACTGTGTTTTAAAAATAAGTTACTTTATTTCACATTACAAATGATTAAACAAAAATATCATTAAAATTTAGCAATACCGATTTGTTCCTATTTCGCAAATCCTTTATAGCAAAATATTTTAACTTTTCTGAGTAGAAACAGAGAAACATTGTTACATTATTGTCGTGCTTAACTAACAAAAACCACCTTATTATTCACACTATTATACGAATTAAACTAAAAGCCTTCTATATTAAAAAAAAGTTTTCACACATTGGCAACTCAATACATAGCGAACGCAACCACCCAACATGAATGATGTTACAACCAACAAACACTCCTTTTGTTTAAAACCAGAAGAAAATTTACTTTTTTCAATTCCTCAAAATCCTGCACAGTCTCTTGATTTTATTCGAAAGGTGAGGTTTTATTTTCTCAAGCACTTAAACTTCTCTAAAAAGCACAATATTTGGAAAAAATTAGTTCTTTTTATTTTTTTTTTTGAGGAAAAGGGAAACAACTATAATAAATTGTATTTTGTGTTTTAATTAATCAATTTTATGTCATATAATTTTCTTCACTTGTTACAATAATAAAAACTGTTACAAAGTGGTTGTAGTTATTTTTTACATTAAACACAAATAAAAACAACAAAAAATGTAGTAAATTCCAAATGAACAAGTGTCAAAAAATGAATAAATAAAGTAGAAAAAAAAATCGCAAATAACGGTGAATGAAATTTTTACGTTTTTAAAGCTGAATGTATTAAAATGTGCCTGTGACAGAGTTTAGTTTTTTTTTCTTTTTAATAAAACGTGAATAAAAATCAAAAGTATATTAAAAACAATGAAATGTGCATTAATAAAACATACGTACTACATAAATCTATAAATACTGAATTGATATAATATTTGGGCAACAAACATCAAAGTTGTTAGCTGCTCTGTAAAGGTAAGTGACAGTTGTAGAGATTTAAAATTAAATGAAATTATTTAATAGTTTTTAAAAATTAAAAGTAATAAATAATATGTAAGTAGTAGCATCATAAACTTTGTAGAAGTTAAATGCAGCATACAAAAAAATCGGGAGGAGTCGTTCGTCTTTTTGTTCGTTTGTCAGGTTTTTTTCTCCTTACTTTAGTGTGCTTTATATTGTTGTAGGAATTTTGCGTTAGTTGTAAAAATATTTCATTTCAGCTTTTCTATTGTTGTTTTTGTAGCCGATGCTGTTATATTTCTGTTATAGATTTTAACACTTACACACTATTTTTTCAATAATTTCTGTTCATTCTGTCTTACAAATTTCTTGTCATTACTGCCCCCCACCCCTTTCCTAATACTCACTGCTCTACTCAACATCATCCATCCAGCCAGTCAGTCAGCGAGCCATCTCTCTCCACCCATATATTTAACATCAACATCTGTCATTAGTGACCCTTCTTTCTTCATATGAGAACATCATATATTGACAGTTAGTTGTTATTGTTGTTGGTTTTTTCCATACTTACTATATGTATGTAGGTATATTCGTACAAAGTCTATGGTTACATACATACATACATCTACGTACTTATATACAGTCAGAGTCAAAATTTTTCATCTATGAAGCAAAATATTTTTATTATAATAAAAAAAAATATTTATATATAGGTATATGTAGTATATACTATGAGCCTCAAAAGTAAGTAAACACAACAAATTATTTGATTTTTGTTAAATAATGAAAATCCTAAAATCTATCCATCGATTGAAATTTAAAAGTTTCGTTTTGTTTGATATTTGGTTGAATAATAGATTATGAAAAAAAAATTTAAGTTGAACTATAATGCTTTTCATAATCTATTAAAAATCAAAAATTCACTGGTGCTTACACACTTTTGAAGCTGTGTGTATATATATATATATATATTTGAGTCAACTTAAGATTTAATTTAAGTTTCAATGTGTTCATATTTTCAAAAAAAATTTTAAAATTAAAATTGATTTCATGTAAATTTTGTGGGAAGAAGAAATAAGTACCTGAGAAAAAATCAAAACATAGTATACAGTTGAAAGATAACACCCTATTTTATACTACCAAAATCCAAAAAATAAAAGTTAATATTTTGTTGGTCGTCAGCTTAATTACAGCTTCTAGTCGCCTTTTCATGGAACTTACTTCAGTCACATTTCTAGTAATCTTGCTCCTTTCTACCGTTAAAGCTGTTCGTAGTTCGTCTATGGAAGAAATGCTTATTTTTCTGATGATCCTGTCTTAAATATCCCACAGGTGCTCTACTGGGTTAAGGTCTGGAGATTGCGGAGGTGAATTTAATTGCTTATGTATGTTGTACAATAGCCATTCCTTGACAATTCTGGCGGTGTGTTTTAGACCGTTGCCTTACTGAAAGACCCATGACGTTTTAAGATCAAAATTTTCAACTTTTTTTGAAATTGTACTTTAAAATTTGAAAGTAGTGTCGGCTGTAGTCTCTATCTGGTCCTGAAGCTAACATACAACTCCAAACCATTAAACACCCACCGCCGTGTTTTTCTGTAGCACTAAAGGTCTGTGGAAGCAGCTCACTATTTCTCCAAACCCTTCCTCTTAATTTTGACCTAAAAATCTGAAATTTACTCTCATTTAAATTTAATCTATTTCAGAAAGATTAAGTAAACTTTTGCAAAGTTTTTACGTTTAGTACGATTTACTGCAAAAATATACGATTTTTTCTAGGAATTCTTTCATGAAGTCCATGGTTATTTAGTCGTCTTCTAATTGTCTATGCTATTTTGACTGCGCTAGTCTTTGAAGTTTTCTTGACCTCTCTAACAATTTTGCGTACCTCATTAACAGTTAGAGAGCGTGGTCGACTGGTAAGTTTTGCAGTGTTTTCTCGTGCTTTACTTCTATTAATAACTTTTTTAACAGTTGACCAGCTTTTGTTGACAGCTTTAGCAATTCTGCTAAATATTTTTCGTTGCTTCAATGGAACACTATTAAATCTCTAACCTTCACTGTTAAATCTTTGCTACGTGACATTTGGTTCCTTATATAATTTCTTAACTCTTTATTTACAAATTAATTACTAATTTTCTTTATAATTGTATTAAAAAAGTGCTTAATGTATTATCTACTTCTAACAGTACTTTTTTATATATTAACGTTCTGTATACTTAATATTGACTGCATTTTTAAGAGAATTTTCTCTTTTGATATAACTTATAATACCTATATCTTACAGTACGAGAAAAAGATAATTGTTTAATAAAAGTTATCCTATCCGAAACCTTGTTATAGGTATAAATAAATATAAAAAATATAAAATAAAAAGTTTTTTCGAGCTCGAGGCCAATTATTTGTAAAAAATGTATATATTATTTATTAAATTATTTCTTCCAATATTTCGATATCCTTCGGATATCATTATCAAGGCTGTAGTAACAATAAAAGAAAAACACAAATGTACGAATATTAACAACGGCTGTGTTTTAAATAAAATTAAAAAACATAATAACAACAAAAATAAAACAGAAAAGAAAAACAAACCATTTTAAGAGACGTATTATTGTCCCCACCTTCAATAATGAACTAACTTAACTATCTACTTTTCTTTTTTATTATGTGTCTATAGCTATTGGCGCAGTTTTCTGTGTCTGTCTTATAATTTATGTTTTATATATTTTATCAAAAGAAAGGTCGAAAAAATCAAAATTTAATTTAATAAAAAATATAGATTTCTTTTAAAGATGTTATTCTTCACATAAATTATTGTTCGCTGTATACTAAATTTTGACTCTGACTGTATGTATGTACATATATATGTACATATATATTTTTGCTTTTCTCTTTTTTTGAACTCATTTACAATATTGCCGGATTTTACATTATTGTTTCTTTTATGCCGCATTTCATTTATTTCACTTTAAAACAACATTATCACTCCGTACACTTTGTTATTAATCATATGTTTGCTGTTTCCTTGATTTTGTACGTTTAGAAATATTTGCCCAGGCTCCATTTTTCAAATAAAACTTTCAAAGTTAAATAACTAATGTTTTTTTTAGTGACATACATATGTATGTATGTATGTACATACTAGTAGTGGTATCATTATACAGAAACGGATTATTTTAGACCGAATGCCTGACATTTTTATTAAGAGTAATTTCCACGATTGGTAGTTCGAAAAACCGAAAAATCTTTGTCATGATATTAACTGTCTCAAGGTTAAAGATGTAACACACTATTGTACCACTTTCTATAAGACTATAACATCAGTTCGAAACTACTATATTGAAAGTAATCGAAATTGCTCATCACAACCTTTTCCCAATTATAATGAGAGCAAAAAGAATTTTAACATTTTGTACAAAATTTAATTTTGTTAACATTTAACTTTAAATTTATTACATATCTCACAGAAATTGCAAAAAATAAATTGTTGGGATATTTAACACAAGTTTTAACATTATAATTGTTTGGTGGAAATAAACGTAAATTATTGGGATATTTAACACAAGTTTTAAGATTATAATTGTTTGGTCAAAAAGGAACTTGAACCGATATTTTTTTTCAAAATTTTAGATGTCAATGATTATATTTCCAAAATAAATCTGGAAGCTTCAAATCCATATCGTGTAAATCAGATAAATCTAGTATTGCAAGCTATTTTACAAACATAATTTACGAATATATTTATTGAGTTTAGCTTAAAATATAGAAATCTACCAAATATATGGCATTGGTAATTCCAAAATTACTTTCCCACCTCAATCATGTACCAACAAACTGGAAAGACGTACATATGTACATACATCAAAATACTTAGTTGATGCTTTTCCAAACTTATGACATATTTTTTGACGAAAATAAATTGTATGTTATTAGTTGGATCAATGATTTTAATAAGAATTGGAGAGATCTGCGAAAAGAAACTAGGTTCTTTTTAACAGTACATCTTTAAAGATGTGATGTGTTTGTTACACCATGATGGTAAGTCCGTTATATCATTCTCTAAAACTATGATGAATTCGTCGGCATATGTGAAGGTACTGGTTGCAAGTAACTATATTTTCAATTACTATTAGGAACTAATAAATAAAAACAAAATGGACTAATAAATAAAAATCTACATACATACATATATAGACAAGAGTGGATTCGGGTTAATAAATATTAAAGTTAAATAATAATCCTTGTAATTTTAGGATTGAATAACATTAATAACATTTTTCGGTATTGTTCCGTAAGTAAAAAAGCTGCTATTCTTAACCCGGCGCCGGAGGGGATGGGACATAATTACCCATCACTTTTTGAATTGATTGCAGTTTTAAAACTGTACTTCTCTTCTCTACGCTCTTCTCAGTAGCTGGAGATATTGAATCTCTCTGAATGTTATAAATTTCAAATCAGTCAAATAGCGACTGTACTTTGAGTAACACGTGCTTAAAGTTAAAAAAGGTAAATATGACCCTCCCATCCATATGACAATAAGTGTTTATTATATTTAAGCTCCTTTGCTTTTTTAATATGAAATGTTTTTTGTTTAAAATGAAAAATAAATACGTTATTTTTTAACAAAGTCATGTTTTATTTCTTTAATAAGGTTAGATTCAATCTAAATTGTATATATTTTTTCATAAATACAGCAAAAAAACCCGAGTTTAATAAGTGGGTCATTATGACCCAACCCCCATGTTCGTGTAACTAAAATCCACCCCCCCCCCCCCCGGCGCCGGGTTAATTGATGATAAATTTTTAAAAATTTCATTTCGTTTGTAATTTAATTTAAAGGGTAGTTCAATGATCCTTTCGGGTTACTCGTCAGCCTAAATGCAAAACTGCGGTTTTTCATTAAGCTGATTTAAAAATTGTGGCCAAACACATGTGTTGGGAAATTTCAATTTTGCCCATGACTGCTTTAAACCAAGATCCTAGCGTAAAATTCGATTGGTCACGATTTTTACGCACACTCGTCGCTACGGCCTTAAATTCTGCCCACTTCGTCTTGGATATGGTCTATTCGGTTGCTTATTATCCAAAAACGCACAAAAAATGTATACATGGTATTGGCAATAGTGGTTTTGGAAGGACGATGATGCACACCATATATTGATCGAAGTGCATGAAAAAATTTTCTCACAGAAATCTGATTTTCGTAATATAGCTGAATAATTTGGAGATGTTGCTGCGGTGTGAGCTCTGGTGTGATCATTGAAGGATGATGAAAAATAAGATAAAAAACAAATGAAATAAAGATCTAAATGGTTCAAAATATAAAGTTCATATTACATACATAGTTATAAAGTTTAAATATTTATGAACCAATTTAGCTTATTTTCTATTTCAAAATTTTCATCAATATATTTCCACAGTCCCTAGATAATAGGTGGATATTATTTAGGGACTATGGTAAACGTAATCCAATATTTTACGAAATTCACATTTTAAATATGCTTTATATAAAATACCCTGCAAAAATTGTAATGAGAAAAGTAGAGAAATCACTACAAATACCTTAGCCGAAATGATTCAAATCGTAGTTTGAATTTTATATCAGCATGTCATTGCAGGTATGAAAAGAATTAATTTTTGTCAATTAATGTTTTGATAATTTGAACATGGTTGTTTGTTTCAGATTATATTTTTAAGTAGGGGAAAACGGTAATTATTCTTGAATTCAAGATGTGCAAATTAAGTAATCTAAACATCCTATTTTGAGCACAGTTGTCTGATCTCAAGTTGAAATAAACACAACAGGAGAATACAATGATTAAACATAAAATGACTTTTAAGAGTAAAATTATGTTTAGATTGATAGAGCATAAAATACATATGTACATTAGGGTGGCCCCGTTTGTATGGAGAAAAAATAAGGTATCGATGTTCCCGACTAATATGAAAATTTAAATCATTTCATTATATCTGGTTTCCACAAAAATCGGACTATACGAGTTGTTATAGGTGGGATGACAACAGACGAGTTCAATGTTGAATCAGGGGTACCATAAAGCTCCATTATTTCTCCACTTTATTTCTTATCTTTCTGAATGACCGTCTACGTCAAACTTATAACTCTAACTATTATTTTGCAGATGATAGCAATATTTTCAATGTTTCACTGTTCTATCGATACTATAATGGAATGTGCTCTGCTGAAATTACGGAACTTGTTAACGAAACCCATGGTTCATGGTCGTCTGGACAGTGCATCGCACAACACTTTACAGGGGAAATTCGTTCTTTACCCGCACTGTCCGTAAGTGGAATAAACTTCCTGCAGAAGTTTTCCCTGTCACTTTCAATATAAAAAAATTCAAATTCAAATGTTCACAAATACGACTCCCTTATCCTTCCGCCCATAATCTATTTTCCTAGTTCCAACACAATACATTGCATGAGTAGGGATCATCCCCTGAATGCTTGTCCAAACAAAAAATATATACTATCCCCCTTATTCATAAAACTTGTCAAAGGTTTATAACAGGCTTATAAAGCAAATTTTGTATGATAAGTTTTTATGAATTAGACTGTTTATGTTTTATAAATTTATGCTACAAAGCAATAAAATTATAAATAAATCTTTTGCATTAAAATTGACTTCCAATTAAACACTTTATTACATCATTACATTAAACATTATTTAAAATACTTAAATTCTTAATTCTGAAACACATTGACAGACAGACAAAAAAAAATACACATACAGGTACAAGTGTACATTAAGCAAGAAATCATCTTTTAAACATACAGTGTTCAATTTTGCTACCACTTTTTTATATTTAACCTCATTTTAAAATGTAAATCGCATTCTAATAAACCTCTTCCTTAACTTTTTCTTTGAATAATTTTAAGCAGCAACGTGAATAAAACTTAAAATGGAAGAAAAGCATCCTTTTACACATTTGTATGTATGTATATGTTTAGAACATATTATTGTATGTATTTACTTGCAGTCAAACGCCCAAACATTGTTATCCATATTCATACATATATGTATTATATCTACCTATAAATGTCTTTATAAGTTCGTTTGTTTTTTATTGTATTATTGGTACTCATCATATTCTAGGTACCTTATGCATACTTTCTTCTAAATCGGTAAAAAAAAAAATTATTCTCTCTCAAAAATTATTCTCTCAAATATTCACAAAAGTACTTCTTCAATACAACAGCGTTAAAAACGGGAATTTTGTTGTATTTTTAAACTAAGGAACTACTAACTTTAAATATTAAATACATATTTTTAACTACAGAATTAAAAAAAAAATAAATTTGGGAAATTCATAATTTGAAGGCGAAGTGACAAAATTTGTGTTGTCTGTTGCTTTTTGCAATCACAAAAATGTTTATTAGAAAAGTACTTTTTCGATAGTCGATGTTAATTTCGTGCTTAAACTTTTATATTTTGAATGATATAGTCAATTACGTAGGTTTTTAAATGCAAGAAAATATTTAATTTTTTTTAATTAAATTTAATTTTATTAGTCAGTATTTTTTGTCCATAAAGCCAGTACTTTTATTCCTTCTCCTACAGAATGATATATATATATAGCAACATTTTTATAAACAAAACTTCAAAATTACGACATTTTAAGACCAAGACCTAGTGAATAACTAAAGATATTTTTTTCTTCTTGATAATTTTAGTTAGGCTCGAATTCATTAAATTTAATTTTCATTAAATTATTTTTACTGAAGTTAGGAATTAAAAAAAAATTTTAATAATAAAATTTTTCAAGTTGTAATTAAAAAAAAATTTTAATAATAAAATTTTTCAAGTTGTAATTCCTAACTTCAGTAAAAATAATTTAATGAAAATTAAATTTAATGAACTCGAGCCTAACTAAAATTATCAAGAAGTAAAAATTAACAGTTCGATTATGAAATAATAATTATTCGATATTTTTTTCGGATTTTTTATGTGCTATTCCTAAAGCAGATTCCCAAAATATAAAATCTGGTATAAAAGATAAAACCCCGAGCAACGACGGGTACAAAAAGCCAGTTTGTTAATATGTGTATAGATAGTTAGATATTTATACTACAGTATGTATGGAGAATACATATAACAAACGAGTGTTAGTTTTATTGGTAACTAATGGACTATTCATCAGTTTATTTGTAATAAAAATCCAAAGATTCATATTGAAATTCTTCTTTCTTACCGGGCATATGTATTTATGTTGCACTCTCTAGTATTTTGTATTTGTATTGTATATTGAATGATTCTCTGTGTGGTTGGTCTTTTTACTGTTTTCTATTATTTAACTAACTCTATTTTTCATTACCATTTTACTGCATTTTACTACGTTGCATTAACATAGAAACATACAAAACTTGTATTCACAATATAAATACAATGTATATGATACTGTAAATCAGATATTTAAGAGATGAACTCTCTGGATTTAATAAAAATTTACTTATAATTAAGGAACGGATTGCAACATAGGTTGACTGATATACACCGATCTGTACAATTTTAAAGCGTAATTCTAGGCTCCGCTATAAAGATGAAATGAAATATAACATTATTCATGTGTCCACCGAAGCATCGCAAAGATCCAATTATTGACATAGACCTCCGACTTCAGCTAATACCTGTACTACAAGAAATCTAACAAAGTCGAATTGTGCGATTTTTGATGTCAATTCATGTCATTCAAGCCTGTAATGCGAGGAAGGTACATTTTGTGTTTGCTTTCTTGATTTTGTTATTTATGCCGGGAAAATTGGGGAAATGGGCTTTGGTCAGATGAAACAAAGATAAATTTGTTAGGCAAAACCATTGTTCAAAGACCACAAAGTAAATAATTGAACCAATTTAATGTTTTCCTTTATCAGACTAATGTGTATTAATTTGACATACAGACAAATCCCGGTATAACGAACGATTGTTGTCAGGGCCATTTGGTAAATTATTTATTTTTTTTAATAAGTTTTAAGTGGTGTGTCATTGTCCATGATATGTAGTTGTTACTAATTGTTCTAAAGGAGCATGTCTTGAACCATTATGAATTAGACAAATAAGAGTTAACATTCTCGGCTGTGCCTACATATAGTATATACATATGTATATTATACACATACCTATACATCAGTAGTGTGATCTATGCATACTTGAAACAAATTTGCGTTACATTTTGTATCGATAACGATTTTTATTTTATATAACGGACGCCTTGCATGTGATATATTACATGTTATCGGACGATCGTCATAAAATATTTTACTGTATTTGAGTCTTATAATTCACAATAAGACAATCACAAAATATTACAATAACGATATTTTCTTCTGAATAACTATATAGTTTAAAGTTTTTTTTTTTTGATACTTCAGTTTTTCTCTGAAATGGACCTTATATGGGAGCTATGGCTAATTGTGGACTGAACTTCTCAAAATCTGTGTAAAATTTCTGTAATGTGTTTAATGTGTTTTTTTGTAAGTTTTCCCTATAATTATGGGCAGATCACCATAAAGTTCATTTATATGATTTATATATATATGTATATATTTGGATTATATGTGTAAATTTCAACATGATAGTGATGTTTATAAAAGATTTATTTAAGTTATTTTCGGAAGTGAACTTAATATGGGGTCTTTTATATAGGCATTTATGTACCATAGAGCTATATTACGGAGAGAAATTTTTATGGAGGCTATGAGAAATCGTGTACCGATTCTTACCGTTTTTAACGGCACTTGTCCTTGTGTAATAAAAATATAGTGTGCAATATTTCATGATATTATTTGCATTATATTTGAAGAAAATAGCAAAAGTATCTGAAAACTATTGAGGTTGTCTGAAACTTTTGTGTATAACTCGGACCCTACTGGACCAATTTTATGCATTTTTAATACCAAACATTTCGGACATGAATTGACCACAAGGATCGTACGATTTGACTTTGCTAGACTTCTTTTGGCATTATCTTTTCTATGCCATTAATTGGATCCTTGTATTCGCGCCACTTTGCGATGCTGCTGAGGTTTATGTTCTATTTTATCTTAATAGCGGAGAGTAAAAATTGGTTTTAAACTTATCATAATGTCATTGTTCTAAGTCTTTTTTTCGAGTCTCTATTCTGCTTTCAACAGACGCAAGGACATGGCTAGAACGTCTTCTTGGTGGTGGGTATAAAAAGAGGGATTTTGGTTCTCAAAATAATTCTACTATTAACTAATATGCACTCTTTATTTTAATGAAATTTGTTACAAAACATTAGGATAAGCTCGGATGTTTTAAAGTCGGTTTTAAAGCAATATAATTACTTGGATTGTAAGTTTTTCTCTGGTCAGGAAACAAATAACAATTCTTCTTTTCCATCGGGGAATACTTTTTAGAGATCAATAAACTTTTGATCCGTGATTGCTTGTTATAATTTTCAATCCTTTGTTTTATTTTTCATAACATTATATTATATATTTATTATATCGAGTTAATAAATTTGTGAGATTCTTTATACCAGGTTTTGCTTGTATTTTATTTATTTTTATTATTTTTTTCCGACTGTTTTTTAAACCCAGTAGCCAGTTGAAATAATGCAAGATCTATTTACATATATGAACATTTAATAAACCGAAATATTTCCATTATACGGGAGTACTCTATGTTCCAAACAAATCTTTCAAATTGTTAATTCTTTTCAAGCTCTGCTTCAGATGATGTATCAATGTGTGAAAGTGTGTTTTTAAGCAGAGTAATTTTTCCATTTGGCTCCACTACCAAAACGTCTCCCTCCACAGTCAAGAATATTTTTTAGTTTCAAGCTAAAATATGCACACGCATATACTTCTTGCAGCCTTAGCAGTGCTTGGTACATGAAAGATGTTTGGCTGTATTTGAAGTCGTCGTTTAGTTTGTATTAAAAGGAGTAAAGTCGAGATAGTAATACAACTATTTGAAAATGTACACATTTCATCACTTCAAAAGAAGAAAATACTACCACTAAACACATACATACATACTTACATACTCGTATGTGCATGCATAGATGTGTGTGTTTTTAAAATGAAAAATAAAATATAAAATCCAACGACAACAGTCTGACAAATGTCTCTTTATTTCTGTATTCTTCTTTTTTTTATTTCGCACAACCATGCTTCTTTCCTTCACCTCTTTACCATTTGCTTCATTCGATATTTCGCTTTCAACCGCCACACTGCGCCAAGGATGCAGTGCGGAGGACGAGTAGATCGTATAAATTCTTGTGTTTTACTTTGAACTCCAAAACCATGTGTTCGCACTTTGTTTCAAAAGTTGTGACGTATGCGTGTGTGTGAACAAAGTTCAATAACACATACAAATAAACTCGTACATGTACTACATTATGAAGGCTTCTGTTTCGAGGATGCTTTTTGTCTTTTTTTTTTTTGGAATAAATAGAAGAAAATAACTAATATTGTGTATTAGAAGTCAGCATCTTTGGTTTTCGCTCTTGTTGCTTGTCATCTCATCATCATCATTACCATCAACATCTTCTTCATCGGCTGTTGGTTAATGAGAATATTTAAAACTTCCTTTCAGATGTTCCTTTTAGATGTTAAATTATTTCCTCATTTGTATTTAAAAATGTTTAAAGTCTTAAAATGTGTTAATTTTGTGTTAAGTATAGTACACAGCTTTCAATGAATTTTAAAGGAATTTATGAATATTATGCCTTTTAGGTAAAAATATTTTTTTTTTTAATTTAGATACTTTAGCTGAATGTTATTATTTAAATTATACCTATTAGGAGTATTTTTATTTAATTTAAATTTTAATACTACATATGTAAATATGTATATTAGCAGGTGTTATTGGTTAGCAGGTGGCCGTAACAATACACAGCTCACTTAAGCTGTGTATAGATGGTTGTCAGATCTAACAATGTGGTAGCGAAGTGCTAACATTGAAAAATTGTTAGCAAAAGGTAAATTTCATTGGCACACAATTGTCACCCAATGAATTTATCTGTCAACCGAAATTATCAGTCAGATTGTTGGTGGCAAAGATTGTCAAATTCGTTGTGAGGCATTGTGTCTGTGTTTAAAAGTTTAAAATATTGTCATGGAACAAAAAACAGTAATTGAAACAATTTTATCTGCATATGTCCTAGAAAGTAACGAGAATGAAAACAAAATAACAAAAAAAAAAACGCCGCTATTCATTTTTTTTTCTTTAATATAATTCTTTAATTTTCTTCCACTTTTTCCAAAATGAGCGAAAGTGCATTAATAACTTTTGTTTGTTTATTTATTTATGTATATGTAGAGTTGCATTTATAAATAATTTCTCTGACACTGCAGCTATTGACAGATGCATAAACTTTGCACATATGTACATATGTATGATAATTAAAAGTGTTTTACAATTGTCCTAAAACAATCTTACAATTACAAAAAAGTGTGTTCTGATGTCTGACAATATTTTTGTCTTACAATGTGCTGAAAATGCTTTTCCTTACAACGTTGGAAGACAAAAATTAAGTTCACACGGTTGTTAGACATTTTCTGAACATTTTTCGGACAACGTTGTAAGCTCTGACAACTGTCTGTACAAAGCTTTAGGTCCATTTCACTGGTCCTAAAAAGATAAGATTGTGGAAAAGAGATAGAAGCCAGGTAACACAGATTGAGACAATAGAGAAGAGCAGATTACGGGTCCATAGAGTTTCAGAGAAAAGATGGAGTAGGTCACTCCGAGTCAATTTAACGACCAAGTAGTGCCACCATTTGTTTATGTATCCGATCGCGGTAGCCAATTGCTACTTATAATGAAGAGATCAATACACTTTAACTATATTATATCTGATATTTCAGACAGACTATTAAAGTATCGTTATTTCAAGAACATATTACGTGAAACTTCCATTGCTCGACATTGACACAGAAGATGAGCGACGGTTTCTCCCCCTTTTTTGTTATGACAGCTTCTGCAGAAGTCGTTGTAGGGTAAACCTAGCCTTCTTGCGGGATTGCCGAATTTACAGTGTCCAGTGATCCCTATTTAGCCTATGCTATATTAATCTTGTTGTGTGCTTATGTGACCACCTGGTTGAAATTTGATAACGGAATGCCGCATAGATGGTATATGTATCCATCAGGTAGCATTGCATTTTACTTGCTGGCTATCAGTAGTAGAAGCTTTGACAATTATTATAATCAGTTTAACATTTTGTAAAATTCGTGATATTTTCGGTAACGTTTTTTTTCTGCAAAATCTCTGATATTTTGACAATTTTTTTTATTATTATCTTTTCGTTAAATCAGAATTTGAGTTGGAAAATGTATAAGCTTTGACTTTATTAAAAGCTTTAAGCCTTCACGCAGAACTTTATCAGATCTTATACATACATATGTGACACGTTATTATAGGTTACTTTGCGAAACCGGAAAATAAGTTAAATTGTAATGAAAAGGTTTGTGGATGATTAATTTAAATATAAAAAAACTAGTCTAAAGGAGCTGGAAGAGCTGTTAACAACTTTACTTGATACCAGATTTCGTGACCATTGAAATAATTATGTCTAGGAGTAATATGCTAATAAAGCTTTGCTCATCTATTAACAATTGGTAAATTTCAGGGACTACATTCAAAACGACAACTATGATCACGAACCAATGAAAGAAATAAAATTTGATGGAATGAAAGAAATGAGTGTGTTTAACTCTACTAAATAGGTTAAACGAAAATCCTGCCAAAGAAAACTTGAACCAACCACATCGACAAATTCAGAATTATAAGAAATTATAATAAAGTTTTGCTCATCTATTAACAATTGGTAAATTTCTGGGACTGCATTCAAAACGACAACTATGATCACGAACCAATGAAAGAAATAAAATTTGATGGAATGCAAGAAATGAGTGTGTTTAACTCTACTAAATAGGTTAAACGAAAATCCTGCCAAAGAAAACTTGAACCAACCACATCGACAAATTCAGAATTATAGTTGATCTATAACTTATGAATACAGTTCGAAATTAAAGCAGAATAGCCAATAAATTGTTGAACAAGATTAAGACCGTTGCAGTAAAAACGCGATAATGGTACGAACTCCTTGAGGCCCTCTGTTGCTCTTGTAATAACTGTTTTGGTTAGCTAGCAGAATAGTGGGAATATAAAACCTGCTGGCTCTCATTTATTTGCATATACTACATGTGAGATGTTCATGTTAATCTACCTTATAGGATTTCAGACTGTAGACCTGCCATAATTCGTAGATGAAACTTATTTTCTTAACAAGAAAACTTACTTTTTGTTTAAAAACCCAAATCTGCCAGGAATAAATTTATAAATTCATAGTTTTCGTCAGCTTCATAAGGGATTAACAAATCCCGAAAACTTGCATTTGTTTACAAAGTTATCAACAAAAATTTAAATTTTAAAACGTTTGTCGAAGAAATAAAGGTAAAGGTGAAAGAATTAAAATTAATCTTAGATTGCCAAACTCGAACGCACTATTTTATGTGTCTACAGTTTTTGAAATTTGTAAATTGTTATTTAAAAAGCTTTAATTGATTTAACCCTTGTTTGTATGATTTTTACTTAATTGGTGAAATAAATCAAGATGATATACATACCTAATTCATGTTCAAAATTAAAGGGAAAATGGTTAAAAAATCTTAGTATATATTTATAGTATAAATTTAGCAAAAAAAAACAATGTTATTGAAATTTCCTACAGTATGCAATGTTAGCTAATGTTCTTAGCACTAAATAGAAATAATAGAAATAAAAGAAAAAATTTCCATCAATATCAAGGGTTAAAACCTCAAGAAATTATGAGTTTGTTTTACTTAAGCAAATAGCTGTCATTTTAAATCCGGTTAAAGTAACAGAGAAGCTCTTTGTCGGAGTGATTATGAATCTCTGTTGTTGTCCTTTTATTTATGCTCAAAGAGATATCAAAAAGTGATCAGGTGAAATCTCTCTTTAAAAGAAACCAAAAAAGAATGATAATTTACTCAACACTTTTAAAGTTTTTAAAAAACATAAAATTGAAGAGTGAATTTGATAATGAATTTGATAAATGTTTGAAATGAATTAAAAACGTTGATTGCGAAACGAGTGAAATAACGAATCTAATTTAAATATATAAAAGCCCCCCACACCACCTAATAATGTCTGTAATAACATGGAATTAAATATTTAATAATAATTATTTGTTTCGGAGGATGAGAAGGGATTGTTTATGCAATCAGAATACAAGAATTTGCTAACAATTTTGTCTACAAACGATGTAAACGATGTTTTTCATCAGCTTTATATAATGGTAACAAAATTATATCTAGATTCTCTTTACTATAGATAATATTCTGTTGCTTTTAAATTAATATAGAAATTAAAGGCGAAATGACATATTTTTTTGTCAATCTAAAGGTGCTATCAGACGGGATGTATTTTACATATGTACTGTCAAATTTTCCATCTGTAAAAGTTGTACACATCGTGTGATACATATGAAACTTTGCATGTGTAAAATACATGTGGAAATACATATGTAATTTTTTCGATTAGAACACGCTCTATTTTCCTGTGACAAACATAAACAAAACAACTGGTTTGTTTTGTAACAAAATTGTTTGAAAAAATATATTGTAAAGAAAAATTAAAGAAAATGGATAATGAACATGGAAAAATAAGTATTTTTCGATTTTTAATAAATTAAATTATGTTTATTATATTTATTGCATTTAGATTGGCCAAAAGAAGCAATTCTTGAAATTTATACACGTTAAAAAGACAGCTTTTGTTTACATTTATAGGTTATGTCATACGGAAAAACATAAGCAGGCATATAGGTAAGAAAAGTGACAGTACATATGTAAAATACATCCCGTCTGATAGAACCTTAACATTTCAGTATAATGTTATTATGTTTTTTATTTATTAATGGATTATAAAGTTTTAATCAATTTAAAATTTTTGTTGTCAAACGTATACGTGGTTCGGAAACTTCTCAGCCTAGCATAGAATGAGAATATTTAGATTCTCAAAAACATTTTTATTTTTCAATATAATCTCCTGAAACTTCAATACACTTAGTCAAACGCTTATCTAGCAATTCTATGCCTTCATTAAAATAGTTTTCCTCAAGGCCTTAAAAATAGTGGTTTACAACTGTAATTGCATCTGCATTTGAGGTAAAACGACTACCAGCTAGGAATTTTTTTAGATTTTGGTACAGGTCACAGTCACTGGAAGCTAAATCAGCAGAATAAGGTTGGTGGTCAAGCAACTCGTACTTTAACTCGTTGATTTCGATTTAGAAACGACGCTTAAAATCCATTTTATTTTTCTTAAAATGATCCAAACAAGTTTGAGAAATTTTCATTCCTATGCGCTTTTGGTCGACTGTCAACAAATACGGCCCTATCTTGCAGAAAGCTTTTTCATCTGTAGTTCTTCATGCAAAGTTCAATGGAATCGATCATTTGAGATGCCCATAATATTAGCTATTTCACGCACTTTTATTCGTCGATCATTTAATAGCATATCTGCACTTTGGCTACAATATCTGTTGTTGTTCCTGTTTTTTGAAGTCCACGTTTAAATGTAGCAACCAAATTTTTTATTGTTGTATATGAAGGAGCACTTTCACCGAACACAATCACTATATATTATGAATTTCTTGCCCCGATAAACCTTTTTTATTTAAATATTTAATGACACCAAGAATTTCTAATTTTTCCATTTTTTGAACGCCTGAAGGATTTGGCAGATTCGAAAGAAATTTAACATGTGTTCATAGCACAGATGGAAGTTTCCAAAACAATTAACTTTTTTTTCTGTTTATACGGCGCTTGCTGTTCTAGGCTAAGAAGTTTTCGAACCGGCCTCATGAGTAATTTTTTTGAAATAAATTGTTTTTATTCATAAACCAATTTGTTGTAAAATGAAACAAAATTCAAGAAATTTATAAAATCCCGAATTCCGGAATTTGAAAAACCAGTCACGTTAGGCATCCCTACTATGAACTCTGGCTTCAATTGAATTTTAACAGTTCTTGTATCTTACATTTCCTATCCGCACCTAAATTATTTCTACACTTTTACTTTTTTAGAAAAGTTTATTGTTTAATTATTTCAAATTAAGATAATTTGTATATATAAATATTATAGCGCTAAACTAAATATTTTTAAAATTGGAAAATCAGCTTTGTAGATAAACTTACTCGCTTATATGCACTAAAAGGTTAATGTTTGACTGTTGGAGCTAAGTAACAGTTGGTCGTCACTTTGGTAAAACGCCATAAAATAAATTATAAAATTATTAATAAACCTTTTAAACTTAAACATGTTCTTCAAAGTGCAACAAATACTAACTAACCTAAGGGCCATTAATAGTCCATTACAGTTTATAAACAATACATTCAGAACATCAACGACAACAACCAAGAAACATAGTTACTCTGTTCTGCTCTACTCCAGTAGTCAGTGGTACTTTCTTTTGTTCACTCATTTCATGCTGATTTATAGTTCTAATAATAATGTTTTTTTTTCCATTGAGCCTGTTTCCTATTCCATTAGAACAGTATACAACAACTCTCTTGCCATACATCCATACTCATCTCATCATTAAATGTGTGTGTTCCACTGTTTTCGTACAAAGATTCGTAATACTCATAAAACTTTTTTCATCTTTTTTGCATTATTTCTAAGCAAAAGGATTACACTTACATAAAAAACCCATTTGTAGACGTAACGGCTCGGTATTTTTTTATTTTTAGTTTTTTGGTCTTTTTTGTTGTGGTTATTGTATTCTTTTCTTATGAACTTATGTGGTAAATTGCTGGTTCTTTTTTCTTGCTACTCGTACTTCTGACCCTGCTTGCTACCAAACGTTTTTCCTTGTCTTCGAACATATAGCGAAAATATTTTTTTGTTCTTAGAATAATACATCTGCCTGCCTATGTCTTTCTTGCGCACTTTATTTCCTTACTTCCATCTAAGTATGCGTCTTAAAATTATAATGACAACTATGTGTACGTTAAAAAATTACAATGGAAATGCATACTAAAAGTGAGGTAAAGTGGAGGGGGAAAGTAGGGTAGCAGCAAGCTAGAATACAAAAAACGGCAGTAGCATTAGCAGTTGGGAACACACAACTGGAATAGACTACAACAACCAAACTCCACTTGTTTCTTCTTAAAGAATATTCATTAGTTCATTCTACGTACTTAACTTTTTCCATATTGTTAAATTTTGTTTGTTTTATTTTCGTCATACTCACGGCCCGTATCCTTGTGTTACTCAATACACACACGCACATACACTACTCTTCCTTCTACTTACTTATTTTCCACACTCTATTTTTTTTTTTGGGGAGGGGGGAGGGGAAATTATGCCGCCAGTTTCGTAGCCAAAAAAAACCAAAAAAAAAAAAGCTTGTATGTTTGAAACGACTTCAAACGATTTTGGTTAATACCATATTTTCCATTTGAAATGATTTTGATAGTATGACGACTTGTCGGCTTTAATGTATGAAAGGACGCATGAACAAATAAACGAACCGTACCAACAAACTGAGCGAACTGAACGATGGCTGGCTGACTGACTGAAAGGTACCAGAGGATGTAACAAAGAAGCAACAAAACATTATTTCTTTTCAGGTTAATTGCTTATTTAAAATTGAATTCTATTATAGTTTTGATTTTAATTCTGTTATTTTCTTCAAACGGGTTAATTATTTAATTATTAATACTTTATTGAAGAATCTAATTATAATTTGAAGAGTTTACGTTTATAAATACGTATAAACGCAACATCAATTTAAACAATAATTCTAAGATTTTATGAGTCGTGTGTTCACAACTGGGTCGATAGCATAATAAAAACCACAACAAGTTTACAGCTGAGAAAGCAACTGAAAATAAACGTAAAATAAATTTAAATTTAAAATGCTTGAACATTAAAAGGCTTTTATTTTGAAAGCTACATTTTAATTGTGTTAAACAAATCAATCAATCGTTTGTTATACGTATTAATAAATTAATGAAATTTATAACCAACTCAGGCAGAAGCCATATTAAGTGATTTCAACATTTAGTCTAATATAATTGCCCATACATTTGGAATCATTTGTAATTTTGGCCCTTTTACATTCGATCCATGTTTATGAATGGGTTCGATAAAAATATCGCCGAATGTTGGAGTCTAATTTATAATTTGAACCATTTTGGAAAAATTATCAATTATCCTGATAGAAAAACAGTGAAGCATTAAACACATTCGAGACAGCAGGCTACCGACTACAATATATCAAAAATAAAAATACACACGTTTATATGAGAGTGATTATATTGACGGCAGTAGGCAACAAGACTGGAGGTTCTTGTCCAGGCTGATTTTTTCCTCGCTGTCAAATTAAACTAATTTCTATTTTTATTGGCGACAAAACATAAACAGTGTTGACCATATAACAAAATATGTGAAGCAAATTAGTGCTTAGTCAGCCATTATGTTATTTAAAAAATTCGAAAAACAAATTCATTTTTTATTAAAACGTCAGATTTCGGGATCAGCTGCTGACTATGCAGCTGTCGTTTTCAAAATAATTAAGTAGCTGGCTACAGGGCGGAATAAGTACGCAGCGACATTTGCACTCATGTAGTCGTGTAGTCTGCTGTCTCTAATGTGTTTAATGCTTGCAACGTATAATTTTATCAAATGTGCCGTCTCTTTTCAAGCATTTTAAAATGTATATGTACATCTTCCTGATGCAAGGACCTTTAATATAAGTAAATGATTTTTTTCTCGGTTATCCTTAAAAAGGATATTTAAAAAAAAAAGAAGTAAACTAAATCGAAATATATACAAATTTAAAATACTCTTTTGGTGTCGATGAAATTTGGATTATCCATTAGGAATAGAGGAAGCCAAAGTTATCTGTTACAAGGAGAACTATTGGACTGGTGTAATATCAACCACGTGATTTAAACAATCACCTCTTCGTAGAAAGCAAAGTACAAAGTATACACCAACTCAATGTCTGCCAATTCAGCTTAATCGCCTTCTCTTGATTCATGTTTCCAACAGCTCCCCTGAAAAAGTTGTTGCAATCAATGCCCAAACCAAATATAGCCAACGCGAAGTTATATATATATATCTATTATATCTCATGCCGTTAATATCATTACGATAGGCTAAACCGTTTAAAATAAACACATTATTTGGATTCTGGGTCATACTGGTTAATTTTCGGCTGGATTGGGCTCTATATATGAATTCCAACTCAATAAAATTTATTAAAAAAATTTTAATTGAATTTGTTTTTTGATTTAATAATGAATTAATTATGTAAAGAATAAAGTCTTATTAGAATGAATAGCATTTTAAAAATTAATTTTCAAAATGTAATTACGAATTATTTTAAACAATATTATCTATCAATTCAAAACATACATATAAAAGGTAACGATAATTTGGATTGGATTATTTCGGCATTATTTTGTTGTTATTTCAGTAACTGTATTTTAGAAATACCAGTAGTCGACTTAAAGGGTGGTTGCCAATATTACTTTTAAATCATTAATCTTCGACGCAGAACTGAAAAAGTGGCGAATACGAGATGGATCACCAAGAATGACGACTACAATAACCTGACAACTGTGGCCACATATTAGAAAACCTACATACATATATGCTAGTGTTAGCTTTGTTAACTAGACACTGACTCAAGGGGGGCATGTCCAGCAATTGGATATTGGGTGCAATTGGATATCAGATTTCCATATTTGTAAAAAAGCGACTAATATTTTTAGGATCGGCAGTGGAGTGCCTGAAAGTTTTTTATTGAATTGGTGCATATTAGAAATTTTATATTGTGTTTGGGTTTGTTCTACGATGGGAAATCTGAACTTGAAGTTTCGAGGAATCGCAATAAACGACCATTAAAACCCCATATTTAGTTCGACTAAAGATCTCAGGAAAATATTAGTGTGCTTAGAGAAGAATGTCTGATGAGAACTTATAAAGCTTTCATAATCTACAACCCTAAAAAAATTACCGCAGATACCAAATGGATTGGTTTCTTTTAGAATTAACTCATAAATTAATTTTGCTTCAAAACAAGTTCAAGAATTCAAAATGCTAAGGAAACGCTAAATTAACTTAAGATCACATAATTACGATTTTTTGAAATGTATTCAACATGGAAAATTGACTCAACTAATTCAAGGTTTAATTTATACTTTCTAATATTCAATATTTAAACTTTGTATTTTTCCAAATTTCTACAAAAATCTTCCAAAAAATACCTGGCTAAAGTCATAAAATATATTGAAATGTATGCTTTCTTCTGGGAAACAGTGCTTACAAGTATACTCGTATATTACTCGTATTATTAAAGCTATCAACCAATATTATTCAACCACCTGATTTGAAATTATAATTTTCATCGAAAAACGAAAAAAAAAATAAATAATATTTCGCCATTAACAAGCATAAATCTGTAGTCATTGAAAATTTGATAACAAATACTTAAAAGGAAGAGAAAATAGCACATTGGCTCCATGTTGAGCATTTAAAAAAATCACACCTTATTGATATTTATTAACCTTTTGCAATGAAAAAATATTCATGATTTTATAGTAGCGTTATTCTTTTTTATGTTGTTGTTATTTTTTTTTTTCATTTTCATTTCCAATTTCTTTACTGTCTATCTACTTACAGTATTATGTGCGAAAATCAAAATTATTGCAAGGAAAAGATATCAAAGCACGGCATAAAATTTGCATCATTTAAAGGCTAGAGAACAGATAGTCAGCCGTTGTGCTACAAAGACACTGGCTGAGACGAGACGTGTACGTAATACACATTTCTTTTTCACACACACACATAAATAAATAATAAATGTTCCTTCAATGATGAAACCACCAAAGCAAATCTAAACCAGACATTTAAAACTACATATGTACATATTTACAACATAGAGGAAAAAACAGTAACAACAATTGGAAAAATAACAACAAAATACGACAGAATAACAGCAGAGCAAATATAAAACAGCAATAAACATACAAGGACTAACAACATAAAACATGTTGAGGTTGTACATAAAACTTCACGTATCAAACTCAAACCCAAATAACATTTGAGAAAAATCTGTAGATATTTGATTTGTTTTTGCTTTCCTGCTTCATTTTTTTTTTGATATTTATTGTATACATTACGGAAGCGGAAGTGTTTTAACGGAGAGCATTTCTAAAGTGTTGATGAGCGAGCGGCATTTGAAAAAGTCTGCACACAACGAATACACGAATAACAAGGCACACACCGTGTCCCACACGTAATCATACACACACACGTATGCACGTTTGGATGGATGAATTTATTAAATATTAAAAAACAGCTGTTTTACATCGTGTATGTTGTTTTCGTTGTCGTCGTCATCAACATTCTCATCGTTTCGTTTTGTCGTTGCCGTACGAATCCGGTCTTTAGTTGTGTATGTAGTAGTAGTAAATACAACTGTTTGTGCTTTTTTCCTGAAAAAAAACGCCGGTTTTATACCACATTTTTTTCATTGTTTTGATATTGTTACCGTGTTGGAACACAAGTGCATGAGTGTGTGTTTACAACTTTTATACGTTTTACTACTCCCCATTGACACCCTGTGTAGGTAGCTGCTGATGTACGTTTTGTTTTTCTCATAAGGGACAAGTTTTCTCTCTCATATCACACTGACAAACACACACCCCAAAAACACAAGACCACTCATCAACAAACACACAAAAGGAGAGACAAAATAAAAACCAACGAAACCAGAAAAACACCAACTCAACTCAACTTATTTTGTCTTTTCAATCTAACGATATCGGTGGAAAAAAGTGTGGAAATTGTATTTTTATTCAAAACAATGCCTTCTTCACTGCAACAGGTATGTAAATAACAAAAAATAAAAACAACAAAAACAATTTCAAAACTCTCTCACACAAAAACACACACTTCACAGTAAATAAATAAAATAATAAAAATGCAAACCCTTTTTATTATTATTTAATACAATTGCTGCACTAGGAACAGTGTACTTATGGTAGTAGGTGTCCATGAAAGGGATGTGTAAATGCAAATTGTACCAAGGAAATGGAAATTATTTGTACTTCTATAGGCTTAATGGTACCAATTGTTTCTGCATTTAGTTTAAAAATTATTGTAATTCTTAAAAGAATTGGACAATGATTTTTGAGTATTCGTCACTACGGTTTTTAAACATTAATATTAATGAATCATAGTGTTTATTATTACTTTTTTCTATAATTGTTGATACTTTCCAAATAAAGCCCACTTCCACGACCATAGATTTGTTAAAATTTTCTTATGCAAATAAAATTCAATACAAATATCTTTCATATATGCAAATGTCATTTCACCGAAATTTATAACGAACGGTCATAATTCCCATATAAGAAAATCATAATTCCCTTCTGAAAGATACAATTTAATTTTTATATTCACAGTAGTCGTGCCACTAAATTTTATGATGATCTGTATATAATTGTACATAGCTCCCAAATAGGGACCATTTCTGAACAGCTGAACTTTTGCCCATACACTCGGTGTAGGGTATTATATGGCCGAGCTTAACTGACTAACCTTTCTTCACCTTATGTTTAAAAAGGCCTGTAGTAAAAAGAATAAAACTATGCTAAACAAATAAAATTATTTGATATACTCTCCAAATGAATTGGAATAGGCTGGATAACCGCCAAGTCTGATGATATGGACTAAACATCTTTTTGTAGCTTTAAACATTTTACAAAGTGGGCGTAGCTGAAATTAAGAAATACAATTTTTTCTTCTTAGCTCAACCAAAAATTGATCAAAGAATAAGAAGCTGCTTTTTGTTAAAATACGAAATATTAAAAAAAACCTTTTAAAGGAATTGTTGGTACAAATGAACGTTATATGTATGTATAGTAATTGATACTAATGGCGCTATTCAAACCCCAGAAGTTCAGAGATGCAAGCAATAGTAATACTATGATGTCTTTAGGTAAGAGGGACTATTGATGGCATTAAAATGTAAGTTGTTGCCTTAAGTATTTAGTCTTTGACGACTTTTTATTTTGACCATTTCTATAATTGACAAATCTATATATGTATATAAAATATGATGAATGTATGTATGTAACGTATGGTCTCCAAAACGGCTGGGCCCAGTTTGATGAAATTTTCACAGCATGTTAGTGTGACTCTGGAATGAATAATAATATATATGAAGTTTTGATTATACTAACGGGGGTGGCACAGCCCATATAATACAAAAATTTAAATCGCCATATTTTGGGAATTTTCTGACCTACGTCAATGATATGTGGTACATATGGTATTGGTATAATTAGGAATACGTACCAGGAGAAAAGTACACTTTTTAGGAAAATTAAAAATCGTAATATAGTCTAAACTACTAAACCGATCGTCATAAAATTTTTACAATAGGATATTCTTACGAAATAAAAAAATCTTGACTATGTAAGTGGACAGTATCCTATTATTTTTCCATATGGAGAAAATGGATATCATTTTGAAATGCGTCAAATCAATCAAACAACCCGTAAGGCCGTTAATTATCCTGTTGAGTTCTTAAATTCACTCGATGTGCCAGGCTTTCCACCACATGTGCTACAATTTAAAATTGGAGTGCCAATTATTTTACTGCGTAATATCGACCACCACTGCTTTGCAATGGCACTGAGAAATAATTTAGTAGAAGCGACCATTATAACAGGAAAATATAAAGGTACAGATGTACTTTTGCTACGCATTCCAATGCTACCAGCATATTCACCATTCGATTTTAAACAATTTTTTCCTGTTCGGTTAGCTTTTGCGATGACTGTTAACAAAGTTCAAGGTTAATATCCCGTGTATATGTGTATGCTCCTGATGGGCAAACTAAACCTAAAGCATTGCAATAAATACATTAAAATTAAATAAATAAATGTTTGTCAATATATAAATACACCGCACACCGGGTTTAGCTAGTAGTAAATAAAAATGTACCCATAATGCATTAAACACATTCGAGACAGCAGGCTACACGACTACACGAGTGCAAATGCCGCTGGGTACTTATGCCGTTCTGTAATTATTTTGCAAACGACAGCTATATAGTCAACAGTTGATCCCGAAATCTGACGTTTTAATAAAAAATAAATTTGTTCTTCGAATTACTTAAATAACATAATGGCTGAAGAGAATGTTGTTGATTTTATAGAAGCTATTACTAAAAATACAACAAATAAGTAAAAAAAACATAAAAAATAATAAATCTTAAACAATTAAACACTTTACTTTATTTTACTTTTAATCATTTTCAGACGTTATCTTTACATTTTTAGCACATTACAAGGAATTTCGAAAACTGTTGCCTAAAAGATTTCCATATTGAACATTCAGGCATGTGATGGAAATCGAAAACGAAATCGAATGAGTTTTAGAAGTCAATTTTTTCGTAATATTTCTGTATTGAAAAACTTGTATCACATAAAATATAAAGATATTGGGCTACTAAAGAGAATCTTAAAACAAAAATTTTAAAAATTAGATTATAAATGCATTAACATGTATTTCCAAAACTGATTCGCTTTCGATTTCCATCACATGCCTGATTATGAAAGGATTTAATTTTGTACATACATGCAAGAAATAATGAATATCTAAAATTATTTGCTCAGAACTTAAAAATTTATAGACCGACTTCTCTAATTTTTTGGAGTTCATGCTTCGTACATGACCGTAAGTTATTTAGGGAATTCAGAAAGATTCAAAAATGAATATTGTAGAAATTATTAACGAAACGATATTTAATTCTTATGATAATTCCCAATAATTCTGAACATTTAAAACTCAAGAATTTATAAGATGAATTATTTTATATAGTACATTTTTCAATTGTACCAAATAAATAAATTAATGTACATTTGAGTTCATAGGTTTAAATTGTACCATCCCTAATCTATAAATGTGTGGTTATATAAGAGTGGGTATGTGTATATGAAAGGATGTTGTATGCGTGTAAATATGTGCGAGTGTATGTTTGTATTTATTTTGTTTCTGTGGCTTTATAAGTTTCGCCTTGAGTTTTATGTTGCTGTTGTTTTCGTTCTTGTTGTTGATTTTGTTAGTGTTTATACAGTTTATGACATTATTCATTCGTATTATTTATTTATGCCTCTATACGTGTGAATGACTATGACTATGTGTGTGAGTGTCTGCATGCTTGGCTTGGCTTATGACAAGTGGTTTTCCATGATTTGAGTTTGGAGGACATAGTCTGTATATGCGAATGTGTATGAGTGAATTGTGTGAACGTATGTATGCACATATTTCATTTTATTTTATTTATTTAAATGTATTGTCACTTTGTTGCATTAAAAGTGGCCACATGATGATGCTTGTCTAGGAAATTAAATAAATTACAACATTATAAATTTACTTATGCTGAAATATGTTGCGTTTAATTTTGAAAAGGCGTTAATTGTTCCAAAATGACTGAGTGACATGTGTAATATTGCAAATGTCAAAAATAAAGTTTATGTTAATGGTAATATAATGTTTGTTATAAATTAGGATCATGCGGTATCTAACAACATTAATTTACAGAATTTGATCTCTTTAGCACTTTAACCTGGAAGCGGGAAAATACCTAAAGCCGAAACTCATAGATATTCTTTCCAAATATAGATTTTTGAGAACTTTTATCGCCTATATCTCGAGTAGTGCACAGCTAAACCTTGGTTACTTTCAATCCCTAGTTTAGTACATCAACAAGTAGAGCTAGACACTGCCTAATTATCTTTTCTTTATACAACTAGCTAATTCAATACATTTGAAGTATTAAGGAATTAATCCTAAGAATTAATAATTTAATGAAGTGGTAAATTAAGAATTAATTTATTGGAAACTCTGCCAATAATTAAATAATTTTGTAATTTAAACAACGCTCAGTTTCATTTGTGCACAAATACTTAAATAGACAATTTTATTTATTAAAAGCTAAAATATAATACTTTGGTATAGAGATTTTACTTAAGTAACTAAAAACGTTCAAATAAATAGTAAATGTTTTATGATTTTATATGTCGTGTCATGGATGCAATAAATCTTTTCATAAATTTCGTTTAAAAGAAGAAGGTTGATCGCCTAAACCTAAACCAGTCAAAATACCATTAACAAAACTGTTAACTAAATTGTTGTCAACACCTTGAGCGCCTGGTGAAGGGGCAGGAGTAGGAGCACCGCAATCATACATTTTATTCAGTTTTTCAATATCAAAATCGGAGAAACCATCACGTTGACCCATTTTAGTGCTACCAATATTTTTCTGGCAAGTGCATAAGATCGTTATAGTTAAATGAGTTAAATAAAGTGGCAAAACACAAATACTTACCACAGGAACAATTGTAGCTTGTCCATTAGTGGAGAAGGCATTGGCTGAGTAATGCATAACACTGCCATAATCGTAGGGTACTCCAAAAGCTAAGGTCTTGGCAGCTCTATCAAAGTTAGTCGTGGCACTGGGTTGGATATTTTGATATTGAATGGACACAAATGAGTCACGTTCCTCGCGATTTTGTTCATGCAAGAAACCCAAAGCATGCATAAGTTCATGCATGGCAGTGCCCGGCTTTGTTAAACAGCCAGGAGATTGCAAATTCACTTCTTGTTTGCCACCGACACGTCCTACCGAAGACCAACAGCCGGAATTGCCACTAACAATCGAGATGTAATCCTGTTCGCTGCTGCGTGGTACAAAACGTATGCAAGTACGACGATGATATTCACTAATGGCATGTTCAATGATGGACATGTCTTGAGCATTAAAATTACCACTAATCTCATAGGGAACAATACCCTTGGGCCAGCGAGAACTTTGCGTGGTGAGACCATTTTTCATTGTGATCAGTGGTTTGGGTATCAAGATATCGCCCTCCAAATAGGTACCCAATTCTTCGGGGTTAACTTCAAATGCTTCTGGTGTATAATTGGCCACCATAAGGGCAGTGTGCTGATCATCTGGTTCTCCAAACATAGCAGAGCCATAGAAACTTAAGTCAATCACATCCCTTGAATGATGTGCTTCATTTAATAGAGCATTGTCGTCAACTTCCACAATTACTTCTTCGTCTCCTGTTAGGGGTATTAAAGGAACACTCCAAACTTGTCCTACCACCAAAACTAAGACAATTGCTGAGATCTTAAACATTTTGTTAGAATTTTATTTTAATTCTTTTAGTTTTTTAAAGAAATTTGTTTTTCCTTGGGTTGTTGTTCAACTGTTTGAAAGCTTTTGTTGAAGTCTGTGCTTTCCCTTAAAATTATATTGCTATTTATATGTTCACAGCTGGTTGTTTAGTCCATTTGTTTAATCTATTTAACATTATTATCAAGCGGTAGTGTTTGCTTTAAAATAACGTATATTATTTCATTATCACATTTTTAGCAATTGATATAATTGTTTAAATTGTTAAAATATACAAAATTCTTATTGTTTACATTTGATGGCTTTTAGTGGTAAATTAGAATTTTTAGCAAGCTACATTTACATATTTGCATAATTTAAAATATTTGTTAGAATATTGCTTATAGTGGGGAATTTTACCCTTTACACTATGCACATACTTAAAAATGCAAAGATGGTTTTATAGGTAAAAGTTTAACAGGTAAAGAGTTTAATTTTCAAGGGTTTTAACTTATATCGGTACAATTGTTGACATTTTTGCTTTGGGTTTTAACTTATATCGGTACAATTGTTGACATTTTTGGAAGCAATTCTATAAAGTATTTTTGAGAGGTTCGGCAAGTACATATAAGAATAAAAAATATAAGAATAAAAAATACTTATTGCCAGTTACAATAAAATGCACACTGTCATATCCGACTTTTTATAAATTTTAAACCAGAACTAGTTATAATCAAAGAAAGATTAAGAGAGTTTTAGTTCTTTTCGTGCAAATGATGGCCGCACAATTTTGGACATTCTACAAGTTCCAACGTCACTTCATTGATGATATTCGATACTGCAATCAGAAGTTTATGAGTATTTCTATGCGATACAGAACTAACGACCAGTGATAGATGATTTGATTTTCAGATTCTTCTCGCAGTTGTATCATTGAAAAGCAAATCGAATGATCCGATTCTGTATATTTACAGTGGGAAGCAAAACTGTCCGGATGTTTTGCATTAAAGAAGTAGGGTAATGAAAATATTACAAATATAGATACTCGTATATTATCATATACATATGTACTTTTTTATTTAATTGAACCTTATTCTAAATTACAAAGCACAAAAACTCACATAAATTGTTTCAAAAAAATAAAAAAACAAAAAATTCACTATTCGGACACTTTGCACAGTACAAAATAAACATTATCACGATGTTGTTCTGTTAAAATGTAACGGTATTACTGTAAAAAAACGGCGTAATGTAGCTTGTAATAATAACCAAGGGTGTCGACCAAGACTGCTTTCTTATGGTGATGCCTGGCAGATTGAACGTTTGCTACATAATAAGGACATCAAGACCCCGAAAAATGCTGCTAAAAGTATTGGTAATGATGTCAGTTCCTGGACGGTTGGACGCGCATTAAATAGAATTGGTTTACCAGCCAGTGAAAAAAAGAAAAACCAGCACTTTCTGATAGAAATGTGAAAAAATGCCTTCATTTCTTTAAAACCCACAAAAATTTAACAATAGATGACTGACTGGAAACGGGTTATTTGGAGCAACGAAACGAAAGTCAACCGATACCAGTCTGATGGAAAAGAATGCTATTGGCATAGGCCGCATCCAAAAGCTTCCTTCCTTAATGCAGAACATCCGGACAGTTTTGCTTCCCAATGTACATACAATGAATTTGTAAAAGGGGTCATGTTTATTCCAGAAAATATTGAAGACAATACACGATTTCCTGCTTGAGAGTTTTCAGCAAAGACTAAAGGTGGATTCGCCCATTTGTTCTTAACAAAATTTTTTTCCAGAAACTCGAACCCGACTAAATAAATATTAAAAAAAATTTTTTTTACTGAGAGTTTTTTGTAGCACGATTTTTGTAGCACCCATTTCGAACGATGTTTCTGAAAATCAAAGCTGCCAAATGTAAACAAAATCTATTAGTTTTACAAGTGCGGCTATTGATTTATTTTGCTTTGGGTTTTAAGTGTCAAAATACAAATATTAAATTATTTTAAACTATTGTGTATTCAAAATCACATATATTAATTCAAAATGAATCAAAAAAGAAAGTTGCTTTTGCTGATGGCCATGGAAATACATAAGGCATTGTTATTTGTAAGAAAAAATGCAATCTATTGGCAACTCAATTCATTTTTGTCCAAAAAAAATATAAAATTAAACCAATTCAAGTTCGTAATTTAACGCCTTTAGACTATTTTTCGTGAGGCTATGTTAAAGCTCATATCTATTAGGACAAGCCCGCAACAGTTGATGCACTGGAAGCTAATATTGAAGAATTTGTTCGTGACATACCGGCCGATATGATGGAGAGAGTATACCCAAATTAGACCCAGCGTATGAACCATTTCATGCGTAGTCACGATCGACATTTACATGATATCATTTTTAACCATTAAATTACACAAATCGTTCTATCGACTCAATTAAATATTTCATACATTTCTCTAAATTTTATGTATTTTTTTTAAATAAACTCTGAAAGCTCTTAAATAATCACTTTTAAAAAAGGCATTTTGCACTGAGCTTCCTTTGAGTTATGCAATTGTTTCAGGCATTTCTTACTGGTTGCTTTCATAAAAGTGGTATATTCCAGTTTTGAAGAGGGAACTTGCAGTCTCGCGAGTTGGGTCATAATTTTGCAAAGTGGGCTTTATTCTACTTTGCATGACAACTTATAACAAATTCTCCCACACGACACTCTACAATACGTTACGGATTTGCCAACATAATATTCAATAACTCCAACTAAGTATTTGACAATTTTTTCTCTTAAATCCTAAAAAATTCATAATTAATATTTCTTTATTGTCCAATTGTCCTTCTATTGTTGTCATAACATTGAATGGTTTTTTTCTGTCTCTTCTCATCTTTTTTCTTTAATCCATACTTGACTACTGAATAATTCTTTCAAGAAGTCATTGTTTACTTAACATTCATTTTTCTTACATTTAACCAGCAACAGCAGCAGCTCTCATGCACAGGAGCAACATCATAGTAAGTGGTGTGGAAACATTACAAGTACAAGTAGACACAATACTCGTGTGTACATAAACGAGTATGTTCCGACCATTTGAATCACCCACCTGCTTGATTCATTTACTAATAGAAAAATAATAGAAGAAATGCAAAAAAAAAACAAATCTGAAATATGAACAAAAAGGGAGGAGGAGAGATAGAAAAAACCTCAGTAGTACCTTAGTGGGAGTATATGTGTATACCCACAATATATATACACGATCTTAATCAGATTACTTAACTTTATGCGCTTCGTGTGTCTACGGATGTCTGGAAGATATTATGTTTGGGAATAAATTCGATTAAACTAGTGGTAGTACAAGTACATATTAGTTGTAGCTGTTGCAGAAGCAGTTGTAGTAGCAGCAGTAGTATTGTGGCATTAGACAGCTACACACAATATGTATATAAAACTCCTCCTGTTATGATATTCATCTGATGGTAGCCATGCACCACCAGAGTATGGAACAGCAGGGAGTAAACAAACAATATGAGCATCATCATCCTCATCATCATCTGTATAATTTAAGTAATAGAATTTTATGTACTCTCGTTCATATGTGTGCGATTCTGTTTCTTTTGTTTCCTTTTCCGTTTAGCAGTATATGAGTGTATTGTTCATACGCTCGTACTCGTTTAACTTAAAAAAATGAGTGCGTGTAAATTTTTATTCTTCTGTTTTTGTTTCTGTTTCCTCTTGTCTTGAATGTAATAAATTGTGGAATAGAAGTGAACAAAAACCAGGCGAAAATAGTTGTGAGATTTAATTTTACTAATTAAATCCAACTTTGTCTTTGTTTGATACTTTGCTCGTGTGATTAATTTTATTAAATTTAATATTACACACATGTGTGTGTGTGTGAGAGTAACATACGATGAGTGCTTCTCATCTCATATACACCATGTGAAATCCTTGTGGAACAAGTCGTTTGTTACATACCCAGTTTCTTAATTCATTTAACAGCCAGCGGTTAATGGGGCTAATAAACTATATGTCTGTGTGTTGTGTGTTGTTGCTTCATTTTTGTCAACAAGTGGATGGATGTATCAACATCTTTAAATGCTTTATAGCAGCGATAAATATATTTAAAACTGCAGTTAACATCTATAATGTTGTAGACAATGTATTTTTATTAGATTCAACAGATAAAAAATAGAGTCCATTTTGTCCAACATTTATTTAAAGTTTTTGCTCAAAATTTACAATACCGTATATCAAAGAAATATGACAAACATTTTATATAATTTTTTTATAGATGGACCAGGTCCCTTTTGAGTACCTTAATCATTAATTTATATGCTTTTGTGTCTAGAGTTCATTGCATTTGGTTATCTTATGCTCAAATTATAAAAGATCGTTATTGTGGTGTGTTTTACCACAATAAATTAATTTTTTTGTTTTTAAGAAAAATTCAATATTAAAACCAGGCTGATAGTACACTCAGGGAATGTACTATACTCATTGTGCATGGTTTTACTAGATTGCCCAGACCACAAGCAGATGAGCTCTTCTGAATGAAAATGTATTATGTAAAAATATAAGGTTGTCGGATACAAGTTATTTTAAATTTTATTTTAAACCGAATACAATACATTTTGTGTTAAAAAAATTTCATCCGGTCAAGTTGATTCAATGGGTCAACTGTGACCGATACCATACTTTGAAGCCTTGACGCATACATGTATTCCATTTTTGTTGCATGTTGATGGTGTAAATATTGAGTGTTAAAGATGGAGTAAAGTATGCTATGTAGCGTTTAAAAAAAACTGGTTACTATGTAGATTCTATCCAGTATTGTCAGTTTAGCGGATTTATCTCCAAATAGGGGATTATTTTTAACAAATGGGGAAACAATTTTTGGTTTGGGAATATTACAAATATTAATTTATATCAAAAATATTTGAGTGATGAGAATTTTACCATTCACTCTGATGTAATGTTTAATCCCAACAAATAAGAGTTTATATTTGGCTGTGCCGAATCTTATATACACACCACCTATATGCCAGTAATCTATACATACTTAAAACAAATTTGTGTTAAATTAACCATATTATTTTATTTTCCGGATCCCTTATATGGGTTATGGGACGATCGTCTGAAACTTTGTTATAGAACTCGGATCCTGTTAGATCGATGTTGTTCGCTTTCGGTGAAACAAAGAATGTTTGGAAAAAATTTCATTGTTCTAAGTCTCTTTTGCGAAGCTCCTCGTGCCTTCAACAGACGGGCAGACGAACGAACATGGCTAAATTCTCTTAGAATCTTATAAGAATATAGAATATATTCAATGTTTTATTAACAGAAAATGCATATGGGTTATTAAAAGCTTTTTTCAGATTGAAAACATATATTAACAGTAATTCAATTAGCTGTGAAAATATCACTACAAGTGCTGAAATGTTAAAAATTTAATGAAAATTGGGGATGAGTAGCGAAAAAATGCTGGCAATACTGACTCTTCGGTTGCACACTGAATTCTCTTGCTCAGAAGAACAAAAGTTGATTTTTAAATATTTGTAAGACAAAAAGACAGTGAGGTATTTGCAAGATATGTATGAACGTAAATCCTTCTCAAGCGACTTATTTATGTAGAGACCCGCTTTTTTATTGTAACGACACGAACTTGAAAGAATATGGACGTCACTGACGAGAAATATTTGTTTACTTTTCGAAAAGTGTAAATTACTGGCAAATCAACCAGGTTAGTAAATAATTGGTCACCCTTTCCTAACATTTTACTTCATTAGCAAATGACATACACAGCTTTAATTGACAAAGCTTTCTTGCACCTTAGCTCTGTAGTGGATAAAGATCACGCCTTTTAGCATAGCAAAGTAGTAGCAGCGTTTTAATTATAATTCTATTATAACTAATCAACCAAGATGTTCACAAATGTTTCCCATGCCATTGGCATTATTATCGAAGAAGCAAAGTTTCCAATTGAAATGTCAAAATAAATCGTTAATATCGCCCAAAAATAATTAGTTCCACAATGAGTGTAATCAGAACCACTTTAGATTATTTAATGCCAGCCATAATTACTTCTAAAATCAGTTTTTAAAGAACCAGTTGTTGAAACTATTTTTTTAACCGCTTTTAAAATTTAATTTTCGTTGAATAATTAATTACATTTTTTGGAGTACATATATGATACATTTAAGAAATCATCATGGAATTAGACAAATGTACGGGTACAATTTTGCATCAATATTTGGGAAAGGAAAAAATATCGCAAGATGCTGTGGATTTTTGAAGTATATAATTAATAATTTTGAAGTTATAATTAAAAGTTAAAGTCTCGTGTGATACTACAACGTATATAATAAATAATACACAATATAAAGCAGACCGCTAATATTTTACAAATTTAAAACAAAATGCATTGCATAATTCATAAAAAATAAAGCAAAATATAACTCATTTACAAAAACTAGAAAAATAATTACATTTTATCGGAAGATTTCTCGCGTCAAAATAAAGTAAAGAGATTTATGTATATTCAAATTATGTAAAACATTATATTTAATTGTTTGTAGTCCTTTTGCCTTTATCAAATATGACAATCTTCATATAGAAGACATAGAATCAGTGAGTTTTTTTGTGAAATCAGGCGAAATTTTGTTCCCTTCAACCTGTATTACTGCCTCTGGTTTTCTTGTATTTTTGCCAAATTTTTTTGTATTGGATTGAGGGCTGGGTACTGCGGAGTATGATCTAAAGTTTTTGAAAAATGATCTTTCACAATTTTGGAGCTATGCTTAGGATTATTGTCCTGTTGGAAAATATAGTTCTGTGCTAGTTTTAATTTCTCAACACTAAGGACTATATTGTTTTTAAAATGTCGAGATAATCACCCTTTTTCACTGTAGATTCTATAAATGTAAGCTTGCCGACCCCTGACGCCGCCATACAACCCCAGACCATTAATGACCCGCCCTGCTTTACCGTCTTCCTAACATATTTATTATAAAAGGCTTGGTTCGCCATAATTTTTCCCAAACTTACTTTCATCGGTGAAATTAATATTATTCTAAAAAAATATTTTTTTTGCGAAATTCAAACATTTGGTTTGTTTGTTCTTTGATATAAAGGGCTTCCTACGTGGCACTCTAGCATGTAGGCCGTTTTGATGCAAAGATCCTCTAATGTTACTCGCGCTTACAGTTCGGTTTGCTCTCACTTCTCTTACTTGTAAGTTTTTGTAAGACAAAGCATCGTTTTACACTAGCCATATTTTCTACAATATTGTGTTTGGTATACTTGTCTATAATTTTTTATTGTAAACTGATTTTACCTAATTTAAGCAGGGATTTACCTCTTCTAAAGGTATTGTCACACTTGGAAAAAGCGTAATCACTCGTTTTAGCACTAATTTGTTTGACGTTGTTTATTCTTACAAATATTTTGCAAGATCAAACATCATCAAATAAAATAGAACTAAATATTTATTGAAGTTTTTTTTCTAATAACTTAATGAGTTCAAATATACATATTTTATTTAGTGGTTATGTCTTTTTCGGCAAATATTTACTAAGTGTGACCGTACCTTAAGTCTAAGTCTTCACATTCTAAATTTTAATAATAATTTATGAAACTTGCAATTATTTTGAACGGCACTTTACCGTTTTACTTTCAAACAAAGAAATTGCCACTAATTTTTAAATGACAGGAGTTTTTTGCATAAGGATGTTGCCACTGTTTAATTTATTTGGACAAGTAAAAATTGGTGTAGTAAATTAAATTAAATCAATTAAATTTCTATAGGCTTTTGTTTTTGTTTATTTTTTGTGAATTAATGCAACATAATTTTCTAATATGATTGTAATGATATTAAGATAATTAAGCTTTTCTTTTAATAATAAGTGATGTTGTCTTTATTTTGACGCTAATAGAATAATTTCCAAATTAAATCAGCAAGTTCCATTTATTTCCGGTTTAGTTTCTTCGGAAACCAGAGCAGCGACGATAAGCTATTAAAAGTCAAATATGGTAAATATTCTTTAAAAAAAAGCAAAATAGACTTCCAAAAAAGAATTTATGCAAAAATGTGTACTAAAGTAGAACAAGGAAAAGAATGAAGTCTCAAATGTGTAAAAATACACTCTAACAAATTTATAATAAAATTTAAAGAATCTTATCGAAAAGTGTAAATAAATAACAGTTAGAGGCAATTAATTGGATGCAATTTTTTTCATTCTCTTTTAAAATTGCTACGTAAAATGTTGTGCATTTATACGATGAAATTTTACGTGCAACAAATCATGAAATTTTTTGACGTTTAATTACACATTCCTCTTTACACAGAAAAAAAATCATTGATTTTAACATCATTTTCAATTAAAATTTTAATTGATTCAATTACTTTTTCTGATATTTTCAATTAAATATCAATTTTTTTTTTTAATTGATACTATTATTTTGTTTACAGGTCCGATTTCAATTAAATTTTTAATTGATTCCACAAATATTTTAATTGAAACTCATTTTTATTTTTTTCTGTGTAGTTTTTCATTCGCAACAAAGAAAACAAAATTTTAAAATATAAATATAATATACAAAAAATATACATATATGTATGTGTATAAAATAATATACATACATACAACATATACATAGATACAATATACAAAAATTTTAAAAAATATAAAAAATGGAAGATTTAAATACAGAAGAAGTAATTGAAAATGTTCTTGCGCTAACTGAAATGGCTGCCGAAACATAATGCACACTTCAAATTTAGAATAAGAATGAGTAAAATAAGTAAAACACAAACGATGGTAAAGGAAATGTCAAAAAATTGCATGAAAAACAAAAGTCGTGCAACTTTTCTCTACCCCTCTTGCTTCTCTAACCCGTTCGCCTACATACATTAATTGCATGAAAAATTGCATCGTGTAAAAGGCCTCTTCGTTTATTGAACTCGATCGAATTATTTAAACTAAAATATTACATGTCTTCCTCTTTGTTACAATGTAATATGAAGTTGGAATTCAATATTAAGTTTACGTTCAACTAGCTATAAACAATGTTCTCTAAACAGGCAGTAACTCAAATGTGCAAACAATTATATAAATTATTGTTGTTTTATCATAATAAAAAAATGTTTCTAAAATATTCTAACGAGTAGCTCATCCCTTCCGACGGGCCCATCTATGAACTCTAAACAAACAATGATTCCCATTGCATAGACATAATTTCTAAACATAAATACCAACACAACAGCCAAATATCAATTGATAACATGATTTTAAGACTATTTAAAAAAAACAGCTACAGACAACAACTACTAACAATAAATAAAATTTAATAATGTCAAATACCTAGTAAAACTTGAAGTGGGTGGTTGGAGTTAAGGATGAAAATAGCATAGAATGAAAAGCTTAAATAGAGATACATAGTATCACTAAAATAAATTCACATTCTAATATACATATGTATGTATGTAAATACATAGTACATACATACAAATGTTGTAAGTGTGTACACATGTTCTATAAATAGTTTTAAGAAGGGGTTTATAAGCGTTATATTTGCTATGTCATTGTACTGTCGTACTCATATAAAGAATAAAAAATATAAATAAATACTCAAAAACAGTAACAAACTATTATTTGATTCTATATTTAAAATATATGTTTATATATACAATATATAAATAAAATTCGTATGTGTGTTTGGCTTTATAGAAATGAGTACAGTGATGAACAAATATTTCACTTTTTAGGATAGCACAAATTTTAATTTAATTATTATAGGTCTAGTATTAGTAGTAGTTCTGAATGAAAATTCTACTGTATGGAGTTTATGGGGAATATCTGTCTCCGTATTCTAAAAACTTAAAAATGTTTTATTTCTTTATTTTATAAAAAAAAACATAACTATAAATATAATGCCTCAAAAAGTACTTTAATTTATAAATTTTATTGGTACAATTTAATTTTTCATTCTTGAATGAGTCTCTGCATGGTTGCCTGTGCTGTGTGTGTTCGAGTTGTAAGTCCAACTTTATGCTAAATATTTGTACAAGCAGCAGTATAATAGCGATACGGTTGGTTAAGTTAAGTTAACTGGCTGCTAAAAAAAAATATAGGTGGATTGGCTGCAAGATTAAATGGTAGACTGATTTTGTTTTTGTATTTATAGTTTTTGTCGTTACAAAGAACAACAGATTTTTTATACAATAAACAGAAGAGGAGACTTGCTCATACATACATAAACATACATATGTATGTACATACATGTGCATATACTCTTGACTACACAGCGGGAAATATTGCCAGGGCGTCAATTTGTAGGCCTTTAAAAATACCTGTTTATACATTCTAAAAAATTCAATTCTCATTCCACTATGCCTTCTTTCATAAGAATTTTTTGGAAGTAAGCTTGTGCTTCTTACAAAATAAGGTCTATTAAAAAATTATTTTTTTCTTTCATATAAATACACAAATAAGTAGAAAAATTAAATAGATGTGCCTATAATTAATCAGTAAGGAATTTGAATTGTATTGATTAAAGAACTTATTCCAGAACCGTTCTAAGTGGCGTGCACTAGCAACGCAACCCAGTTCTGGAGGTGAAAATAACAATAGAATAACGGTAGCTATGATTAAAAAATAAATTACTGGAAAAACGAAAGTATTGCCTACAGGTTAAAAAAAAGAACAAAGCTTTATATATAAATTCGATTCAGAATTACTTGTCTTCTTAAAGGGCTTCGAAAGATTACCTTCTGTTAGTGCTTCTTAACTAGGCTTGCTATCAGCCATATAACAATTAGCTATTAGGCAAGACCTTGCTCCAAGGTATAAAATTTAAACGATTTCACAATGCTGCTGAGTATCCTTGTTCCTGCAAAATAATGCCCTTAATAGGCAATTTTACTGCATATTTTTCCCGCTGGGATATAGTCAACTTTATTGTAACTGTTTATACATACCCCCACATACACACATCGATTGTAAGTATGTATGCATGTGTATGTGTAAGTGTAAGTGTGTTTACAAAACGCATTTGTGTTACAATGTTTACACAAATATTTACGGATAATCTGTTGATTTCAAAGCTAAGGGATTATTATGCAATTTTTCTTCGTTTTGTGTTGCTGTTGCCTTCTGTTTTTTTTTCCAACCGTTTTTTTGTTTTTTCATATTTTTGATGATACTCATCGTCGTTATTGTCGTCATCATCATCGTCGTCGTTGTAATAAGGACAACAAACAAACAACAAAATATAAAAGACTAAATAGTGTTTTGTGTTTTGTTGTTGCTTATCCTTTTTTTTATTTTTTGTTAAAAATAACAACAAAAACTCAACATCATCAACAAAGTACAAATAAAGTTAAATAAAATTCCTTACATTTTCTTCTAATTTTTTTTGGGCTTCTTGTTGTTTTTTATTTATACTCATCATTAGAATAAGGTTTATATTGATTTTGTCATGGGGTTTGTAACTAAATGATATATTTGTGATAAACTATATAAAATTGGGGACCTTCTAAGATATTTAAAGTAGTTGTTAATATACATATATTATATAAATAAAAATCTTTTTTTAAATTTTCAAAATTATGGTTCAACACAGAATTTCACAAAAAAAAATTCATAATTATCTGCAGGAGTATTCTGAAACCGAAACTGGATTACGAAAACTTTGTAAAGTTTACAATTTAGCAAGAATTGTATAAGTAATATGTATGTATGTAATAATCATGTATTTAATATAACTCATACGTTATCTGGTATATTTTTTTCAACATAACACATACGTTAGCTGCTTTATTTCTGTTACTGGAAAAATGATATTCGTTGCAATAGACAGCTTCAAATTTAATAACATATTAAAAAAAACCTTAAATTTGGTTTTAAAATTTAAGATAATTAGTTAAAAAATTCAATAAATATACATACATATGTACAGATGTATTTAGTTTTTCTGTAAACTATATTTATAGTTCCAGACAAGTTGCACTAACGGGTATAAAGATTCAGAACAGCCGAAAGTATAATTGTTACATGTTTTATCTTTCTTCTTTTGCTTGATGATTTTAATGCTGCTGTTTTAAAAAGAAAAAAAGATTTAGTTTGATATGTATGTTTATAATTTTTTTTCTCTGTTTAGGAATTCGTTGTTGCTGCTGAAACTGTAACTGTAACTGTTTCAGTTGATGTTGTTATTGCTCTTATTGCTGTTGTGACAATTGTAAATAAATTTACAATTTGTTATACGTATGCGAATGATGTTGTTGCCACATACAAACACAATCACTGTCTACTGGTATATGTAGATTATTCTCATTTCTTTTCGCCGTTGCTGTTGTTCATGATGTAATAGAAATGTATTTGAAATTTTCTTTTCAGTTGCGTAAGCGTTTTCAATATATTTTATTATATTTTATTATATCTGGCAGTTGACAACAATAAACTCGAAGAAATGAGCAACATAAACCAGCAACTAAAACAACATCAATGGCATGAATAACAAAAAAAAACATACATATACAGAAACTTAAATGGACAGACAGACAAATAAATATACATATAATCAGATATATATTACATACATATATACTTATAGACAAGAATTAGTTTGTAAGTTTATATGATTATTTGCATGTGTTTTAGTAGAGGTCGCGTACGAAATGGTATTCAAGTAATTCATTCAATATATGTATGTACTTACAAAAACTTTAAACAGCAGTTCCCATACTCACGCATGCACTCATATTTTTACACATTAAATTTATTTATTTCACTTTTTTACTACATTAAGACATTATTAAGGAATGTTTCCTAGTAAACATGAATGTATGTTTGAAATTTACTGCATATATTTATATACATACATATGTATATCAAATAAGTATTCGCCTTTATACTGCTGAATCAGTGTTATGGACCAAAATATGAGATAACCTCCAACAGTTGTTTTTATATTAATAATAATCCTATGAAATTTTACACAAGTACACCTAATTCTGTTTCTACACGGTAATTGGTTCCAGGAAAACCCCGTGTAAAATAAAACCGTGTAAAAAAAGATATTGATCGTATGCGAAATAGGTGATTGGTTTCTTATCTCTAAAACCTATTGGAATTAGTGAAAAAAAGGATTTTTTAAGAACAACTATTTAAGTTTATAAAATTAAATCAAATACATATTTACGTACACAATGTATTTTTACACAAGCATAGTTGTGTAAGATAGATATGCAAGATATGCACTCTAAGCTTAAAAGTAATGTAAAAAAATGTATGACAAGTTCATTTCATTGTATGCACTAAAAGGTTCCCCGTAAATTTGTGCTATTTACAATGATGTGACCAGTAATTTTGCTTGTATCTACAAAAAGGTAATTTCCCTTCATTTCTGATGTAAACATATTTCGCAAAAATTAAATTTAACCAAAAAAAAAAAATAAATCCAAAAGATTTTAAATCGTGCTAAATGGAATAAAATCGTATTTTCAAACCGTGTTAAATTAAAGCCGTGTAAAAACAGAATTAGGTGTAATTCCCAAAATAAAAGGTCAATTTCTGATGAAAGATGGTAAGAATCGATGCTTGATTACACGTCTGTGACTGTGAAATATTAAGCAAAAATACATTTCGTATTTAAAGAAATTATCAGACAAAATTTTTCGATAATAGTTCAATATTTGAGCAAAGCCCACATAAACTTTACTTCCGAAAATCATTTAAATATGCAAAAATCTTCATAAATCTTACAAATATCATTATCAAGTTGAAATTGTACATAAATACATAAACAAATTTGTTATGATCAGTCCATAATTGGTCCTATAAGACCACTTCAATATTTAGATGGAGGGTATTTAAGACTCGGCACAGTACTCCAACTTGTGAAAAGTACAATTGTTTTTAGCATTGCCTGTTATTGAGCTGAATGAAACTACAAAAATTGTTTTGATTTTAATTTTGCTGATTTTTCTCCTACTTATTCCAAAAAAATAATGTATTATTTTGGTATCATATAAAAGGTTCTTGAAAGGTCAACAAAACAGCTTAGTTAATATTAAACGAAATTTTCTTTTAAGTATGAAATACGAAAACAAAAACAAATACGTTTTTCTTTTTTGATCCTTTGAACCAATAACTTTCGCTAACATATATATCTAAATTATTCAGACATGTTCTGTGAAAAGTTAACAAAAAGAATAGAATTGCTGCTAGTTTTTCTCTTTTTTTTACTCATAAACTATAATAATAATGAAACTCGTTAAATTGTCAAACACGAAAAAGATACCAACCAATGTTATCGCTTATCCTTGCTTGTCATCTGCATGTAATTATTAAGTAACCATGTCTGGACCATAGCATACCTTCCTTTGTAAGCAATAAAAAGGATACAATTCAACAATTACAAAAACAACATTCACAATGCGACGGAAAACAGCAGTAGCAGCAGCAGCAGCAGCATCAATAGAAAATACAAACAACAAATACATGGCAGTGCCATCATCAACAACAAATACAACAACATCAGAAGCACACACAACGCTCAAACAGTCGCATATAAAAGGCCAACTTTTTTTTATCAACTGATGAATGAATGACTGACTACATATTTACAGCAACTATCATGTATTTACTGCTATTATGTATTATTGTAGAAGTTGTTGTTGTTTGCAAGTGTGTAGGGAGCATCAGTTGTTAGTTTCTGGTTGTTATTGTCGTAAAAAGCTAAAGTTGAAAAGAAAAAAGCAAGAAAATTTTAATTTTTTTATTCCTCATTTACATGAGTGTGGTTATTCTAAAATTAGTTTATTTGAATGTCCTTTTTCAAGTGCCTGCGTACGTATTATTATAAGTATGTTTAACTAAAAATTTGTGTGTTAAAGTATTGTAAATAAAATATATAGATTAAATTTTAAAATTTTCTTTCTATACACGTAAATGTACTACTTATATAAATTATATGCTTTTTATTATTTTCCTTAATTCTGCTGGCCTAATTTTGTAAAAAAGAAAAATCGTTTAATTTGTAGAGGAATATTGGAAACTAAATAGATATAGATTTAAAAGTAACCCATTCACATTTTTAAATGGTTGGTGATATATCTTCAAACGGAACATTATAAAATCTTGGAATGATTCATGGCTAAGTTTGATTTTTCTTGACACTGTCGCTGTTAACTTTCATTATTATTTAAATATTGTCCAACAATACCACTTTAAATAGCCTTTTTTGTTTCAAAATGTCAAAACTTGCTTGAATTATAAGAAACCCAATATTTTTCTAATTTCATTAATATACAAAAAATTAATAATTATATTCCAGTTTCTTAGATTCAATCAATACAATGACTGAGTTTCAATAGATCAACACTTCTAGTCCATTTACACTGTGGATTAATAGCAAAATTTTTCTTTGTGCACATTTCCTCTACCACTTCATTCTCTAGGCAAATTCCAAAAGGAAATTAACAAATTTTATTTGGAAATCTTTAACATATGGTTAAAGTCAAGATCTTTAGATTTGTTATCCTTAAACAAACTTAGGATAGGAAATTCAACTGAACCAAGTACGAATGGTCTTTATTCTAGTTATACTCTAGATTATGTATGGTGTGTACTACGTCCTGGTATTGGGATCGTTATTGTGTTTTGTCTGATAAAGCCAGCTCCTCACAATGAATGCCATGACTTCCGCCTCACAACTTCTATTTGACAAAAGTAAGGAAGAAATATTTAGACCAGTGCTTCCCAAACTTTTCTGATAACATGATTTACATTTTCATCTACACCTTAAGTATCTCCAAAAACTATGAAATATTCATATACCGTGTTCTTCATTTATAGGATGTTTTAGACTTTTTAAATTTGTATATTCTGAACAAGTTCCTTCTTCGGAGCAGCGTGCCTAAATTAAGAATGCATAGAAAACTCAGTTCTGAAGCTTCAAATTGAATTTGATTAAATTTTTTTTTATTATTTCTGTGACAAGAAATACCTCTCATGTGATAATAACTTATCTTTTAACAATAGTCTAATAAAGAGTGATTTTCTAAGAGCTTTCAGATTTGTTTAAAAAATTAAAGCACATAAATTTTAGAGAAATGGCATACTCCATCCAACATATTGGTCGGTATTTCAAGAATAAATTCTTCAATATTAGCTTAGAGTGCATCAACTGTTGTGGGCTTGTACCTATAGATATGAGTCTAAACATAGTCCCACAAAAAAATAGTCTAAAGACGTGAGTTCGCATGGCCTAGACGATCAATTTAACGGCTCCAAATGTGAAATAAACTATTTAGCGAACTCTCCTCTCAATTTGGCATTTTTTTGCATGCTGTGTGACATGTGACACCATCTTGTTTAAACCACATGTCAAACAAGCCCAACTCTTCCATTTTTGGCAAAAAAGAAATAATCACCGCGCGTTAGCGTTCGCCTTTCATAGTAATGTTCCTGTACGGTCCAATGACGTATATTCCAAACTGAACATGTTTAATAATAATATGTTACACGAAAACATCTGAGCTGCCAAAAATAGTCTTGCCAAAAAGAAAGTTGGTAAAAAATCACCCTTTATATATTTGACCTGAGTTCTTATACAATTCCATGCTTAGGGTCATGATTCCAAGGGCAGAAGTAGTTGGACACATTATGTTGGCTTGTTCTTGACAAATATCCTACATTATGTTCACCATTATTTCACATAAGATGTATTAAAACCTGATTTTGTTCTGTGTTTTTTTAGTATTAGAGTATCTTTAGTATCTGATACAAATGTTGTGAGATCACTACATTATTCTTTTTTCGATTTTTCAGCATATATTAGAACTTTTATCAAAGGTTTAATTGAAACATAATGCAACAGTTCATATTTTTCAAATGATTTTGATAAGAAAAAAAAATGAAGACATGCAATTAGAAGCTAATCACAGCTTATTTAAATCTCAATTTAGCTTTCTTAAATATTCAATAAAAACGAGTGTGAAAATGAAATATTAATTAGTGCAATTATTTAATTATATTTATCTATTGATCCACTTAAGTATTAATATAAATACAACAATATATAATTGTTATTATAAAAGTATTATTTCATCATTTCATTAAACTGTGTATTATGTATTATTATCGTCATCGTCATCATCATCATCATCATTTTTTTTTTATTTTATTCATTTTCTGGTTAAATGACTGTATTAATAACAAGCAATAATAAAATAATTGCTTGTGCAGTTTTGGGCAATACGAAATTGTCAGTTTTAATAATTTTACAATTACAAACAATTGTGAAATAAATTAAATTGAATTGCGAAGATGATACAAATCCCATCTACGTTCCACAAAACAAAAGGATATCATTCTCGGTTTATTGTCTGTTTTTGCGGATATTTTATACCATTTTGTTTTTATGCCATTAAAACATAAAAAAGGAGCACCACACAAAAATGAAAAACCAACCCAAAACAAAAAAATAAATAATAATGATGGGAAAAAATCCAACGCGAATGCGAGCCAAAAACAACTACCCACAACTATAAAATACACCCATTTAATAGTATTTTTCCTCTTTTTTTGTTTTTGTTTTATTTCAGTTTTCAGTTTGAATTTTATTTCGTTTGTTCATTTGTAATTTAAACTGTGCCTACACTCGACATTCTGCAGCAAATAAAGAATACGAAGTTGAAGTGCAATCCTAGCTACAGTGGGGTCAAAGGTCGTCAAATAAAACTATTCATGCCAACAATTTGATTAGTGACTTTTTAGATTTAGATAAAGTTTAATTTGGATAAAGTTTAATTAATATATTTAAATATTAGGTCTTGTAACATTTTTATAAACATAATCAGATTACGCAATTAAATACTTTATTTCCCTATTTTTGGATTTAAACAACTTTTATTCTTCCATCAAAAATTACACATCAGAAATTATAAAATTGAAGAAACAATTTGTTTATACAATATTACATTTAAAATTGGATTTCCTATGGTCTTTAGCATAACAAGTTGCATATTTTGATATCAATTGAGATATTTAGATTTTATTATTTTACTATAATCTCACAGTAAAGTAATTTTCGGTTGACCTGAATAATCAAACGACCGGGGAAAAATATTTCATCATCACCAGTTGATTTTTATTTTTGCTTTCATTATATAAATCTTTTGCGCCCACCGTTACCATAAAAGCATGTTATATAAGTGTGGGTCAGAGATGGAAAAGTTGACACGATTGTACTTTTGTTTTAAAGGTATCGCAGTACTTCCGCTTGTTAGTTAAAACTTTTAAACGAATTTCAATATTTTTTTAAGATATGTATATAAATTTATACATTTCTTTAGAATCAAAATGATTAACACTTTGATATAAGCTTCATGTCGTGAAAAATTTATTTTCTTTAATTTTCATTTAATTTTGACATATTGAATATAAGAGAATAAGTTTCAGTTTATTTTCTTCTTATACCCCCAACATCATTCTCCTAAGCAGTTTGAATCAATTTTCCAAAATTGTTTTGGTATAAGAAATTTTCATGAAATTTCGCACACGTAATTTTTAGATTAAAAGGATAAACCCTGATGAAAATGGTAAGAATGGGTTCATGATTTCTACTAGCCCCTATACAAATTTATTCCCTGAATATGGATCTATAGAAAAGCATAGGAATATTTTTACAAAAGTCTGTACAAATAAGTTTTGTATTAAAAGAAATGATAAGATCAAATTGCTTGAGGATTGACCCCTATTTGATCAAAGTCCTAATACAAGGTCCACTTCCAAAAGTACCAGAATTATCAGATTGGAATTCAATACATGTAAATCGTACCGAATTTTGAGAAGATCGGTTCATAATTGAACATAGTTCCCATATAAGACCACTTTTGAAATAAAAAAAATATCAATATATAGAATATTTTTTTTCATAAAAATATTGTGTGTACAACAGTTTTTTTTTTGTAGAAAATAGTGATTTTTATTTAAAAAAAAACTTTCTCACACATTAGGAGAACGGCAACAGCATGGAAAATATTATTTTACCGGAATGTCGTAGCCTTTTTCAATGTTATTCACAAACTATTAATTTTTACAATTTTCAACTAAAAGGAAAATGTTCATACATACATACAGGGATCGTTTCTTGGTGGGTCGTAGTCAATTTACTGAATTAATAGCAAAGAAGTTATGCTGTAATATCAAAATTTATTTTGTCGTTCGCTTTTTATAGATTGTTGTAAAAAATTCCCAGCTTAAAAGTTTCGTATGGAAAATTACTTACAGTTTTTTCATACACAATTTTATGTATAACAGTTTTTTATATAGAAAATTGTCTGTTTATCAGGTTATTTGTGGAGAATTGCCTGTATAACAGTTTTATGAGTATAAAATAGAGTTTTCTATAGAAAAATTTGAGTATAACAGTTTTTGTAGCAAAATTTGTTGCTAATATGAAAATAATTAAAAAATCGTAATATAAAAAAATGTACTTTAATTTTCCATACCTGTTGTGGGTGCAGCAGCGCAGAGATTTTATATACGTACATACATAAGTACATATGTATATAGAAAATAAAAACGCAACATGCCCAGGCATATAAAACTTCAGCAACAGTCTGAACAGTTTGTAAAATAAAAAATATTAAATAAGAACACACTTACGCAAACTAAAACAAACAAAGTTGGAATCGTACAGTTTGTTGGAAATGTACGTACGTACGTACGTACCCCCATACTTTGGATATAACTCCACATGTTTACAACTGCACCACTCTCTCAAGGGATGTGAAACAACAGGCAGTAGACATTTGTGTTTCAACGGCAACATTTCCGAGTTTTGTTCGTTTTAATTTTTTTCGCTTACAGTTAACATGAATTTCCGTTAAATGAGTGAGTAAGTAGACGGACGGGCGAATACAACAGACAGACAGGCAGACAGACACTCTTAACAATAAGCACTGAATAAATGTGGAAGATAAAATAAAAAAGCAACTCATCTAGGAAAGCAATACGTTCAGACCTATTAGAATATCTTTAATGGCAACAAAGCTAGTAAAGTGTGTGGAAATGATGGTGGAGCTGGAAAAAACCAAGTAAAGAAATATAAATACAGACCGTGCTCGTATTCATAACAAACGTCATTCAATGAATGCAGTTTTTATACAAATACTAACAAAACAACAGCATTAACAAAAAAAACAGCCTACACACTTTTATCTTTTTATATGTTTGTACGTTTTTTTATTTCTTGTCTACGTAAGTTACGAACTCGTACTTTTAAGACATGTCGATAATGCAGCCGTAGTTGTAGCAGCAGCCTCCTTCTCATCTTCAACATGGTCATTTACTGCAGAACTCGAATGCGTGTTGATGCTATTTTTAGGCATAAGAAAACCTTTTCCATGCCTTTTAAATATTTCGGTTTTTTACTATTTTATTTATTTCTAATTTATAAAGAAAATCAAGAAAACATGCACCCACACGCGCACACATTCTTAAGGGCATTCTCTGCATTTTTTTATATCCTGCAAACACTGTATGTAAATGTTGCATACTGCATGCCAATCTACACATTTCTCATCACTACTTTAGCCTCTTTTCTCTTTCTGTATTTGTATTTAGTCTGTAACGGAAAAAGCAGATTTACTAGGAGAAATATGAAATTATTGTAAAAAAATATTTACAAATTGTACCAACAAATTTGAAAGATTGTACTTATGATTTTTCGCTTTTAATTAGAAATGTTTCTTATAAAGTATTATTAATTTTGTGTAGGTATTTATTAAAATTTTAATGAGAAAAAACATGGTTGGACATGATTACGACAATTACACTGTGTTACACAAAGAATTTTTATTTTAATTTGATTTTAACAATAATTTAGTTAATATAAACATTTTTATGTTTGTCGCAATTATAAAATTGAATATGCTTCCCTGAAACATAATTATATTTAAAAAATGTTTACCACAACTATTGAATGATAACTATTCAAACATATTCGTATTATGTTATTAACAACTATTTAGACATACAAATAACCATTATATGACAAGTTCCTATATTTGCACTCATATTATGTTTAAAATGCAAACAAAATATGTTTAATTTTAATAATATTTTGTTTTTACCATTTATAGAATGCTTTCGCTTCAGTTCAGTAGTTTGTCTGCGTGATATCGGATTATTTAGTTGGATTAAATTTTTCAATAATTGAAAAAAAAACAATTCGTATTTAACTATTACTACAAAATACAAAATTTTTAAAGAAGTGTTAAAGACCTAAAAAAAGTGTACATAAAATAAATAATCTTAAACTTTTCAAAATAAAAATAAATTAAACATAACTACAAATAAATGTAAATTTTATTTTCAAGTTGATCATCATATTATGATGAGAAATTTCCACAGTTTTTCATGATTATGATTACTTTATGTCATAATATTATTACTTTCGAACATAATATAATTACTTAACATCATAATATGATTACTTTAGATCATAATATGATTATTATATATCATAATATGATTACTTTAGACCATAATATGATTATTATATATCATATTATATATAATGATGTTTTAATATCAAATTATTATTAACAATAAAATATTATGATGAAATATTACGATGATTATAGATCATAATATGATATTTTATGGCACTTATATTCATCATAATATGTTTTGACTACAATCATAAATCTCTTCATAATATGTTGCTCTTAGATTATCTTTACCGCAAACATGTTTTTCTCTGCGTGTAAAATAAATTGTTCACCGAACTCGCCTCTCAATTGGGCCATTGTATCGCGTGCTGTGTTGCATGTGGCACCGTCTTTTTAAAACTATATGTCAGTCAAGTCTAGCTCTTCTATTTGGGCAGAAAAAAAAACTTTGTAATCATCGAAAAAGTATGCTCCAATGACTCCACCGGTCAGTGCATTTTTCGGGATGCATTGGTAGTTGTTGCAATGCTTTTGGCTGCTTCTCACACCAAATACGACAATTTCGCTTGTTTACATATTCAACCAGAAATGAGCTGAACACAATTTTCCGATAAAAAAAAAGTGTACGATGCACTTTCTCAACTGAGCATGACTTTTGATAATAAAATTCTATAATCTGCAAGCGTTGTTCGTTTCTAAGTCGATTCATTCGTTAAATTATACATCAAACTGAACATTTTTAACAATAACATGTTATACGAAAACAGTTGAGCTGCCAAAAGCAGTCTTGCCCAAAAGAAAGTTGCTAAAAATCACCCTTTACATTATCATCACTTAATTTTTTTGCAACAGACTTACATACATACATAGGTCATCGAAAACAAAGTTTTCGCTCTTTTTGCATTTCATTTTCTCAATATTATTAATATGTATTCTACAACAGGCTTATAATGCAAGATTTAGACTTTGAAATGGCAAAAGCTTGTCTTAAGTATTAGATTATAGTAAATAAGTTATTGGGTTGACTGGCTTTTAATATTAGAATTGTACCTTAAAATGTGCAATTGTACCAACAGCCTAAACAACAACAAAAAATAGAAGAAATGAAGAAAGCACACAGTTGTTGTTGTTATATTTCCTTCGTACAGTGCGGTATTATGTACATATAGAATTACTGAAAACTACAACAAAAACAGCAACAGTAAGCAACAAAAAACAAAAAACTACTCACAAAAATAAACTGTGTATTAAATGATAACGGACGGAAATTGCGAATTGTAACAGCCCACCATACCATTCTAGGAGCGCTTCGAAAAAGGAGTCAGAAAAGAGTCCAACTAAAGAGCATTCTCGAAGCGAAAGAAAAATTTGCTTGTTACTTTCCTGAGTCGGCACGCAGTTTGACTCAGAAACTCCACTTAATTATGTGTGTACCAAAGCGTTGTTGTCCTGTTATTTGTGCTTTGAACAAAAAAAAAAAAACATGGCTGTACCACACAAGAATGATAAAAACAGAATTACATAGAGCCCAAAAAAACTCTCATAAGAGACTCTTTTCCGACATTATCTAAGAGCTCTTTCAGAGCCCAAAAAACCCTCATAAAATACTCTTTTCTGACATTATCTAAGAGCTCTTTCTGACGGACCATTTCGAATTTAAAGAATGTTAACGCTCCGAAAATGGTGTCAGAAAAGACTCTTTTTGGACTTGCTGGGGTGTCTGTGTGTTATTTCGCATTTGAATGTGTGTTAAAATAAGAAAAACTATATGCCGGCATATAACACAACAACAACGACAGCACACAAAAAAGTTTAAGAAAAACTGAAAATAATACATTTCTATAATGGAAACAAACCAATTTTTATTTCGTGTGTTTTTCATTATATTCGTTCGTTTCTTTCATTTGTATAACAAAAAAATAGCCTTCAATTTTGCTGTCTGCCCAAAAAACATCGATGTTCATTTGGTGCCTCAGCACTCTAAAATCGCCATGGTTGTAGGTTATTTTCACATTTTTACAACATAAGGACTTGAATAAAGTATGATTGAATAAGGCTGGAGGTTACTTTTAATTTTAATATAAAAAAAGAAACTGAACTAAGAGATTATCTCATGGTTTTTAGCATAAGGAAATATGTACATATACATACACATTTAAGTAAGAAATAATCCTAGATTTATTAAAGGTATATACATTTTTTTTCAATGAAATATATTTTCTAATTTAATTAAAAATGATGACAAAATATCACAATGTTGATGTTTTAGTATAAAAATATTAAATAAATAATATAGGTATGTTGTAGAATTACTGAAATTTTACAAATGTGTGTGAAGTTAGCTCCGTCAGTTAGCTCCGTTTTTAACATTACCTATGTTAATGTATAAATTAACATACTTACTACTCATCGACTGTAAAGTTAACAGAGCTGCATTTTTTCATCTCAGTTATCATTTTATTATTAAAAACTAACAAAAAACGTCAGTACCGATTATTCAGATAATATATAGAAACTTTTAGATATTAAATAAAAATAAATTTTTTTATGAAGAGTAACTGCTTGTACAGAATTGTCTTAGTAAAAAAGTGGTATATCAAAATGTTCAAAAAACTACCAAAACTAGAAATTGTGCTCGATCTGTGCTATATAGGGTGGAAACCCATCACCACAGAGATATCAGATCTGTATAGCTTATTTTGAAAATTATATATCTCTGATCTGATATACATTCTGAATATAAGCTATACAGTTCTGATATCTCTGTAGTGATGGCTTTCCACCCTATATAGCACAGATCGAGCACAATTTCTAGTTTTGGTAGTTTTTTGAACATTTTCATATACCACTTTTTTACTAAGACAATTCTGTACAAGCAGTTACTCTTCATAAAAAAATTTATTTTTATTTAATATCTAAAAGTTTCTATATATTATCTGAATAATCGGTACTGACGTTTTTTGTTAGTTTTTAATAATAAAATGATAACTGAGATGAAAAAATGCAGCTCTGTTAACTTTACAGTCGATGAGTAGTAAGTATGTTAATTTATACATTCTGATATCTCTGTAGTGATGGCTTTCCACCCTATATAGCACAGATGGAGCACAATTTCTAGTTTTGGTAGTTTTTTGAACATTTTCATATACCACTTTTGGCAAAATGTTAAATTTCTCCATTTTGAAAATTATATATCTCCGATCTGATATACATTCTGAATATAAGCTATACAGTTCTGATATCTCTGTGGTGATGGGTTTCCACCCTATATAGCACAGATCGAGCACAATTTCTAGTTTTGGTAGTTTTTTGAACATTTTCATATACCACTTTTTTACTAAGACAATTCTGTACAAGCAGTTACTCTTCATAAAAAAATTTATTTTTATTTAATATCTAAAAGTTTCTATATATTATCTGAATAATCGGTACTGACGTTTTTTGTTAGTTTTTAATAATAAAATGATAACTGAGATGAAAAAATGCAGCTCTGTTAACTTTACAGTCGATGAGTAGTAAGTATGTTAATTTATACATTAACATAGGTAATGTTAAAAACGGAGCTAACTGACGGAGCTAACTTCACACACATATTTTACAATAATAACAAGCCAGAGTTTATATTCGGCTGTGCCGAATCTTATATACCCACCACCAAATCACCTATTATAGGCCTAACTTCATAAAATATTACACCGTAATTTATTTTTATTTTAGGTTTGTTTTAGTTGAATGTCATCTCAATAACGACATTTATAAGAATTTTATGCACATTCCAATTATAATCAATAATTTACACTTTGTTTATATTTTTGCAGCGTGTAACATAAAGAGATTTACTTCAACAAACTAAATATAAATTAAGTACCCTAGGCAATTGATTTTGGGCTCAAAAATAACGTCAAAATTGTCAACTTTGTGGTTCTTCTCGGAAGTGTAGCTTATACGGAAGATATGCTCAATTATGGACCCACTTTCACAAAAGTCAATAGTATAATTTGTACATGCTTATAACTGATCTGTGTAAAATTTCGGTTCGAAATGGATGTTTATGTAGGTTAATGAGTTTTCGGGAGTAGTCTCATATGAAAACTATGACCTATTACGGTCCGATTGTCATGAAATTCTGTACGACGATTTATATATGCATGCTAATTATTTTTGTTATATTTCAACGTAATAATGATTTCTATAAGAGATTTATGCGCATTTAAGTGATTTTTCAAATTGAACTTTATATGACGAATAAGGTCAAATATGGACCAATCATCATTAAATTGAATGTGAATATTTCTATATATGTATGGACTATTTGTGTCGATTTTAAACATGCTGCTGATGCTTATTAGATATTTATGGGTATTTAAGTGATTTCCGGAAGTGGAATTTACATGGGCGCTATGATCAAAAATCATCATGAATTTTACACGACAATTTAGATGTGTCTACGGATTACTTGTGTTAAATTTCGATGCAAACAAAATATCGTTTTGATATTTCACTTTTCATGAAACTTATTATTGCAGAATTTTGTATGGATACGGTGTTTCTATAAGCATTTATGTACCATAATGCCATATTCAGGGAAGACATTTGTATGGGGGCTATGAGAAATCGTTGACCGATTCTTACCATTTTCAACAGGACTTGTCGTTTTATAATAAAAATAAAGTGTGCAGAATTTCATGATATTATCTGCATTATATTTGAAGAAAATAGCAAAAAATATCTCAAAAATATCGAGGTAGTCTGAAACTTTGATCTATAACTCGGATCCTTCTGGACCGATTTTGCCCATTTTTAATACCAAACATTTCGATAGATCAAAGAATGTTTAATAAGAATTTAATTGTTCTATGTCTTTATTTCGAAGCTCTATCGTGATTTCAATAGACGGGCGGACATGGCTAGAATCTTATAAGGACCCAGAATATATATGTAGACTTTTTGGCTCTACGACCATTATTTCGATGTGTTACAAACGGAATGACAAACGTAATTGTATAAAAATATAAATTTGCTCGTAAGAGAACTTTTCTTGATCTCTTGCATATTTCCTGGCATTTCATTAGGTATTTTACATATCGATGGCTTAATATAAAAAAGGCCTAACTCGGTTTTTTGTTACTTTACAAACAAAGGAAAAAACTTAATAAAATCTGTAAAATTTTAGATACAATAAATATTTTAATACAATTTTTAATAAAAAAAGCAACATATTTTATTTCTTATTAAATTTCTTTTGTATTAATGAAGGTATCGAAGTAAGGCTTTTTCATTAATTTTTTTAACAAAATTGAGTTAGGCCTTTTTTATGTTACGCCATCGATATATAAAATGCTGTTAAATTCTTAAGGTAGGGTCACATTTGGCAAATATTTTCCGAAAAAGACGTAACCACTAAATATCATATATTTGAACTCGTTTATTTATTTAAAAAAAAAAACTTTTCTTATTTAGACCAAAGCACAACAAATATTTAGTCTTAATTTATTTAATGCTGTTTGATCTTGCAAAACAACGTCAAACAAATTGGTGGTAAAAGAAATGCTTTTTTGAGTAAATACGAGTATTTGCCAAATGTGACCTTTAGTGTTTTATGCAATGCATCTTGAAATTTGTCTGCACGCGAAACCATTTACTTTTTCAAATTACAAATTGTATTATTAAAATTTGTTTGATATTTTCTTTCGGCTTTTAAGTTTAAATGGAAGTCGTTAATATTGATGATCATTTGGTTATTGTGGCGACAATTTCGAGAGATAAGTTCTGGTGCTCTTCTTTGATATTATTTTTGAGAACTTTAAAGGTCTGTGGTCCATTCATCTGATCCCTGACTGAAAAAATCTCAAAGAATAAAGACTGTATATGTGAAATTGGGCCACTGCAAATCAAAGAAACTAGCTACAGTAATTTACAGCTTATTTTATGCAGAGCATTTTGTTGTTTTCAAAGCTCCATAGAAAGAACACTTACAGGAACTTAAAAAATAAATTCATGTCTTTAAAAGAAAAAACGTTATACATTATATATATTATACATTTACATTTTAATATAATAAAACTAAAAAAAATATACTCGTTTTTCACGTCAGAGCTTTTATTTTATTTATTTATTTTATGCAGGAAGGTATGGATTTCGAAAACTTGAAATTAAAACTAGCTATTACACGATTTTATATTTGGTGTGGTAGCCTTCATTATCTACAACAAATAAAGGTGATTTGTTATAGATACGACTAGTTTTTGGGTAATAATCTGCGAAATATTCGAGCACTCCGTCAGTAGGATTTTTTCTAAAATCGTTTTTGTTAGAAATTTTATGTTTCCTTATGTATAAGAGTGCAAAAATATGTAGCGTTTATTCATTTGATGATTTTGGATAATTTTCTCTAAGGCGAATATTCATGTAGCCGAATTTATCTGCTTACTTAAGGCCCAACATGAATGTCTATTAAGAATGAATATTTACTAACAGTGCAATGGAGGCAGTAAAGATATTTTAACCTTTTAGGAATATCAATAAGTTTCCCAAATCCTTTCAAGTATCAATTACTAGTATGTAATCTACATATCAAACACTTGTTTACTAGAACCTTTTTGAACGTCCCTGCAATATTATGCCATTACTTGTTGAGTTATTTTTGGTCTTACTGTAAACAACATTCTGCAACTTCCCCATTATCTTAATATTAAACGTCTTTAAACATTAACTAAATGTATGCACTACTATATATTTAAATATTTATGTATGTACTTATCTACTCGTAAATATATTAAATTGCATAGAAAATCCATGGATTTTCCATTACGTTATTTTTTTTTCTTTTTTTGTAATAGATTTTATTATTATTTGTTTGTATTCGACATTTGGTTTAATGATGTGGCTAAAGGGCATAATTCTTTCTTTCTTTCATTCATTCATTCAGTCAGTCAGTGAGTGAATGAGTGAGAGTCAGTTAGTATTTTCTGCCGTATGAACCATGAAACATATTTTTGTGCCTTTATATACATACGAGTACATACATACATACATACATATGTACGTTTCTTTTTCCATTTTTATTTTTTTATTTTTTTCATTGTCATTTGATTTGTCGCGTGACATTTCCTTGTTCTTAAAGGTCTGCTTTACACTATACTCGCACAGTTACACTAAATATCTAAACATGCACTTCCATACATATTTCTATGTTCATCAGCATCATCATCATTTTAATAGGTAGTCTGAATGAAGTTTTTTATTTTCTTATTTTTTTTTGCATTCCATAATTTGCATCATTACCTTTAGTACAAGAAATGGTATTTGGAAAGGGAATTTTTAAAAAATGGGACTAGAGAGAAATCCGCAATAATATTCACTTATTTTGTTGATTCGTATCGTTCTAGCATTTAGGTAGAGTCAGTCAGTCATTCAGGCAGTCATACATCGGCTAGATTGGTAAGTGAGTACTTGTAGTGGCAGCAGTATTTACTTTTGCTCTTTTATAATGGCAATTTACTTTGGCTTTTTGAAAAAGAAACTAAAAATAATAATAGCAATAATAATAATGGCGGTGCTGATTTTATTGTTTGTTCTACTCGAACCCTTGTAACTTCATTCACCTTGAATAGTTAGAAAACGAAATATTTAATATTTTAACAACAGAAACCATTCAGACGTCATGTCCGGAAACATAACGGAGTTTATTATAAACAGTTGATTAATACACCACTGCTCTGACCAAAACATAAATTTTAATTGAAAGTCTTTGAAATTTATAGTTTTCCAAATGGAAAATGATGACAGATAAAAAATGCCGCCTCGTAGGATTAGGATTTAAAAAGAATACATAAAAATGTTTTTTTTTTTTGTATATGACTTATAAGGCTTTCTTTTAAATAATTTATTTGTTTTTTTTTTTATTTCTTTTAAAACGTTTTTAAATTTTTGCTTAAAATCCCATACATCTTTCCTTTAATTATTTTCCTTGAGAGAAAAGTTTTGCTGACGAATTTTTAAATACATACATGTAATACATATTATGTATATATGTATGTATAACCAAAAACTTAAAAAAGAAATTATTTCTTACAATTTGTAAGAGACTAGGAGTAAATACGTTTACAAAATCATAACATTTAAATTTTATATTTATTACTACTACATCGATGTGATGGCCATCACAAACCTTAGTATGTGGACAATAACATTTAAAAACTTGAATAGTTTTTCAATCACACGGTTCTCCTATAAGTTATGTTATTTGCTGTTACCTGCTGTTTAAAATCGAATACTACTATTTTTGAAAATTAACTTTTGTTACATACATACCTACAAAAAATATATTGCTAATGATATTGCAAAGCTCTATATGTTTTTTATAATATACATACTACTTCTGTTATGCTGACATTTTACTCAATACTTATATTGAAACTTTGGATATGAAAACTACAATTTTAAACTACAGTGGCTTACAGCTTATTTTATGTTTTCAAAGCTCCATAAAAAGAAAACTAATAGAAACTTAAAAAAGAAAAAATGTTATAGTCTAAAAAACAAAAATAATTTATTGCAAAAGTTTACATTTTAATATATGAAAACAAAAAATTCTCATTTTTACGTCACATTTTATTTTATATTATATAATAATATAATATAATATAATAATTATAATAATTCAAAAATTGTATTATCCCTGAGGAAGCTATCCATTGTGATAGCGAAATATTGGAAATAAATATATAAAAATAAATCAAATATTTGTATATAAAATTAAAATGACCTAATTGCTTGTTAAAAGAAACTATTAAATATTAAAAAAAAAGGTCAAATAAACGAACTAAATATTAAAATATACACTAATTAAATACGAAATAATATGTAATAAAAAAATTATAAAATGGTTAAGAGAAGTTGTTACAAAAAAATTTAAACCGTTATAAGTACAAAATATTTTTTGATTCTGTTTTTTGTTTCAAAGATAAGCTATCGTTATATTTTTAAAAGTTTATAACTGAAATTTTGATCGACTAGAACAGCCAGGGTTGTCACGCAATTACGGGATAGTTTTATTTCTTTGGTTTTAATTAATTTAAAATTGCACTTATTTTTCACTTTTTCACACTGCAAAAACCAACTGTTAACTCGCTATCTCTTTTGAAGCTGTTCTTAAAGAATAAGCTGTTGGGAATAAGTGTGGAAGTGTTTGTGGAACATTAGACACTTACCCCCTTATTCAACAACGATTATTAAATTTAACAAACGTTTATTAAGACATATATTTGCATTTAAAAATTTGCTTAATAAACGTTTGTTAAGTTTAATAATCGTTTTTGAATAAGGGGGTTAAACATTAAACATATCGCAGAATAATTTTGTGGGATCTCTAAATCTTACATTACAAAATAAATAAAGTCTAAAAGCTCAAAGCCTTAATCGAGCATAGAGCAATATATCAGATCCACTTATCTCGGAATATTTTCCTCACATATATGATGTTTTCTGACATACCTATATCGGGGGAGATTTCAACACACGCCAGCCAGAAAAAAGGACCGTGTCAACATGACATTGTATCCTTTACGTATTATTTGTCTGAAATTTTTATTTAAATCATAATGACTTTTTTAATCCCAAATATCAAAAAGTTTTACTCTTGACGTCAGGTTGAATTAAAATGAATAAGATTTAGAATTGTTTTATGAAAACTAAGACAATGTAAAAGCAGTTGCTCTGCAGAACATAATCTGCATTTTAATAATTTCATTCTCTCAAATGCTAACTTTAGAAATATAGGATTTAAAATTTTAATTTATAATTTAATTTTATTTTTGTATTATACATTTACTCATTATTCAGGAATCTGCACTGTAATATATTTAATATATTAGCCAAGTAAGACTTATATATATTACTTGAAATAAATAAATAAAAGCATATTTTTGTAATATTCATAAATTATGAATAGTTTTACATTAGACAATTATTTAATTAGTCTAACATAAATTTTTTAAGAGCAAACAACAATGATATATAAATGATATTCTACTATGATCAAATTACAATATAGCCGCAGTTTTAATGGATTATATCCGGCGACTACAATGTTTACAAGTGATTTATTGCTATTGATGTCAGGAATATAAATTAGGAATAGCAGCGGGTTAAGGAATTTAAATTATTAATGACCATTTATCTAGTCTAAGGATTGGAATCTTTTACTATTTATTATGTATTAAACATACATATCTATATTACTGTCGTTCATAATTAAGATGCGGAAAATCGATAATATATAAAATAAATGGAAAAGCAATAATTAACATTACTTTTTGTAGCATACTTTTCATGCACTTTGCCTATTCCGATAAGTTTAACAACAAAACTTATTGATTGGCCGTTAAAAACACAATACACTAACATAAGCGTAGAATAAACGTACTTATTTCAAATAGGCAATTTTTATCAATCTTCCGTTTTATTCAATTTTATTTGTTTAAAAGGGGAGAAAAAAAATTAAACATCTTTTGTAAATAGCTGCTCCGTTTTCTAAAATGTTTCCTTGTTATTTGTATATGTAGCATGAAATTTTATGTAAAAAGATTTCGAGATGTTTTCATGTTTCACTATTCCAAAGTTGAACATGTGAAAAAATTCTTCTGTTATTTGTGACAAACGAAAACAAAAACAAAATAAAACACACAAAAACTAAACTGAACCCTTTATTGGTCGCCATATTATACGCCCTGGTATGTGTTACATATAATAGACTATAATCTTTTCATCGTAGTTTCTTTTTTTTTTCTATTATAAGAATGGACAAAAATAATATTAAATTGTATGATTACACATTCATTCTCCAAATAAATATACAAATACAAATTTGTACTATTAGATACAAATACAAATACGCCAGATAGTTTTTTTGTTGTTATTATAAGGATATATTTACTTGTACATATTACGTGTGAGTGTATGTAATTGTGTTTGATTGTGTGCAACAAACTAAATTTGTTCATTTTATTGAAAATATTAAGTTGTGTGACATTTTTTGGTGAAATCCATTCAGACATTTTATAGTTGAAGACATGTTTTCTTGTTCATGTTTCTTGTTGTTGGTCTTTTAAAACAATGTTAAGAACAAATTTAAAGTGTGAAATACAATTTTGAACTCAAACCTAAAGATTGACAAAAAAGATTATGATTATTTGGGTATACATACATTCATGTCTATTATACAAATGTATAATATTTCTGCTTGGAATGTTTATGCAACAATTTACTTAACAAAATACGACTTTATTAGAAATATCTATATAAGGAAATTAAATAATGTTTACGAAATATGTATTTGTAGTTGTTTTCTTTTTCATTTCATACATTGATGACACTTTAAAAATCATTAAACATTCTTGTGTGATGACGACTATTCAGCAATTGTTATTTGGGGACACATTTTTTAGCTGTTTTTGTTAACTTTAATAAGTAATTTATATTGTACTCGAGCTTGACTAAGAATATACATATAAAAGCTGTACGATTGAAGATTAAATAAGACTATACACAGAAAAAAATAAAAATGAGTTTCAATTAAAATATTTATGGAATCAATTAATAATTTAATTGAAATCGGATCTGTAAACAAAATGATAGTATCAATTAAAAAAAAAATTGAGATTTATTCGAAAATATCAGAAAAAGTAATTGAATCAATTAAAATTTTAATTGAAAATTATTAATAAAAATTAAAATCAATAAAAGGTTTAATTGAAAAAAAAATTATTTTTTTTCTGTGTACAACGACGTATGCTTAATTATGCTTAACTAAGACTATCACCAGGGTCTACATTTGTAAAATGAAGTGGAAGTGAAATTTTCATTAAGTTTGTGTTCTAAATTTTGATTTGAAAAGTAAAATATCATTTTTAGTTTGATTCATCGTAGTATAAGTTTCACTAAGTTTAACTAAGACTAAGACTTTACCTACAGTGGAAAGCAAAACTGTCCGGATGTTTTACATTAAGGAAGTAAGGTAATGAAAATAATACAACTGGGTATATTTTCACATATACGAGTATGTATGTATTTTTTATTTAATTGAACCCTAAAAAAAATAAAAAAAAAAAAATCACTATTCGGACACTTTTGTTTGTTGCGATCTCGTTATCAAGCTTTTATTGCTGTATTTGTGCATTATTGTTTAACCTGTGATGTGATTAACTTGATTTTTAAATAAAAAATTAAAAGATCTTTAAAAATGAGAAAAACGCCAACTGATGTTGAAAACAATGTGTTAATTTTTTGCAAAATAATTATTCATGCCGTGAAATTGCTGAAAAATTAAATTTAAGTCAACCCATAGTAAATGATTTTAAAAACGGCGTAATATAGCTTGCAATAATAACCAAGGGGTTGACCAAGACTGCTTTCTGATGGTGATGCCCGACAGATTGAACGTTTGCTACATTATAAGGACATCAAAACCCCGAAAAATTCTGCAAAAAGTATTGGTAAGGATGTCAGTTCCTGGACGGTTGGGCGCGAATTAAATAGAAATAGAAATAGAAATAGAATAGAACGAAGCAATTCTTATTGAAAAGTTTGATATAATTTTTTCCTCGAAATTTCTTCGGTGTTCACATAGCACAATTCTTATTGCTTAAATCGCTCGTATTTTTATTTGAAAATGTGCACACATTTGTATACACATATTTAATACGAATAAGAGAATTTCAAGTACAATCAAGTGCGTACTTGTCTTATCTTCCCCTAACCCCAATGTCTAAATGGTAATCAGCTTAGCTTAAAGAATTGTTTCGTGTAAGCATGCAATTAAAACTTAACTAATACTAATATCGACCTAATATTGAAACTTAACTAAAGCTTAACTAATTGCAGTCGAAACTTAACTAAGACTTTATAATAACCTATGATTGATAAACCGCAAACTATTGAGTCCTAACTAAAACTTTACATTGACCTACTATTGGAGCTTATTAAATGTGAACTGAATACTATATTTGACTATATAACAACCTATGATTAAAGCTTAACTAAACTACAATTGAAGCTTAACTTCATTAAAGCATTCTTACTATAAAATTCGCCCAAACTACAGACGCTTGTTTAAAGAACTCGATAGTAACACTCAAAGATCATTTTCAATGATGGCAAAAAAGCTAAACCTCTAAAAAAAAAAGTACTGAAAATTATGTTGTAAAACGATAGAAGAAAACCTAAGTAAAAACAAATCTAAATTCTTATTGAAAGAAACCAGGAACTTACAAAGAAAATACTTCATTGAATAAAGCAAGTTGCAGGTGTCTTCGACAATGATCGTGCATAAATATGCAGCGCAGATTTTGCAGATTTTTATAAGAGAAAATTAAACTCCGTTTCATCCTATAGCTTTATTTAGTCTTAATAAATTAGTATCACCCAATTCTTATTTGATTTAACAACTTTATGCAAAGAACTATATTGCTTCGACAAATAGATAGTGTTTATCAAAAGCCCACCAAAATGTACTCAAACCCCCCAACAAAATACATTGTCTTTTAACAATAAATTATCTGAGAAAAAAAAAAAGAAAAACTTCATACACCAATCAACTGAATTTGATTTTCTAAGTGATTCTGACCATTTTAAAAGTGTTTTTGAAAACGCACAATTTATAATCCACATTGCACACTTTTCACTGCATTTGAAGAAAATCTGCAATCAAAAAAAAAAACGTAGAAGAAAACTATGAACAAGTAGCTCAAAAAAAGTATGAGAAAAAAACACCGTATCTACTTAAGTTTTCCCATTAGTTCATCAAATTGTCATTCATGAAAGTGATGATGGTGAAAGGAATTCAAAGGCAGGACAAAAAACACAAGAGACATTAAGAGAGTGAAAAAAATCCGCAAATCTGTAACAAACCTATTAATACAACATACATATGTACATACATAACTATTTCACAGAGAAATCGTTACATTTGACATTTCATTTTTGCTTCAATTCTATTTTTATTCCCCTTTATTTCTTTTCTTTTTTTTCTATCATTTCTCACACATACTCACAAGTAAGACAGTAAGACAGACAGACACACTTATGTAGAGCTTTAAATACAATTTTCTATCATCAACACTTGTCATCATCACTATCAAAAGTAACATCATTCAAACGCCACTACCATTGCTACAAATACAACAACTACATTACGTATTGCTAACAACGTGGCAAAAGTAACAGTTACACTAACAACAACAACTACAACTGTGTTTTAGCAGCAACAATAAAAACCATTAAAAGTGAGAGAGAACAACAAACACGTACGTACACACACGTACACAAAGATTCATGTGATTTCATAGATAAAATTGAATGGGAATTGAGCAAAAAAAATAAAAAGTAACAGAACCATCCAGACAGACAAACGGACAGACTGAAAAGCTGGCTTAATGTAATGATGTTTGGTTTTGGTTTTAACATGTATCCTTTAATAAAAAAAACAAAACAAATAGGTTGCAATTGTCGAACTGTACAGTGCATACAGTTGTAGGATACATACAGTGGGCATTCAATTAATTTATTAAATTTGAATTTGTTTTATAAAACGAAACTTTTTGAAACAAAAGAAAATTTATATGCGGAATTCATGGAAGTCTTTTGAAATTTTCTATCATCATTCAAAGTTTAGTGAAATCTAGTGTGGGAGTTTTTATACCCTGCACCACCATAGTGGGGAGTGAATATTGGATTTGTGCTGATGTTTGTAGCGCCCATAAATATTAATCTACCTTACCCATTTTAAAGTTTCAGAATCCCTTCCTCAGTCTTATTCTTAGTCTAATATAGCCTCTATTATTTAATATGTTGCGGCACAATGAGTTTGGGAGTACTTCAAGCTTTTTTGAGCATTTTTCTGCATTTTTTTGGATATCTTGTTTTATTAAAGGCACGTTTTTTATATACCAAGGGGCAATTGTTATCATTCGTAGCAATTTTTTTTGGCGTCTTTGAATTCTGTCTACATTTGAAACTGAGGCCGTTCAACATAGCTGTATTACATAACACCTACAAGGTTTTATGATTATGAATTATAGAGTAGGAGTTTACAATCTAAACTAAGCTTAGAGATTCTGCCAATGATTTGGAATAATTTTAATATCATTTGAATCCATTTTTCATCTATATGGGAGGTGTATACCAAGGTATTTACCTTCGGATTGTTAAGTTATTGCTTGATTAAAGTAAAGATTATGTGTGTGCATTTCTTCTCAAGTTGGAATTCGACACAAATAATTTGCATATATAAATATATAAATCATAGTAACCAACTTTATGATGATCAGTAACAGCTCCAATATAGTTACCACATCCGAAAAATACATTATCCTACATAAATATTTTATAAACATCGACATAGAACTGAGATTTTTCACCGGTCAGTGATATGTAAGTAAAATTTTGATGGTAGGTAAGCTCTTATTTGTTAAATTCTATTTTCGGCAGTTTCGAATCTTAAATAACCTCGAATTTCTACTTCTTTAAAACATATTTCATTTACTATTTGGCCGCAACTATCTTGCCTAATCTTAGTCCCAATTTACACGAATCAATTTTTATTGAAAAGATTGATACAAATTTTTTTTTGAAATTTCTTCGCTGTTCACACAGCACAATATACTTGCTTAAATCACTTGTATTTATATTTGGGAGTATACACACATTTGTATACACATACGAGTATGTAATGCAAATAAGAGAGTAACAAGAGTTGCTAGTACAATCTGGTCTTATCTTCTCCTCACCCCGTTGTCTAAAAGGTAATCAGCTAAGCTTAAAGAATTGCTTCGTGTAAATTGGGGCTCTTGAAAATATTTTTTTAATACATTTATATTGGTGGTTTGGATCTTTAACTAATCTACTATCATTTACTTCAGTTGGAATGATTGAGACTAAAGAGTGCTATAGCAGCTGTAGTAGCTCTGATAAGTGTTTTAATGTTGCATTAAATTATTTGTTATGAGCACAATCTCCAATTCGTTTCGCTTTTCACAATTTAAGTGTCGACCACTGCTATAAAATTACTTTCCAATGTATTCTTCAATTATTGATTAAATTATTTCAATTAATTGTGCTTAATTTATTTTGCACTCATTTCATTTTTATGATTATTAACAAACTTTTCTAAATTTGTATCTACATGCATACATACATAAATTAAGCAGTTCATAAAATGTTTGTAGCAAAAGTTTAAATTTATAATCGAATTTTAAATATTTAATATAAGAGAGTTAATACTCTTTTAATCGGAACTTTGTTGTTTCTTACAAAAATTTGGTCAAATATTATAGATACTGATTAATTTAAAAATACCCAATTTTCTTCATCACTGCTAGATCCTACTGTAAGTTAGTAGTGTTTAAGTATACGTGGGCATAGGCGTATACATACATAAGGTTTGAGGGAGTTTGTTATGTTTATGCTGCCTTAGAATTTTCAAATGAGTTCTGTTTAATTTAATTTAAGCAAATTAAAATTTATGTCAAATTTCGAAAATTCTCATTATACCCTACATCACAATAGTGGGGAGGGATATTGGATTTGTGTTGATGTTTGTAACGTCTATAAATATTAGTGCAACACCCACCTTAAAGTATGCCGATTGACTCAGGATCACTTCCTGAGTCGATTTAACGATGTCCGTACGTCCGTCTATCTGGCTGTCAGAGTACAGGACGCACCACTACCGAAAATCATTTTAAAGTGCATAGATCTCTTAAAAATGTCGGTATTCAAACAATATTGAACACAAATATGTTTCGCATATAGTTATACAAATAATATGGTACAATATTATGATGATCGGTTCATAATCAGTTGTAGTGCAACATCCACCTTAAAGTATGCCGATTGACTCAGGATCACTTCCTGAGTCGATTTAACGATGTCCGTACGTCCATCGACCTGGCTGGCAGAGTACAGGACGCACCACTACCAAAAATCACTTTAAAATGCATAGATCTCTTAAAAATGTCGGTATTCAAACAATATTGAACACAAATACGTTTCGCATATATACAAATAATATGGTACAATTTTATGATGATCGGTTCATAATCAGTTGTAGCTCCCATATAAGACCCACTTCCAAAAATCACTTTAACGACCATAAATCTCTTAAAATGTTAGTATACAAAAAGAATTCAACAAAAATATGTTTCATATATACAGAAATGACACCTATATTTTTTTGTTGGATCAGGTAGTAGGGGTCTTACTTATGCAATGCATTGTGTTGCAACTAGGAAAATAGGTTATGGGAGTGAGGATAGAGGATAGAGGGTGTAGTGTTTGTGAACATTTGACTTGAAATTTCCCATATTGAAAGTGCCAGGGAATACTTCTGCTGGTAGTTTGTTCCACATACTTGTTTTCAAATCCCCTAGTTTTTACCACAGCTAATAAATTAAATATTTTTAAGAAAACAAAACTCGACACGTTATCTAATAATTAACAGGTTGTGTACTTCTAGATTCTACTAGTTTTCACTACAAAAAAGACTTGCTAGTAAAAAAACATTCTGTTAGTTTTGAAACATTTTCAATACAAAAAATGTTCGTCAAAAATAAACAAAATCTTCAAAAATAGTAAAATTAGCAATTCCTGAAACTAAAATTTATATTTGAATAATTTTTATATTTGACTAACGTAAGTAAAATAGTTCGCATCCAAAACATTCCTGGTTGTCTTTAAGATACAAGTAAACATTTATTGATTAAGGTCCGTCAGGATCTATTCTTTGTGAAAACAATGAATTAAAGTTTCGAGCAACATTTCACCGCTAGGCACACTTGAGCTGTAGGTTTTACATGGACCATATTGAAATTTGATTTGACTGTCAATTCTAATTAAAGCATTGTTTATATAAAATCGGGTCGCATAAATGTTATAATATTTAATATTTTTGAGCCACAAATTGATACTAATTTAATAATTTTTAAGAAAGGCTGAAAGAAAAAACTAAAATTAATTTCCTCTTAATAAAATCCGTGTTTTTGTTTTAGTGCATCGCATGAATTTTTGAACAACATTTCAATTCGCCTACTTATTCCAAATCGCTAACATTTTCTTAATGTCCTGAACTACATTACCACTCAGAATTAACTTACTTTAACTAACTTAATTGGCCGAAGCTAATGCCAATTAGGGAGGCTTTTACGTATATATATTTTTGTATTATTTCGACCTGAATCCATTGCAGCTTTTGACTAATGACAGGGAGCTTAATTCAACCAAAACTTTATTGAAGAGTGGTGACATTTATAGAAACCGTTATGTTTAAATTTAAAAAACTTGACATATTTTAGCCCCCTTTTTATACCCTTCGCCTTCATGAGAAGGTTTGACTGACTGATTTGAACTGCTTATAACTTTTGTGGCTCTTGCGGTATGAGCTGTAGCTCCATCTTGCTGGAACCATATGTTACGATTATTGAGAACTATCGGACGTAAAAAATTTTCCAACATGGTCCGGTATACCACCCCAGAGACGGTTTGTGGTTCATTAAGCTCATTTTCGAAGAAATATGGACCAATAACTTTATCAGCCATGATTCCACACCAAACAGTGCATCTGAATGGGTGTAATTGTCGCTGATGCAATGCTCTTGGATTCTCTGTACCCCAAATTCGGCAGTTCTGTTTATTCACATATCCATTTAAATGAAAATGTGCTTCATCGCTCATAATCAGATTATCCAAAAAATTGTCATTTTCTGTAGCTAGCAAAATCAATCTATTGGCATATTTTTTTTTACACGTTCTTCCACTGAGTATGATGACATTATGAAATTTTATAAAATTCTGTATTATCTGCAAAAAAAAAATTAAAAAAAATTAAAAATGCAAAAGTTATAAGCATTTCAAATCAGTCAGTCCAAGTTGGCCCACCCTGTATATATAAGTTTGTCATTCCGTTTGTAATTTCCACAATATAATTTTTCGACTTTATAAAGTATATATATTCTGGATCCTTATAGTTATCGGAGTCTATTAAGCCATGTCCGTCTGTCTGTCTGTTGAAATAAATTTTCTGAAGTCCCCAGATATCTTGGGGATCCAAATAATAATTCTGTCAGACATGCTTTCGAGAAGTTTGCTATTTCAAATCAGCAAAATGCGTCCATAAATAACGGAGATATGAGATATATTTCATCAAAAAAACTCTCAAACAAAGTGTATTAATATAATATATGTATGTATATAATATAATTATGCATCCACAACAAAGGTGAAGGGTGTATAAGATTCGGCATAGCCGAATATAGCACTCTTACTTGTTAAAACTATTACTGCACCAATGCTTCTACATATAAACGAGATAACGGGTGGAGATAAAGATGTTACTCAACTTGTTGCCATCATTCTTTTTTTGTTCCTGTTTTTTTTTTGCAAATTCTGTTTGTATTCTATCGTTAATCTGGCATAATGAGTTGTGAAGAACAATTCGTACGCCATTTGTGTTTAATTGTGTTTTGTATTTTATAAAACACTTCTCTGGGTTGAATTCAAAAACATACATACATATACTTCCTGATGCATACGTCTGTATACACACACACACTTGCAAATATAAATAGGAAAAGTACATACATACATACATACATACATACATACATACATATACAATAGAATAAATGTAAAGAGCTGATAACAATATTTGTACTAATTTGGCATTTTGTAAAGTGTACTTTACTGCCACTTTATCTGACACTTGATGCTCTTTTAATTGCGCGCCAAAACGTTTTTATTCAAGTGTTCGTTCGTTTCATCTTAAGTTTTTTTTGTTTTGTTGCTCTTCCTACTATTTTTATGCTAACTTCTCTTGTTGCCCCTCTTACTCTCACCCTTACAGAACACATACATATATACTTTTACACTGTTTAGTCGTCATTCTTGTTATTGTTGCTATTACTGCTAGTTTTTCTTACTTTTCTAAAAATTGCAATGATGTTTGAAAGAATTCATGTTATTGTATGTCAGTGGGTGAGTGTGTGTAGTTTTGTGTGAAATTTTAGACGTGTTTTTATGTGTGTTTGTTTATTTTCGTGTATGTGTTAAAATATGTTTCAACTCATCAACATTTCACTTAGAAAAGTCTACTTGAAATTTGTGTTTATGTTCGTATGTATGTATGTATATGTTAATGTTTATTTGTATATACTTATGTTGTTTATGTCCATGTGTATGTGTACTATGTGGGTGTTTGTTTATGTCTATTTAGTTTGGCTGTACTGAAAGACGTCAAAATTAATACAAATTTGCGACATTTTAATAAAGATGGTGTTGAGAAATTGCTTAATTTTGGAACATTTAAAATAACAAGGCAATTTTTAATTATTTAAGTTAGAAGAAGACATATACACTCAGAGTTTTTAGTGTAAAATATTGTTCACAAAAAAATCGGCCATACTGCAAAACCTGCTAGGAACATTTTCGCTTTATTCCATCGGAAAGTATGTTTGTACGCTGGAAAATCAAAATAGCATAGAATCGTGCAAAAATTCCATGAAAAGTCTACATTGTTGGGTACAATGATTCCAAAAAAGCTAAAGTATTTATAAAGTACTGTAGATGATGTTCTATAACAGTAAATGTAAAAATAAAAAATAAAATCAAATAAAATAAATAAAAAATTAAGCAAAAAGAAACCAGGAATTTACAAAGAAAATACAACATCCAAGAAACCAAAATCCGGCAATGACCGCAAAAAAAACAACAAGTGCAACAACAATGTAAGTAACGCAGCAATAGTATCCAAACAACAGTGTAAGTACTGCAAGCAGAATACATGTGGTTGTTGATTTGCAAACCTATCGTCCAAATAATAGCGATGCTATAACACGGACACGCATATTTAAGAAATCATCCTAATCATTTATTTTATATATATACATATGTACATATATTGTAATTACTCATTTTATTTCAATTATCAATATAATTTAAATTTCTTTTAAATTTGTTTTTAATTTTTCCAGTTTCCTCTTTTTTCTTTCCAGTTCAATTCAAATGAATCTTCTTTTTGCAAATATTCATTAAGTTCAGCAACGACAACAATACTAACACCAATAACAATAACAAATACCATGAGATCTCCAACATCTTTAACAACCGACACTGTTACGGTTGCTGCTGCCGCTCATGCTGCTGCTGTTAGTGCAGCCGTGGGAACAGAACTATTACAAAAACATTCAATTAATTCCATAATTGAACAACGTCAAGACTTTTTAACTGCAACAACAACAAGACACATAAATGATGTCAATACCACTTTATCTAATACAAAAGCAGCAGCAACACTATCAGCATCACCGGATACACTAACCTCAACAATAAATGGTATGTTTAGATCTGTATGTTTATCTATCTGTTTACCTACATGCACATACAATACATATATACATACATACATATGACTTGCGTACTATTGCAGTGAAGATCAAAACATTTGAAACAAAATCTACATATCAAAATTATTTTCAATTAAGAGTGAAAATGTAATACACCTAATTCTGTTATTTTTTTCCAGGAAACTCCGTGTAAAAAAAGACATTGATCGTATGCAAAATAGGCGATTAGTCCTTATCTCTAAAACCTAATGAAATTAGTAAAAACAAGGATGGATTCACCCATTTGTTCTTAAAAAAAATTTTTTTTACTGAGAGTTTATTGCACAATTTTTTCTGAAAAAACAAAGCTGCCATATGTAAGCAAAATCTATTAGTTTTACAAGTGCGGCCATTGATTTATTTTGCTTTGGGTTTTAAGTGTCAAAATACAAATATTAAATTATTTTAAACTATTGTCTATTCAAAATCACAGATATAAATTCAAAATGAATGCAAAAAGAAAGTTGCTTTTGCTGATGGCCATGGAAATACATAAGGCATTGTTATTTGTATGAAAAAATGCAACCTATTGGCAACTCAATTCATTTTTGTCCAGAAAAAATATAAAATTAAACCAATTCAAGTTCTTAAAAAATATTTTCTCTCTCTCTCAAAAAGAGAGACGTCAAACTTCATATAAAAAAAATTGTTCGAAAAAATTTTTTGTTAAGAACGAATGGGTGAGTCCACCTTTAGGTTTATAATATTAAATCACATATACTTACATACATACATATGTAGGTATACAATCTGTTTTTACGCAGAATTATTTAAGGAAAAAAATATGCACTAAAAATGAATTCCCCCAAATTTGTGCTATTTACAATTGCTCTGTCCAGTAAATTTGCTTTTATCCACAAAAAGGGAATTCCCCTAAATTAAATTTAACCAAAAAAAAAAAATTTAAGCCCAAAAGATTTTGAATCGTGCTAAATGGAATAAAATCGTATAAAATTTTTAAATTTGCTTATTTTGAAACCGTGTTAAATCAAAACTGTGTAAAATAAGACCGTGTAAAAACAGAATTAGGTGTACAGGCAAATCCTGTATATTGTCATGCCTATTTGTTAAATTGAAATATTTCTTATATTGAAATTTATGTTTTGAATAAAATGGTGTCATTAAGAGAACTAGTCATCGTTCAAATTTTTCTACCTTTTGTAGTTTTGCGAACTGTTCTTAGCGAGGGTATCTTGCAGCATAATAATGATTAATAAAGTCTTCATTGAGTGGATTTTAGTTCCAAAAATTATTCTAACATAAAAAATTACCACGCTTTATGTTAATAAATTAATCAATTAACTCGAATAGGTTTGTACTCTGACAAAATTTTTTTTCATTAAGGGATAGTTACTCTTTAGTTTTTAGAGATAAAATATAGTTTGTTTTAATTTTTTCAACATTCAATATATGTATATTATACCTTATATAACGAATAAAACGTTCGTTATGTAAACTAGTTAATGTTATAAACTTTGCTGTCATGATATTATACAGGGATTTAACAATATGTACTTAATAAATACGGATGTAATTTTCAAAAGATTTAAGAAATTAATTCTGAGCGTCACTGTCTATGCATATATGATTATTATGTATGTACTCGTACATACCTTATAAAATATGTATAATAATGTATGTTGCAGTATTAATGTTTTATTTATTCATTTTTTTATTCCTATAAAAATATTTTATAATTGTTTTATTGTATATGTGTTTACACATATACTTATACATGTGCATGTGTATGTTTGTGTAATTGTGTCTGTTTGCTTATTTCTTTGTATGTGTAGGATGCCTTGAAAGCCACTTCTTTTTCAATTTAATTCAAAACAAAATGTCAAGGTGTTTAAATAACAATTGTTCTCGTTCGTCCTCTACACAATAATTTGCAGCACACAAGTGCTTGAAAACTTTTTCTTACTCGCATTTATTGTTTCATTTACCTTAAGATTTTATTTAGTCAAACTTAGTTTCTTATTTTGCTTCAATTTAAATGTGACATTTTAAATGCAATTTAATTAAATCAGAAATATGTATGTTCTTAATGAGTAATATCAAGAACGGCACTGAATAGCATGAAAAAGTTCATGTTATGCAGTCGGAATATATTAGTACGAGTGCTCGAAAATCAAAATAAAATAGAATTTTGCACAAGTTCCATGAAAAATCTACATTTTCGTGTGCAATGATTCCAAAACAACTAAAGTTTCCATAAAGTACCGTAAATGATATTATAAAACGATACAACCCAATCTCAAGCACAGGTCTAAAACAAAGATAAAGCTAAAATGCTATTAAAAGAAACCAGCAACTTACCAAGAAAATACTACGTTCAATTAAACAAAATACGGGTCTGTCTGACAATCAGCGTTTAAAACCAAACAGCACCAGTGTAAGTACCACAGAAAGAATACGTGCATCTTAAAAATGTAGCTCCTTGTTATTATTTTAATTGATATCGAAAAAATCTGGAAGAAGTAATAGCAAAATATTTCAACATCCCTAGCTGCCACCAGCTTCGGCTTATTGAAAAATATTTGTTACCTTATAACTTGGCAATATTACTTAAAATAACTAACAATCTAGCTTATTCATGACAATCATACGTATGAGTAATATTTAAAAGCAATAAAATGTATCATACGGTCAACTCAATGAATATGAAGTATCAGGGATGCAAAATAAGATTTTTCAAATTCAAGAAAAAGTGTACTTTTTTCAGCCCAATTGTACTAAATTCTCTTCTTATTATTTTTTAATATTTTTTATTAAAAATTAACCAAAAACGTGCATAACAATTCATTTGTACATACGAGTATATATGTGTGTAAAAAGCTTCACAATTAATAAAAAAAAAACACATTTAAATTAATTCGTACTAAGTACTTATAAGTACTTAGTACTTACTACATATATGTATGCATATATGTAGATAAACTTAACAATGTTTTAATTTCAAAAGGTACATAAATACTATTAGTTGTTGAGATCTGAATATAAAAGTATTATGTATGACATACTTCTTGCTAACAAATTCTTACTCTTTTCTAAATTGTAGCAGCACGAATTAGATGACTTCAGCAAATACTTTGTTTGGCTTAGATTAGAGACAGTCGAAGCAAACGTTCTGTTCCTCTCTTTGGTTCTTATTATATTTTGATACGAAATAATCCTTTACACATTTGCAGATGAATGTGGAATGGATAATATTCCTTTAGAAATTCTTGAAATATCAGTAAAGTTCATTTCATTAGTTCATTTTTAATTTTTGATAAAAATTTTAAATAGTTCTAAATTAATCATTTGGGTGCTATTGTACTTTTGACTTTCAAATGGTGCTAAAAAAAAAGTACAATTGTTTCAACTTTTGCATCCCTGTGTAGTATAATATTGCATTGGACTATTTATACAAAACAAAAATATGTTTCATTCGGCCCAAGTTTATGATGATAGGTTCATTATTAGCCATAGCTCCTATATATGGTCAACTTGCGAAAATCACTTTAGCGACCATAAATCTCCAAAAAATGTTGGTATCCAAATCAAATTCAACACAAAAAAGTTTCCCATATACAGGTATCATGACACCTAATTTTATAACGGTCGATCTATAATTAGTAAACGTTTTCATACAAGATCCCATACGGAAATCTCTTTAAAAAGTGTTTACCGACCGACTGTTATTTCTTACTTATTTTTTAATTTAGAAATGCATGAAATATGAAGGTTATTGAAAACCACCAAAACCTTTAGAAGTGACAGTTGGATGCTCGAACAGTTAAGAAAAACTATATTTTATGAAAAATGTTAATGTCAATTTTTCATAAAATCCTTTTCTTTGTGTACAAATTTCATTATATACATATTAATTAGAATTTAAAGTAAAATAAAAAATAAAATTTGCAATTACCAGCAGATTTATTAACATTTCATTGAAAGTTAAATTTCTTAAAGAACAACTATGATAAAAATCGCAAATCGATGGCGCATATTTTAGGAAGATAATTCTGTTTTATTTACTATCTACTAAGTGGATTATTTTATTTACACACATATATCACCTGAATGATCGATAATGCCATATTTTGTCAGTTTTTAATAATAAAATGATAACCGAGCAGAAAAAATGCAGCTCTGTTAACAGTCGATGAGTAGTAGGTATGTTAATTTATACATACAATAACATACATAGGTAATGTTAAAAACGGAGCTAACTTCACACACATATAGCTGAGTGCAACTAATTAAGGACAGTAGTATTCAATATTTAAATCGTTATGTTAAAGGTAATATTTATTAAATAAAACGCTAAAATTTAACACTTTAATAATATACTAAGGGCCATTATTACAACTTGCCTCTAATGTTCCTAATAGTAAAAGGTAACTTTAATTAAAGTGAGGAATAAAGTTTTCGTTATTACAACTTCCTTGTAAAATAAAATAAGTTTTTTCTAAAATATGGCAATACAATAAATATTTGTTTGTGAAAAAAAATTCAATTCTACTTTGAGGCAGACTGTATTTAAAAATATTCTCCAGGTTATTAATATAAATCAAACGTCTGCTTTCCATTTTTGTTTATGAAATTATTTATTGGCAAAACAATATTAAAATTAATTTATTTTTCATGAAGTTGACATTTTTTCCAGAACATATGACAACTTCAAATACATAAACGTCACTATAAAATTTAAAGGCAAGATGATCTTCCCTTTAGCTTATCGGTCAGTTTTAGATTAAAGTAAACTTATAATAACCAAATACTTCTTATCTGTCCGATAACTATTGCCAAGTTGTAATAATGGGCCTTAGTCCCAATATATGTTATATTATATTGTTAATACCAGTGTCTGATGAACAGCTTTTTTCAATGTAAAATAAATTTCCTTGTAGCAATTGTCTGCATTACTACCACCAGCATTATCAATGGATAATGCTTTACTTTTTATGTCATCAAATAAGCATTTTGCTTTTGTCTGAAATACCATTTTACTTAATGGTATTTTATGCGCAACTTGATTTTCAATCCAAATAGAAAAAAAGAACTCCATTTCGATCTTTAAATCACTTCTTCGTTTTAGCATCTAATGATGTTGCAGATTTTGCAAAAATTAAAAAAAAAAAAAAAAATTAAAGACTCGAACCCAAAACAACGAAACTCCGAAAATCTAACGACGCACAGTGAAACTTAGTACTAATTAAGCAGCGTCGCAATTTCGAAAAAAAGCCCAAAACGAAACGACGCAAAGCGAGGTATTGGTGTATATGAAAAGTTCTTAATACTTGCTTAACATGGGTAAAAGCAAATCCTGTGATGTCAGTATTCGAAAGATTATTGTACAAATGCAACAATGGTTTTTCATGCGGTAATCATTCGACTAAAGAAAAGGTAGCCCGTACAAAAGCAGCCGTATTACGACAATGATTATGCGCGAGTCGAAAAAAAAGCCGCATAAATGGGATTAGGATTGCAGTCCTTAGTCAAAATGAGGCAAAACCGTCTGTAGATAGAGTAAAACGTCGATTGCTAGAAGTTGTTTGGTTTGAAAGAATTTCAAGAAAGAAGCCATTATTGTCTGAACGTAGGCGACAGAAGAGACTCGAGTTCGCAATGGAATGGAAAAGGGTATTATTTTCGGACGAAACAAAATAATATAAATAAAATATTATTATTACATTATTTATATACGTATATTATTTATTTCATTTGTCTTTTAATGTAATTGATATTTAAACATAAAATTATAACTCAATATCCGATGCATATACATACTTGTGTTGAAAGTATTTACTTTTATTTCTTCCCATAACTTAAGACTTTATCAATACATATGCAGTTAGTTTTTGTATTTATTTATACACTTAAGTATAAATAAATATAAATAAACATTAAATAAACCTTCATTTGTTGAATTAAATAAGTTTTAGTTTAAAAATAGAAAAAACACACAAACAAGTTGTCTAAATTGATGGAATTTTACAAATGAAATGATTTTAAAGCAAATCAAATAGAAAAATATATATGTACATATGTATGTAGATGTATATACAATAAATATTTTTACAAAACATTTCCTTTTTCTGTCACCAACTAACAATACAGAGAAACACACATACTTATGCACATACACATGCAAACATTTACATGGGTAGTCGTAAAAGCTCGTATAACTGACTTGCTAATTATCGATTACAATAAATGTTTATATCTATAGAAACGTTATAGATAGACATATGTAAATGCAATTGAATAACTATTTAGTACTGAAATCAAACCAGATACAGTAATATCGAAAGAGATCAACCCTATCAGTGAAAATATATAAATTTTGTTTAATTTTGACATTTCTCTGCCCTTCTTAAAATATAAAATATGAATATAAATTGTAATAAAATGCGCAGCTAAGAGTTGGTAAAAAACCTAACTGCGATGAAATAAAATTAAATTATATTTAGAGATAGTTTTCGTTATAAAAAACTTTGATTTTAAAGGACTTTTGAGATCGCTCTCGTATGTTTAAAGTATACTAAACTAGCATGTATATTCCAATTCCTCTTTTCGTTTGAATAGTTTTTGTTTAACAAAGATATGGATGTCCCAATATTTCATCAACAGCCTCAGCATAAGGAAAAGAAACAATCACACAGATACTACATATTCACAAATGTATACACATGTGTGAATGTATTCCTTGCTCTACTAAATACTTTAAGAAAACGAATGAGTATATTATGCAATATGGAGCCAATTGAATAAAATACTCTTGTAATGATAGTAACACTACAACAGCAACAACTACAGTACACATACAGACCACACTAACAGCAAACACACACATAACTTACACTTAAATACATACATACATCCATATATATAAAATTGTTCACTACATGTTTATGCTTTATTTCATTTCATTATAAAGAGCAGCAAAAGAAACAGAAAAGAAAAAATAAATGTATTGAAAGGAAGTAGAAAGAATTGTCCCTTATTTCTTAGACATTTTCAATTCTTTAGCTTTTTTTTGTCATCCTTCTGTTTGGTTTGGTTCTTCTTCTCTAAAGAACCTAGTGGAAATAGATAAGAGCAGTAGTTTAGTGGTGGAATGCAAAGAGAATAAAATAAATATATAAAATAAAATACAAGAACAACTATCAACAAAACTTAAGAAATTTTTGATGCCATTAAAATGTTCCTGTTATGTTCGGTTTTTTTTTTTTGTCCCTTTGAATAACGCATGAATGATATAAAACAGCAGCAATGCACAATGGGCTAAAATATTTGATACAGCGATTACAATTACTCTCCGGTTAAGAAATTAATGTGTTAGCATTTGCTTCCCAATTACAAAGAGGTGTGATATAGGCCCGGAAGGCAAAATCAGCTGCACAAAAACATATCTCACAGAATGATGATTTTCGTATTACAGTCAAATAATTTGGAGACGTTGTTGTGGTGCTAGTTTTTCCGTAATCAATTGTGAAACAATACTCAATTAAAATAAGACAACAATATAATATCAGTCACGCGTGATCTGATCAAACAAACAAAAACGTCTATATGGATACGCATTATATCTCAAGATTGAACTTACATATTTTGTTCCCGATAACGTCTTCTAATAAAAAATCTAAATTATAAATGTTAAAATGATATAAAACATTAACAATTGATTTTCTTAAATTGAATATCATTTTCAATTAATCTTTCTAAATTCTGAATTCTAAATGGAAAATCTTACTTAGATTTTGTCTTTTCGGAAAATACGACATTATCGGATTCAATGATTGCAAAAAGAAAAAAACTTGCAAAATGTTCTGGAAATGATGTTATAAAACGATAAGAGCAAACCTTAAGCACATGCTGGTTTTAGAACCAATGATGCAGTTAAATATACACATCTTAGTGAAAAGCTATAAACGGACATGTATTCTTTAACAACTCTTTCATTATATAAGATGAAATATATGTAAAAATGAACATGAAATAACTACCGGGTTCATAATTGTATATATATGGAAAAATTTATAAATCTGGTAGAAAGGCAATGATTTGGCAAGCAATTTGCAGTTGTGTTCTGAAGAGCACACCTTTTTTCTGCGCTAATATGAATTCTAACGTTAGCTGTCTCTTATTAGACATCAACAGTGTTCAATAAAGTTTGGAAAAAATTTGCAATGGATTGGTCGTTGTAATAAAAAAATATACCTATTGTCCCCAGCTGTACAGGACATAAGCTATTCTTAAATATTAACAAATAGGTATCAATTTAACTTCAAAGTCGTTCAATAGTTTCATTCTTTCTTTTCCGAATGAACAGAATTTAGATCCATAGTGCAAGTGACAGCAATAGCAATAACAGCAGTTATATTGCATATTACTTTAATTTATTATATGTATTTGTTGGGTAGATACTTAAAAATTATTTATATATGGAGAGAGAAATAAAGTTATTGCAAATAAACAAACTCTCAGCCAAACGAAGTCAAACTCAACCAAACAAAACTAAACTATGCAACCAAAAACTTAACAACCATTCAACCAAACAACTACTTTGTTTGCGATGAAAAAAAAACTAATGCAACAACAAAAAACTCAAATAAATTTATAATTTTTGATTTATTTTATTATTTTGGGCATATTTTATGGAATTAAGTTATATATTTTGTTTAAATGCATGTTAGTAGATATACATACATACATATGTACATATGTATGTACTTATGTGTGAGCGTAATAAAAGCAAGTATGGATGTGCATACAAATATTCATATAATGTGTTACATATTTATGTACAAAATATTTACATACATATGTATGTTTGCAAGCGTGTGATTACATACCCCAGGGTGGGCAAATGCAGTGTGTGTAAGTACGTATATGTATGTATGCAGTAAAAATGGTCCACCATCGTGTAAGTGTTTGTACAAGTGCAATATATCAAACAATTATAACAACCAATAACAACAATACCAACAACAACAACGAAAAGCTTAATACATACCTATCTACATATACATACATACATACATGCATATTTACTTATATAAAATATACTAATTTCCCAACTGTTCTGGGTGACAGTGTCGATTGAACCATTTAGGTTCATCACTGGTTACATAATTATCTAGTACGTAACCAGTTGCTTTAACATGTGCGTGTCCTAGACACAGGATCAATTGACTCTTCATAGATTGCAAAAAGAGACTGAATGATAGTCAACGGTGCGATTTCGGTTGCATAGAGTCAGTTAAATTACTAGCTACCTAACTGGTCACTTGATTAGTTACATAACTAGTTATTGTAATATAAATATGACCAAAGCAAAAACTAATTGATCCCAATTAGTCAGTCTAAAACAGGGGTGTCCAAAAATGCCTTATTGAAGAGCAAACATTAAAAAAAAAAACTAATTTTTATTCAATATTTTTTGTTGTAAAAACCAAAACATACAAAGTAAAACGAAAAAAACACAATGTTTTTTTTTAAATGTAACATACATTAAACAAAAACAAAATTTACATTCATGATCGCTGTCGTCAATGTTTACCAGCAATGTTTGAATTTAACTTTAACATAATCCCACATAACTAATAATACAATGGTGTTACATGATCTAATGGGAACAGCTGAATTTCGTGAAAATTTGGTTTGCAATAATTTAATTGCTTCAGTGGCTGTCTGACATTGTCGTGTTAAAACCACATGTCAGTGATATTCCTGTCATAAATATTAGGTCAAAATTTAGTTGTTAACATCTTTCGGTAGCTTGATTCATTCACCATAACCAACTCAATCACGCATACACACTATAAAGCTCAAATGCGGCAATTTTATCAATATAGCGGTCTCAGAGAGAACGTTTATGTTGACCGAATTTTATGTTGTATCACGAATTTTACGAAATGTCGATTTTACATATCCACCATTTTTATAATTAATTTATAATTAATTTTCGAATGAATTTAAATTCATTGTAACAATTGTTACTGATATGTCAACAAGTAAAATGTTAAAACTTTCATATTATCTCCCTTGTTAGAAAACAAAGTTCTTGCTGAAAAACCAAAAACTTATATACATAATACAAAAAAAAATTCCTTAAGTCGCTTTTAAGGGACAGTAATATGTACCTTAATTTTGCCAGCTAATAGTGGTTCTAATTCCATTGATACTACAACATATTATTTCTGATAGCAAAAAAAAACTATGTACTCTCTTAAGTGCAGGACGAAATTAATGTTTAAAGTAATTTCACCGTAAATTACTTACGGCATGGTCACACATGGCAAATATATACTCAAAAAAGCGTAAACACTTGTTTTAACACAACTTTGTTTGGTGTTGTTTACTCTTACAAGAGTTTTGCAAGATCAAACAACTTCCTAAATAAACGAAGTTTTTTTTTTAATATATAAATGAGTTCAAATATATTTTATTTAGTGGTTACGTCTTTTACGGCAAATATTTGCCAAGTGACGATTGACTTGACGCCAGATTACCGGGAATGTATAAAGTAGTTATCTAAATTTATTTTGCTTTACAAAATTACATATATATATCAAATGACCCAAAAAATATACAAATTACAGTGAGTAAACAAAGTAATCAAACACTAGTAAAAACTACTATTTATAATGGGCTACATTGATTACTTGTAAAACTGCTGGGTCATATACATATAACTACTTGCATGTATGTATGTATAAAATATATACATACATATTTATATTGTATTATTTTATTAGTTTGTTTGAATATTTATTGTGACAATTTGAATGTTCTTTTCCATTGACCATTATGATATATACATACTTACATTCATATGCAGCAGTTTATAAAGTAGTATGTATTTTCTTAAAGCACACACACACAAACAAACATTGATATTGGAACATAAATTTGGAACGAAAAGTCATTCAAGGAAATACTGTGTTTTCTTAGGTTTTCTCCGCTAAGATTTAAACTCCGTTATTAGACAAAATTAAGGCCACCATTATAATAACAAACATATCTCCCATTTACTACAGCAAAATCAATAATTCAAAAAAAAATAAAGTTTCAACTAAAATTATTTGGAAAATTTAAATGTTTTTCAAATTTTCTTTTAAACTTTTATTAAAAATGAGTAACAATAATAATTATTGGCCCACAGTATCCACAGTATAAAATATATATATATATGTACATATGTACAAGTTACCATAATAGGTATTTAATAATTTAATAAGTACGACAATGTCTAATAATTATATCTCTTTTTTAATGTATTTGTATGCATATTAATTTTTGTTATTTTTGCAAAATCCTTTGCAGATCCTTTAGCATTGACAGCAGAGTTTCTTGGCTTGGGCAGTCGTTCAACAAATGCAACTAACACAGCATTGACAAGCAATATATTGCCGATGGCTAATGTGGGCGGAGTTGTTGTGGACAACAATAGTTGTAATGGTGGCATTAGAGTGGGTATTGGTAGTGTTGTTGGCGGATGTGGCAGTGTTGGTATTTCCTCTACAAATCTGGAGGCCTTAAACACTAATAACAGCAACTCAAATGCATTGGCAGCTGCTTATATGCCCTTAACACCAAGTTCAACACAATCCTCTATATCTCCCGGAACTGCAACTAGCAATACATTCGATTTGTTTCAGGTAATAAAGAATGGAGCACGTGCATTATTCGTTTTGCATATTGAAAATTTCTTAATTCATGTTTTCATTTTTAATTGCATCGATTACAAAATAATGCTTTGTTTGCGGCACATAAACTTGCACCTACATAAACTTATTAACATTTTTAATTTGCATTGTGTATGTTTAACAAATGTTTAACAATCCCTAATTTTTATTGTTCTACTTAACGCTCAATCCTAACCTACTCTATATTCTACTCGGTTCTTTCTTTCTGTCTTTCTATATTTATTTGTTTGTTTCTTTTTTCCATCTACTTCTTGCTTCACTTGTCTACTACATACAAATATAGTTTGATAATATTGCACCACAACACCAACAAAATACACCTCTAAAGGTTTTCCAAAGAAACATCAGCTTCGATTGTTCTGCACCTTTATCGCCAAGTACGCCTACATCTCTTTATAATAACTCTTTTCAAAGTTCACCTTTAGTCAGGTAATAAATATAAATAGGTATTTAACTACATAATTAATTTGTTTTTTTCCAAATTCCTTCTTAAAACTTTACTCAACTAAATTTTTTGATATTAATATAATAGTAACACTTTGAGAGCTTAGTTAACTAAATTGGTTCTCAAAGTGTTAAATATATTTTCTATTTTGTATTACCTTTCTTCCATTATTATTTGTAATTTTTTATGCCAAAATATAGCGATAGCAGTAACTCGTCTTCAGCTAATGGTTTGTCATTGGATTCCATACCCATGGTTTATCAAAATGGCTACACAAATGGTTTGACTTCAACTCGTTCCACTTCGCCCGAAAGTCAAAACAGCAATCAATCAAACGAAAATAGTTTAATTGATATGATGGTAAGTGCATTCATAATTTTTACAATTTTGATCAGAAAACGATTTGCTTCTCAATGTAACGATTATTAAAAATTCAGTAAAAGTCAACCTACACTGAACTTCTTTTGTCTACTTAACGCTTATTTACAAAGATATTAATGATTAAACATTTTCTGAGTTATCAAAATTAAAATCGATTTTTGGTCTGAATTATAAGAGAACTAAGGCGAGCTTTATCAATTTCACGCGTATTTACAAAGATATTAATGATTTAAGGTTTTCTGAGTTTCAATATAAAAACGAATTTTTGGTCTGAAATATAAGAGAATAAAGATCGGTTTCCTTTTATCAATTTAACGTGTATTTACAAAGATATTAATGATTTAAAGTTTTCTGAGTTATCAAAATTAAAATCGATTTTTGGTATGATATAAGAGAACAAAGAGCGAGCTTTATCAATTTAACGCGTATTTACAAAGATATTAATGATGTAAAGTTTTCTGAGTTATCAAAATTAAAATCGATTTTTGGTCTGATATAAGAGAACAAAGAGCGAGCTTTATCAATTTAACGCGTATTTACAAAGATATTAATGATTTAAGGTTGTCTGAGTTTCAATATAAAAACGAATTTTTGGTCTGAAATATAAGAGAATAAAGATCGGTTTCCTTTTATCAATTTAACGTGTATTTACAAAGATATTACTGATTTAAAGTCTTTTAAGTTATCATCATTAAAATCAATTTTTGGTCTGAATTATAAGAGAACAAAGAGCGAGCTTCATCAATTTAACGCTTACTTATATTAATGATTTAAGGTTTTCTGAGTTTCAATATAAAAATCGTTTTTTGGTCTGAAGTATAAGAGAATAAAGATCGGTTTCCTTTTATCAATTTAACGCGTATTTACAAAGATATTAATGATTTAAAGTCTTTTAAGTTATCAAAATTAAAAACGATTTTTGGTCTGAATTATAAGAGAACAAAGAGCGAGCTTTATCAATTTAACGCGTATTTACAAAGATATTAATGATTTAAGGTTTTCTGAGTTTCAATATAAAAATCGTTTTTTGGTCTGAAATATAAGAGAACAAAGATCGAGCTTTAAGTTTAACGCTTATTTATATTAATGATTTAAAGTTTTTGGAGTTTTCAATATAAAAATCGATTTTTGGTCTGAAATATGAGTGATCAGTGATCGAGTTTCGTTTGTTAATTTAATGCTTACTTAAAAAGACATTAAAGTAATAAAGTTTTTATAAATTTGTAATTTTGCTTTTAGTTAATATGCACTAAGTAAAGTTTTTTGGCAATTACGTCTCGTCAAGTTCGACTCAGTTGATTATACGAGTAAAACAAGAAATAAAAATTCAATTTGTATTTCTTTCAGAAATTTCTAAATGTCAGCAACAACCAACAGTCACAACAGAAACAACTGCAGCAGCAACAACCACAGCAGCAGTTTCAATTTCAAAATCTCCAACATCAGCAGAAACAACAGCAACAACGTCAAAAGCAACATGAATCATATTCAACAACTTCAGATTTTGAAAACTCGACCAATCGATCATCGCCAGCTACAAACCTATTTGATGAACAAAATTTGGAAAACTTTGAAGCCCTATCCGCTTTTGACATGGAACTGACCAAGTTGCAAGCCTTAAATGCTGTAACCCTATTGCAAGCACAACAGCAACAAGTGCCATTGCTACAAAATCTATTGCAAACATACAATACCATTAATCAACTGCAAAATTGGCAAATGCAGCAGAATCAACAACAACAACAACAACAACAACATCCCCTACAGCATCAGCAACAACAAACGAATCCAAATTTCAACAATGCTCTAAATGCCAATACCAATGGTTCAGATGCTTATCTGGATCGTGTTGCTAAATTCTATAGGGGATCAGCTGCATTTTGTGAGCCTACATGCACCTGGAGTGGTCAATTGCCATCACGTTCCCATCGCTTGTATCAGTTTTCGCCGAAAGTGTTTTTGGGTGGCATTCCCTGGGACATCAGTGAACAGTCGCTGATACAGATTTTTAAACCGTTCGGCCAAATTAAGTAGGTTTGGTTAATCAATAAACGTTGAAGTTATTTTTTTCGTTTAATTTAATACAATATTTCTCTGCTAATGTTAGAGTTGAATGGCCTGGCAAGGAACAACAAGCCGCCCAGCCTAAGGGTTATGTTTACATTATTTTCGAATCGGACAAGCAAGTTAAGGCTTTACTTTCCGCATGTGCTGTGCAAACGGATGATCCTCAAAGTGGCTGTGGTATTTTCTTTTTTAAAATATCATCCAGACGTATAAAAGCTAAAGATGTAATAATGATTATTGCTAATATACCTTAACATATTCTCAATTAAATGACAATTTTATACACATACATACATGTCTTTGGTAATGTTTCTAGGTTGAAGTCATTCCCTGGCTTATTGGTGACTCAAATTTTGTCAAGTCGACTTCTCAAAAACTAGATCCTACTAAAACAGTGTTTGTTGGTGCCTTACATGGTAAAATGACAGCCGAGGCTCTGGCTAAAATAATGGATGATTTATTCGATGGAGTTTTGTATGCCGGTAAGTTGCTTTGTTTGCTTTTATTAGGATTTTTTTAAATTTACCATTTTCTTTCATTTTTTTAGGTATTGATACTGATAAATATAAATACCCAATTGGTTCAGGCCGTGTGACCTTTAACAATAATCGTTCATATATGAAGGCCGTTTCAGCAGCATTCATTGAAATTCGAGCACCAAAATTTACGAAAAAAGTGCAAATCGATCCATATCTTGAAGATTCATTATGTTCAATATGTGGAGTACAACACGGACCATATTATTGTCGGGAATTATCTTGTTTTAGGTAAATTCTTAATTGAACTGAATATAATAATCACTAATCACTACTATATAAGAATACAAAATTTGTATGTATATTTTTCCTTCTTGGCATATTTCATTAAACAGATATTTCTGTCGCACTTGTTGGCAATGGCAGCATTCAACAGATGCTGTTAAATATCACAAGCCATTAACTAGAAACTCAAAGTCCCAAACATTAGTGGGTATTGGACCAGCCTCATCAAACACCTCATTGTCTTCGTTGAATTCTCAACAGGCCATAAATTATGGTGGCCAGCAACAACTTTTGCCACCACAACAGCAGCAGCAACAACATATATTGGCCTCTATGTCTCAAACACAAGATTTATCAAATAATCATCATCAACAACAGCAACATCAACAGGCAACCATGCAACAACTACAACCTCCACAACAAATGCAAACAATACAAAATGCTTTTCATTTATAAGCCATTTCGGCAGAGAACTAAAATGCCATGGAATTGAGTTGAATGAAATGCAATAGAATAGAATGGAATGGAATCGAATCGAATAAAGAGAGAAAACGAATAAGAAATAAATGATAAAATCTTACGTGTAATTAAAATGAGTTGAATTGAATTGTTTACATTATTTACTTTGTGTAAATTATGAATAATTTACTTTACTTACTCATACTTACTTTCACTCACTCACTTATTTGAATGATGATTATTATTTAGGAATTATCTACATATATGGTTTGTTTTTTCGTTTTATGTTTAAGTTGTTTAATTATTTTTTATTTTTGCATTCATCATTATTATCATTAGAATTGTAATTCATTGGAGATGAGCAGGCAAGACAATATTTAGACTTGTAAACGCTAAAATCTTGATTGAACTCATCTCTGGTTCCTATTACTACGACATATCAGCATCATTTTATTGAAAGCTGGCTTTCAATTAATGTTTAAAAATAACGTTACTATACTTATACTTTTCTAAATGAAATTATTTGTTTTACTTGCAAAATTAACATTTTGTATTTGAAAAGAAAAATTAAATGGAAATGAAAATGAAAATAATGAATGTTTAATTTTTAATTTTTAAACACATTTTATAATTATGTAATATGTATTATTAAAACAAATTCTTTGATTTTCAGTTTTTTGAGTTATTATTATATGTTTGTTATTATTATATTATTGTTTTAAGCATATTGTTTTGTAATTATTTTATTGCTATTCTCTTGTTATTTTTTTAATAAAATCTCAGATTCAATTAGCAGTAATTCTTAAAAAAGAAATTATTATTTTTATACACTTTTTTTATCTAGTTTTCACTAGAATTGTTTATAATTATTTATTTAGGTTATTTTGTGTATCTTATAAGAAAATTTCAATTTTTTTATTTTGAAAAAATTGTTTCATTTTTCATTTTATAGGAGTTTTTTTTTTTTTTTTGTATGTATGTATGGTGTTCATTTGTTGTTATTATTATTTATATAGTGAATATTTAATTTTTGTTTATGTATTATTATTTTTCTATTTTTGTATCTTAAATATTTTTTGCTTGTTAAAAAATGTACTTTATTTCTACGAACATTTTTTTTTTTTTTTGTTATAATTTTAATTTTTAAAAATTTGTAATTTAAGTATTAAAAACAAATTGCTAAATTTTTCAAAATTTTTAAGAAAAGTCTTTAATTTAATCTATCTTAACAAAGTTATTAAATAATTTTATTTACAAAAATAATATTTTTTGTTTTAATAAAAATGGTTTCTTATCATTTATAATTTGTTTTTTTTATGTTTATCATTTGGTTATAAGGGATAGTGTTTATAAGAAATACTTAATAAATTGACTATTTAAATACGATTAAAACCTAAAATCAAGTTAGTTCCAAAAGAAGTCCTTAAAAAATTTAATTTATTTGTTAAAGAAAAATGCGATTTAAATTTATGTTCAACGAGAAACATTAGTAACTAATCTTCCTCCATAAACTTTTCAATAGAATTTGTTGATAGAAGTTTCAGAAATCTTAATGCTAAATGGATTCAAGACTGGTTTTTTCATTAAATATAATACTTGCAGACATTTTTTTAAAGATGGCATCTAATGCGCATCTGTGATTAGTTTGCGATGCTGGTGCATATCAGCTGATGCTCATTTATTGCATCAGCCATTTTCGTAATGCTTGCTTTTAATGTTGTTTGCGCCTCAGCTACTTCACTGTTGCATTTTAGAACACAATAAATATGCAGTGACGTACTGCGAATCAGATGTAGCGCAGTGATACATATCCAAAAGGGTCCTTTATAAATTTACATCATTTGATATGAAAGCTTCGAAGTCATTAATATATGATGTAATATAGATTAAAAAAAATCAGTCTTAGGTTCATCCTGAATAGCTCCTCCAAGCATCGTAGAAAAGGGATACCAGTTCCCTCGTGGTTGACACAGCCGAATATTAACAGGGTAAGAGTGACACTGTCTCCTTCTCCTCCTCATTGCACCGTAGGCCCATTCATCTGGCGTGTGTTCCAAAACTACAGTGCTCTGTGACTACTGAAACAATAGGCCTGATTTGGTTACGATAAAAACTAATGAGTGAATTCGACCTGCATATATTAAATATGGGCCAAGTTGACCTCGCAATAGCACAAGTGATTTTATTTGACCATATAGTCTGAGCAAGTCCAAACAGCTCTTGCTGAACTTTCATTTTAAGATTCATGAGAGAAATACCAGTGAAAGGGTCAATTGCCTCCTCGATCATCATTTTACCCATTCTGGGTAATTAATCGGCTATACAGTTGCCCTGTATTACATTTAAGCGTTATCATAGAATGTCTCGCTATCTCATTCAAGGACATCCGACATTCGTTCTAGACATGGCCACTTTACTATCAGTAAATATACAAACATACATACATATGTATATCCCCAAATATTCGATAGTACCTAGTTTACAGCATGCTTTATTTCAGAGATTTCCGCTTGAAAAATAGATCAAAAACCTGGATGCCTAAAAAAGGTTTTTATGCCGAACTCCTCGCTAAAAAACCCTTTTACCCTATCTGCAGCCGTCAGTCTACACTCCTATTGCTCCTTCAGAAGAAAATTAATTAAGAATTACTATGAATTAATTATGATTAAATTAGAGGATAATATTTAATTTGATTTTGTAAATTAAATTAGAAATTAATCAATTTTAAAATTTGTTAACTTCTTGTCTGGTTGCTTCCTAAGCCGAAACAAAATGCACGGTAATTGGTTCGTGTAAAAAACAACCGTGTAAAAAAACGCATTGATCGTATGCAAAATATATGGTTCCTTATCTCTAAAACCTATTGAAATTAGTGAAAAACAAGAATTTTTTAACAACAACTATTCAGGTTTAAAATATTAAATCACATATACAAAGATATGCACTCTAAGCTAAAAAGTAACGTAAAAAAAATTTATGTATGACAAGTTCATTTGAATGTATGCAATTTCCCTAAATTTGTGCTCTTTACAATTGCTCTGACCAGGGGCCAAATTACCGCAGTCGTGATCGAATGAGCTATCGTATCGAAAAATGATTTCGATATCGAAATTATGATAAAATGTACTAAATTTCTTGCTCGATATAGAATGCCATAATCTCAAATAAGAAAATTACAATCAATTTTACTCGATATCGAATTTGGCCCCAGTAAATTTGATTGTATCCACAAAAATGGAATTCTCCTAAATTTGTTATATGAACATATTTCGCAAAAATTAAATTTAATTAAAAAAAATTTAAGCCCAAAAGATTTTGAATCGTGCTAAATGGAATAAAATCATGTAAAAAAAATCTAAAATTTGTTTATTTTTAAACCGTGTTATGTATATCAAAATCGTGTAAAAACAGAATTAGGTGTATTTGATATATACCCAGCCCAAAATAAAGTTTCATTAACAATTAATGAGTTAAACTGCTAAATTTCTGCCACACGGTGATGTTATTATGCGGATATCTACATATGTATATCGATATCCTTCAAGGTGTTAGACTAACATTTATGGGCGTTACAAACATCAGCATAAACGCATAATATCCATTTTGGTGGTTATGTAGTAGGTTTAAACAGCGTCGCTTATACATACATACATATGTACATAGTACGTTTTTCGAAAATATTTTAACATTGTTTAGGCTTTTTTTCACTTCATCAAAATTATCTCATACATTAAATACATGTTTTTTATAATTTATTAAACAATTTATTTTGTGGTTTTCTTTTTTCTAAAAAAAATATTAATCCAAAGAAACCAAAATGACTATGTAGAACAAGAAAATATTTAAAATTAATGTATTTACATACATACATAACTACATATTATGCAAAAACAATACTTAAATACATACAACAAAATAAGAACATTTTAAAATTTAAATCCACAACATACAGGGATTTTACAGTAGTAAAACAAAACAAATATAATTCAAAATTTTAATAAAACATAGAAATCAACAATATATAATGAATATAAGAGTAGAAACATCCCTTTCAAAATAAACTACAGCCCCCCTCCCCTACCAAAAAAAACCCCCCATCCACGACCCAAAAGACAACATGATTTATAAAATATACCTAAACACAATTGCCTCTTAACTATGGTTTCTGTTGTAGTTTTAAGTTGCCCTCTATTTGGAAACACATTGGTTGAAAATACATTTTAAAAAAATTATATATAAAAAGCAATCAAAACAAAAACTATTTCAACAAATTTAGAAACCACACATGTATAAAACAGAAAGAAAGAAAGAAGGTACGAAAAAAAAACTAAAAACTCGCTTCAATCATTTTGAGTAATAAAATAAAACAAAAAAAAAATTATAATTGTTTAAATCAATAATAAATAAATAATAATAATAATAATATAAAAAATGAAACAATAAATTAGTATATATTAAAGAAATATACAATATTTAAAATAAAAACACAAACACTTTTATGAAAAATCGTTTGGTTTAAGTTACAATAAATAATTTTAAACCAAAACCGAACACAAATAAAACACAATATGTATTTAAAATTAAAAAAAAAATACACCAAAAAAATTGTTTGATAAAATTTAGTTATAAATAGTGATTTTTTAAGAGCTTTCGGATTTAATTTAAAAATAACACATAAAATTTAGAGAAATTTATGAAATCTTTATTTGAGCCAATAAAACGATCTATATAATTCAATGTTTAAAGCTGATTTCATGTAAATGTTCAGAGCGTCTACGCCTCAAATGGTTCATATTTTTGGCCTACTCTCTCTACATATCGGCCGGTATCCCACGAATAAATTCTTCAATATTAGCTTCCAGTATGTCAACCGCACATGTATGTATATATGAGCCTTAAAATAGCCCCACAAAAAAATAGTCTATCTAGGCGGCCAATTGACCGACACCAAACGAGAAATAAACTGTTCGCCGAACGCGCCTCTCAGTTGTTGAAATCACATGTCAGCCAAGACCAGCAAAAGAAAAACAAATTGTAATCGGTAGCACTCGCCATTCGCAATAACGTTTCTGACTTCGTCGTCTATGAAAAAATACGATTCAATTATAACACAGGCTCATAATTCAGATGAAACAGTGCATTTTTCTGGCTGCTCTTTACGCCAAATACGACAATTTTGCTTGTTTACGTACCCATTCAACTAGAAATGAGCTTCGCCGCTGAGCACAATTTTCTGATAAAAAAACAAGTAGATCTCCATGCAACTTAAATTTTAATAATAAAATTCAATAATCTGCAAGCGTTGTTTTGTAAGTCGATTCATGGTTAAATTATAGACCCAACTGAACTTGTATGTATAACAATAACATGTTACACATAAACAGATGAGCTGACCAGTCTTACCAAAAAGAAAGTTGCCAAAAACTCACCCTTTACATAGTCTACTGGAGGCTAGTTAATTGACGTCGATATTTCCTGAACTCTATAAAGAAATAAGTAAAAGTATTAATTTAACAAAATGACAAAATTAATCTAATTAGCTGGTGCTTATTAGCCAGTACCTACATATATACTTACATAGTTGGTCAATAACAGGTAGTATTTACAGTAACCATTTTTTACTAACAAAATGAGTTCAACGATTATTAGTTTACTTAGTATGTACTTATACCTAAATTCTATCAAATATTTAAAAAAAAATCAAAAATTATGTTTTCATTAAATAAATTTATACATTTATAAATATAAATTAACAAATATGGTGCTTTAGCTGAATTATAAATATTTAATAAAATAAAAAAATATCACACAAACACACAAAAAACATACATACATATGTATAATAAATTTAAGTTATTAAGAAAATTAACAATCAAAACCTACTACATATACATACATACATAAACAAAAACAAAACAGTGGCATATTAAAAAAATTGATAATCATTTCATTAAATTAACAAAGAAAAAATTAGTTGTTTTTAAATTAAAGAAAATCCTCTACAATTATTATTGGAATTATAAAGTAAAAACAAATTGCATTTAAATTTAAATTGTAAAAGAAACAAATTATATATAAAAATCCAGTACCTTTTAATTAGTATATGTATGTACGTACGGACATAGTAATACGAGTATTAATTTTTGAAATTCGCAGGGAAAAACTTTCAATTGAATTATTTTCTTACATTTTTTGAAAGATCATTTACATACATATATTAATTTATTTGTTGATAAATGTTTGCCTTTTGTGTATCTTTCAGGGCCAGTTAAATGAGGTTTAACAAACTCCTCAAAAACAGTTTCTCAGGCAATTGTCATTTTGTTTTTAAAATAAATATAATTAGAGATTTCAATAAAGAATATATGTAAATATTTTTTTCTGTAATTAAGTTTTAACTTTTATTAAATTACACGGCCTTAGCTGGTAAATTAAATGCAGCTTAATCTTGAAATGTTGTTTTATTTATTTTGCTTAAAGTTTGATAATCTTTTTAGATTCAATTTATCTTTAGTATTTTTATGTATATCCACCACAAAAAAAAGTTGCGGCTTATATTAAGTTTGTCATTCCATTAGTAACACATGGAATTATTGGTCGTAAAAACAAATAGTGTATATAGTGGTGGACACAAGGTTAGCACGCTTGATGTCTGTTACCAATTAAAGGAAATATTTTTGTTGATCGATAATTTGTTTAACCTTTTATTTTTCAAACGTGTCACATATATACATACATACATGTTACCCTAAGATCATATTTTTTTGAAATTAATTGCACTTCGATGGTTTACTCTCCAGAATACAACTACCCAAAAAAAACTCTGGACAACAATTTGGCAATAAATAAAAATTGTATGCGCATAAGATTAACAAAACAAAAAACTTTATTAAATTCCTAATATAAAGTATGATATTTTTGTTTTTAATAACAACTGCATATCTCCTGGCCTCTCTCTCCACCAGACCCATACAGCGCTCTTTTGGAATTGCCTATCAAGCATTTTGGATTTCATTCAACAAATCGGTCAAATTCTTGGATCTAACAGCCATTATAAATAGGTATGTTGCTCCAAATCATTGTATAGGTTCTCAATAGGATTGAGAACCGAAGATTGGGCTGGCCATTTTAACACAACAATATTATTCTGCTCTAAGCAACTACGCACAGTATGTTAGGTGTTTTTTGGATAGTTGTTTTGCATAAAATGACATCTAATTGGCATATTGTAAATGATTAAAAGTATACTTTGATAAGCATCCTGATCCATTCATGCAACGAAGTACCCATACCCATCACCGTGCTTTATGGCCATAAAAATAGACTTTGGGTAGACGTGCATGTTTGGAGAATGTATTTTTTCATCAGATCAAAACCAAAATAATTTTGATTCATCGCTCCAGAGAATATTCTTTCTCAAAATTATTGGTTTTTCTAAATGCTCATGTGCCAAACAAATCCGGGATTGTACTTGTAAGTTCTTTTTTCAAATATGTGGCTTATGCTATCCAAGAAAGTACAGTAGAATTTCGAAAAATTTAACCAAAATGTTCCAAGGGCTGTTAACTTTTTCGAACTATGTATTAACTTTTTTAAGCGTTGTTTTTTTATTGAAAGAGGAAATAAATAAAATAATAAACATATTTTTTATTTGATATAATATATTAAATTTTAATTTATTGACTTAGTTTTCATTACTAAAAAAAAAAAAAAAATTATTTTTATCAAGATCAGTATATTCCGGTTTATGAAGTGTTTTCTTGTTAGATATGCTATATATGTTCGTCACAGCCTCTTAAATTTCAGTACGTTTTTTCTTTATTTTTGAAATGGTTACTTTGGATACACCGTAATTAAACGCTAATCGGTTTCCGTGAATACCCTCATCAAACTTTTTTAAAAGTTCCAGTTTTTGCTGCAAATATAATCTGATATGTGATGGTTTCTTTTGCTTCGACATTTTTTAAATAAGTCCCGGATCACACTTGAGCAGCAAAAGTTGCATTGTGTGATCCGGAACTAAGCACCAACTACTATGTAATACAATGTTGTTTGTTGTTGAAGATGGTCATAGTTTTTTGCAACTCAAAATAAAAAAGAAGTTCGGGGAATACCATAATCCAACAAACAAATTTAAAGTTTAGTGTTGCCAGTGAGAATATTTTAAAAGCGACCAATTTGCCACTATTGTTACTGAAAAAGCCGTTGTTTTAAAAATAAATACATTCGGGAAAGTTAACTGAAAGGTTAACTTTTTAGAGCGGCACGTTGATGCTGAAACACTGTTAACTTATCCGAGCGTTTAACTTTTTCGCGAGTTAACTTTTTCGAGATTCTACTGTATTTTCAATTGAGTTCATCTGGTGAATAACTTTGCGCTGTTCCGATAAAGAGTTGTAGTTGTTTCTAACAAAATATATAAATTTATTTTTATGTTCTAAATTTTTATCCATCTCAAACCACAAATAGAAGAAATTATGAAAAAAGAATGCAATACACATACACGTCACCAATGGACAGAAATTGCGGCTAATAATTATACCTAGTCATATAAAAGAAATATACTTTTCAAAACAGCATATATAAAATGTGCTAACCTTATGTCTATCACTGTATAATTGGCATTCGTATATAACTTTAAGGTATGGTCACACATGGCAAATATTTGACGAAAAAGAGGTAACCACCAGGTAAAATATTTTTAAATTCTTTTATTTATTTCAAAATTTTGCTTTTTGAACTTGTAATATCAAATAGCGTCAAACAAATGTGTGCTAAAAAATGTTGTTACACTTTTTTTAATTAAATATTTGTCTTGTCTGACCTTAAAGGTATAGTCACATTTATTAAAAAAAAAAACTTCGACATGACATGACACAACAAATATTTTGTTTTATTTTATTTGACGCTGTTTTAACTTGCAAAACTCTTGTACTAAAACAAGCGTTTACGCTTTTTTGAGTAAATATTTGCCATGTGTGACCATACTTTAAGACGATCTAGTTATGTATATCCGTCGAAGTTTTTGTTGATCGCAAATGATTGGATTAAAAATGTGTGTAAAAAAAAGACAATTTTTTTGTTATAAATTTTGAATAATTTTTATCTGAGATTGCCGATCATCACTTTGTTTAGTATGCGTCTAGCTCTAACTAATAGATATAGATTAATCTTCATGAAATTATAAAAAAAAAACTTTTTTGTATCATTCTGCTTAAATGTTCCTTTGACAATAGTCAAACAATTGAAATTGTTTCCCTGCTAAAAACACAATGATTCATTCAAAATCATTTTTTATTTTATAAAATTTTAAATAATTTTCAACATTTCTATTTGAATGAAACATTGCATTGAACCCCCCAAATATTATTTAAATGTTGTCTACTTATTTATTTTTAAATCATAAAATACCGCTTCAACTTAAAAATTACCATAAAAGAAAAACAAAGGAAAACTATTAAAAATATTGGCAATTAAAAATAGACTTTTAAAATAAACAAAAAAAAAATTAAATTTTTTATTAACTTTTAAATGGTATATTAATAATAATTAAAAAATTTTAATATTTTATTCAAAACAAAAAAGAAATAATTATTTTTAAATTTATTTTTAAAATCTATAATTTTTAATTATAAAACCAAAACAAATCTAAAGAAATAAAAATTTATTTTTTAAAAATCAAAGCAATTTATTATAATAGCAGAAAATTTTTAACTAAATATTCTAAGAAAAAACATTTTATACACTCTCTCATTGGAATTTTACAAAACTTCTACTACTACAAAAAGCAAAAAAGGAATATTTTTTAACAAAACAAAACAAAAATTCAATTTTTTACTTTCTAAAAAATATTTAAAAATTTTTGGAAAATTAAAAAATATATTATTGAAAGGACTTTACGTAAATTGATTAACGCATTTAAATAAAGTTCTTTAAATGATGCACTAAGACCAATTAAAGAAAACCCAAATTAGAGAAACAAGAAAAACCCCAAGATTTAGTATTAAATAAAAAAAAAACAACAATATGGAACCAAAATCAAACGCTTCCCACTTATAAACGATAATATTAAAAAAAGAAAAAAAAAAACAAAATATTTTAACCTGGCAATATTATATAAAATTTTAACAACTTTTTTTAGAAAACTAAAACAAAATATAGAATTTCATATATTAATTACAATATTAAAAAGCAACTAAATTGTAACTAAATCTATACTATACTATACTATGTACTACTAATCTTAACTACTACTATTCTAAAAAGCAAAAAAAAATATTTAAAATTTTAGATTTTATACAATTTAAAAATGCTTATAAAAACATATTTAAAACATTTTAATCTTTAAACTAACCGCACTAAACTTAGAACTCTAAACCAAATTTCAAAACTTTAATTTCTTTCCTCACTTATTTTTTTATATTCATTAAAGAAATAGAGCTTATTTGAATTTAACACTTATTTTAAGGTCTCAAAATTTCCATTAAAGAATTTAGAGCAAGATACTTACTTAGAAATGCAATCTATTTCGAGCTAAGAAATTATTTAAAAATAAGTCTTGTTTTATTTTGTAAGAACGGCAGTTTATTGAATACTGTGAGCATCAAGATAAAGTCAACACCACATATTATTAAAAGAAAAGCTTAGTTATATTAATATATAATTATGTAGCATTTTTTAATAGTTATTTTGGTAAAATTCACAAAAAAGAAAAATAAAAACGAAAGCATATTTAATTGATTTATTATTAAAATATTCCAATTTTAACGTATCAAAATAAGTAAACAGTGGCATCACCTTATGCAAAAAAAAAACCTGCCATTCCAAAAGTAGTGGCATTTCTTTTAACTTTTCTTTGTTTGAAAGTATAACGGTAAAGTGCCATTAAAAAATGCAAGTTTCATAATCACCCCTATCGTGAATAAAAATTCCACATGACATTTATTCCCTTTTATTTTTTTAACATTGAATTTTAATAGGAAAAATGTGGAAACAAATTTCATTGGGAATTTTTATTCACGATAGGGGTGAATATGTATGTATATCATTAAGAGAGATTAATTTGTGACGTCAAGTAGTGCAAAATTTACAATGGACAGACAAACATCAATTCAGATCGTTGGAAAGAATCATTGTAAGTATACCAAACATAATACCGTAGAAAATTTGCCTGGTTTAAAACGAACAAAGAGTGATTAAAAGTTAGAATTTCCTTTTAACATTCAATATTTGTAAGATATTAATTTTATTTATATTAAAGTCATTCTTAAATACTAATTATACAAATCTTAACCTAGTATAGTAGGCATGCGTACGTGACGATGGCTACTTTTTCTAATATCTAATGTTTGCTCAAACGCAAAAAATGAAAAAAGGGTATATTTATTTATCTACACAATACACAAGTGTTTTGATATCCATAAGCATCTAGTGCTGTAAAAATAATTGAAAATGAAAAAAAACTTTTGGAAAACCTGTAAGCATGAGTACGATTAGAAGATCTTTGCATCAAAATGTCCTATATGGTAAAGTGCCACCTAGAACAACCAAACCAAACGTTTTAATTTCGCAAAAAAAAATATAAAAGAGCCTCAAACTTTTTTGGAATAATATTCTTTTCACCGTTGAAAGTAAAGTTGGGATATTTGCAGTTAAAAGCCAAGAACGAAGCCTTTTGTAATAAATATGTTACCAAGACGGTAAAGCATGGCGACTAAAGCTAGATTTACATTTTAGATTTGCTTTTACACGAGTTTGGAGCATTTTGAAGAGCAATTTTGAAGAAAATTTCAATCGTGTAAATCTAGCTTAAGTAATAGTCTGTGGTTGTGTGGCGGCATAAAGGTTCGGTAATCTACAATGATAAAAAAAGATTTTTAAAAAACAATGTAACCCCTAGTATAGAAAAATTAGAACTAGCGCAGAAAAGGATTTTTAAACAGGACAATAATCTTATGCATACCTCCAAATTTGTGAAAGAGTGGTTGCTTAATCATTGTTTAAAAACTTTAGATCCGCAGTCCGTAGACCTCAATCCAATTCCATACCTGTGGAAATATCTGGGCAAAAAAAAAATAGGCAAATAAATATTTTTTGGATAAGCTAAAGACAGTAACACAGGATGAATGGAACAAAATTTCGCCTGATTTCACTAAAAACCTCTTTGATTTTATGGCTAGAAGATTATCAGCTGTGATTAAGGCAAAAGGACTACAAACATAATATTAAATAAAATGTGTTACATAATTTTAATATATATATACACAATTACTTTATTTTTAAGCAAAAAATCGTTTCCGTTAATATTTAATTATTTTTTTAAGTTACTTATTTTATTAGTTTTACTTAATGAGTTATTTTTACTTGTAGTACATTTTTTTATATATTAGGTGTTTACTTTAAATTGACGCTCAAAGTATATAAATTACTATAAATACAAAAATTTACTAAACAGTCTATCATACATATTTTTAACATTTGTAATTTTTACAATTCTATGGTTTTTAAACTCTAATTATATAATTATTAATATACTAAAACACAAAACAAATAATTCACTTTACATATTTGGGGAACATACAACATACATATATTTAACAAAAAAGCAAACATATAACAAACAATTTAAAAACAATTTAAAAACAAGAAACAAAATATATATACGAACAATATCTTAACACACAAAAAAAACACATATAAATTATTAAAAATAATAATTACAAAACCAAAAAACAAAACAAAAAACATTTATATTGTTAAACTTGTTATTGGGCATGCTTTTTGAAATGCATACAATATTGAATTGAAAATACTATTGAATATTATATACCTATACATACACACATACATATAATTATATATATAACAAAAAACATATACTTATATAAAAAGATGAAAAAAGAAATGTTTTTAAAAACAATTATAATATTTTCATATAATAAAACCAAATAATTTTAGACTAGATTATAGATATATAAAATAATAATTAACAAGTAACAAGTACAGCAAAAGAAAATTTTGAAATTCTCAATATTATTTCAAATCCAAAAATCAGTGAAAACATTTAAATATTTTCACAAATATTCCAAATGTTAGGTTTCCACTCGGCAATGCATATAAAATTGAGAATTTCCAGTTTTAATAACTAATACATATAAGAAATTATTATTAATTAATTATAAACTAATAAAGAATGTATTCTAAATTGTTTTCCCACCTTATTAATATATAAAAAAAATATACTGCAGTGCCATTTAAAAAACAAAACAAAACAAAAAAAAACTCAAATTGAAAAAAAAAATATGTAGCTTCCAAAAAATATAATTAAAATGCATAGTTAATAAATATTTAAATTTAACTAAAGTCTAGAAATAAGGCAAATATACATTTAAATTAAAACAAACATTATTAATCCAAAAAGCAGCTCAATAACGCTCCAAATGTGCTAAAATGCTATAAAACATATACAAATTCCAAAGAAAAAGATTAGATAATAAAAAATCAATCATCAGCGGTTACACAATTCTAAATGAAGAATTTAAATTTTGTTTTCAATACCAAAATCGGTTTGACTTTTTAGGAGCATCTTAATACGTGTTTTTCAAAATATAAAGAAATTCTTATTGCTGGTTTGGAATGAAGCTTTAGAGAAAGCCCAAAATTTATATTAGAAACAAATATATTACAATTTTGGATTATTTAAATTTCAGGTGTATAAAATAGTAAATATCCGATTATTTTCTAAAAAAAAATGGGTACTTTTCAGGCTCCAGATAAAATGTTGAACCTATACAGAAAAACTACAAATACTGCTATTAAAATTAAAAAATTTAAACGCAATAAATCTTTAAATTTAATTTTAATTAAATATACATATCTTATATTGTGCAGAATTCTCAAAGATATGAAACATTAATATGGAATGAAAGTTAACTATGTTATAATCCCTTCCAGTCTGCTCAAAATCTCTTAGTGTCCTTAATTCCCTGCGCCCTTATAATCATGGCCACAAAGTTGTTGGTTGTGTTTTTCTTCACTGCGCATAATCTGGACGAACGACGTGAAAATCTCAACATTGTCGTTGGCATGCAGACAATGGACTTATAACTTTTGTTATCATTTTATAAGTATGTTCAGGTCAATTTATGCTCAGAAACATTAAATAATGAAAAATATACAAGGCTCTCAAAAGAAAAGCAGGCAGTACCTTGTTATCAGGTATTAGTGAATAGGTAGCGGTAAAGGTAATTTCTGTCTGTCGGACTTAAATTGTTAATAAAATTGACAGAACTAGAAAGAAAATGAAAGAATTCAAAACAATGCTTTAATGAAAAATTAAAAAAATTAAAATATCAAATGTAATTTTGAAAATTAAGCTAAAAATTAATTCTTTACAACCTTTCCCTTTAAATAACCTCCAAATGCCATCTTCGTAAGATCACAAATGTACAACCGGCCAGGGAACAGAAAGTCATGCAGCATTCAGCAGATCCTTCTAGGATGTATTCAGATGAATCATACAAACTACAACATCACATAATAGGAGACCCCCAAGAACATGTTAGTCAGGATCAGTTTGATTGCACCTTGACACCAACGACAATCAATTCCGGAATCGAACGAAATGCCGAAAGTCATACTTCACTACCTATTCCAAGAGTTCATCTGGTACAACTAATGTCAGGTAGAGCAACAGGCGTAATGCATTCTTAACCCGCATAGACCATGACATTCCCAATAACCCTACTTAACAATTATCCTTGTCATAGAAATACTAAAATAAATTTGTCAGCAACAAATTTCAAACAAATATTTTAAGGAAAATTAAAACAACTTGTCATACAAACATAATATATGAATGTCACTATACCTATGTATACAGATTTTAGCTTTAAACGAAAAGGGCTTTTAATACAAACCTGGAAATTCTAACCCACTCTGACTTAGTTTCAATGTTATGATTAAAACTTCTCTTAAGCTTCAAACTATACTACAGATATTTCGAATTCGTCGTGCCGATTTTTCAAAACAAAATTTCAAATATATTCTACAATATAAAGAAAATATAAATAATAGAAATAATTTCATAAAGTACTACCAAAACATTGTCTGTTATACAAAAGCTTAAGTTTGGCAAAAAAAAAAAAAAAACATATACAAACAAATTTTAAAGGTTTCGAGTTGAAAGTTGAAATTTGAGTCAAAATTTGCTAAATTATACATACATGAAAACAAAATCTTTAACATCATACAAATATAGAATAAAGATACTTAACATTATTTACAGGCTTATAACAAATAAACTACATACACATAAATATTTAGCATTATAACAAAACTTAATAAAATATTTGAAACACAAAAGAAACAGAAACAAGTAGTTAGGATTATACAAAACAATTATTATAAGAAAATCATTAAAAACAACATAAAAACTATTAATAAATACACTATATAATCAAAAGACATTTTAATACAAAAAAAAAAGATTAGATACGTCAGGAGTTGACTTATAAATGGTAAGACAGAATCATAAAGCATACTACCCCTTTCCCAAAATAAAAACCAAAACTCTTACAATATTTAATTAAAACTACATACATACATATATATTTATATATGAGCTTTTTTTTAACAAATACAAAACAATATTATAATAATATTAAATATACAAAAAAAAAAAAAACTAAAACAAGCATTAACAAAACCAAACAAAATGAGCTGCAATAAAAAATACTTATTACGAATATAAATAAATATTTAAACATATTTAGCATTTGAAACTAAGTTATTTTACACAAGTTATTTTACAACAAATACCAAGAAAATAAAATGAAATAAATAAATACTAATTATGAGAAAAATAAAAATAAAAGAAAACAAAACAAAAGCAAAAATAGGGAATTAAATTGTTTTTAATTAATAAATTATTAAGTTTTAAATAAATTTTTTATGTTTTTAGTAATATTTAACAAAAGAATAAAAGAAGGAATATAAAACTGGTTTAATGAAATTAAAAAAAAATATGAACTCAATATACTTTCTGTTGATTTAATCAAAAATAAAATAAATAAAAACCAACAATAGCATGAAAATCATTTTTAAAATGTAATGACAATATAAAAAAAAGCCTAGAATATTTAAGTTTCTTTTTGAAATGTAAACATTTAACGAAAAACCAAAAATAAAACATAAAAAAATTTCAAAATCATATAATCAAATTAAATAAAAAAGCATTTCAAGAAAACACAAACAAGTATCCGGAGTTTTATTTCAAACTGGTCAAGCATTTTTTAACAATTAAAATGGAATATATATTAATAGTTAAATATATGTACCTGTATTTTTAGCTATGTAATTGTCTGATATCTAATTTAGATATGTGTCCAAAGTTATACCAAAATCTATGCCACTATCTATGTCATCTAGAGATTCGAATTCTGTTTAATGAAAACATTACAAAACTTTCCTGGTTTTGTTCCAAAAATAGTAGTATTTTATTTATTTATATTTCTTAAATTTCGTAGATGTTTTTTTCCACTAACACGATAAAAACTTAAAATTAGAAGCAAAACTTTTTTAACGTAAATATTGCTTTTTATCTTTTCTTTACAACAATTTTCAAAAATAATTTGTATAGGATATTATTCTGACTAGCTTAAAAGTAAATACACAAATTTTACAAATACAAATAACAAAAGAAAACATATCAAAATTAGTTTTTAATTAAAAACAATGAGACACAAATAAAATTTATTTGTTTAACCTCCGTTTCGCTATAATTTGATAAATTCCTATACCGGCTGACAGAGTGCCAACAGCACCAATTTGGAATGTAGATAATTTGCCACCCCATAAATAACCTTTAGGTAAATAGCTGGCTGCATGCACGAAATCTAAGGATAATCTTATTAAAGAAAGAATTTCGAGTCGCTGCTTTTTCATTTTAAGCTCATCTTCAGGAGATTTTCTAAAATGATATGAAATATCGAGTTAATAGAAATAGTATATGATATATTAAAATTAAAAACTTACTTGGGATCCTTAATTTTATTAATTTTTTGCTGATTTATACCAAAATTGCGCAAAGTACTAAAAAGACATTTTATTTAAAGATTGGTTAAGCTACATTCAAATTGCAGAATTAAAAAATGTTAACTGAGTGAAATATGTATACATACATATTTGTATTTATTCTAAATATTTTTTATTTTTCTTACTATTGTTTATTTGATCTTGACGATTATTAAATTTAACAAACGTTTATTAAGCAAATTTTTATATGCAAATCTGTCTTAATAAACGTTTGTTAAATTTAATAATCGTTTTTGAATAAGGGGGTAAAGCTTTAGGTCTTTTTTATAAAATGTTTTTTTATAAAAAATTGTATCTTGAAGAAGCTACTCAAAGAGTAGCGAAATATTGAAATAAAAATTTAAATATTTTATAAAAAAAAGACCTAAAGCTTTAATAATTACCAAAATTTTATAGAATAATTATTATTTCATAATCGAACTGTTAATTTTTTACTTTTTGATAATTTTAGTTAGGCTCGAGTTCATTAAATTTAATTTTCATTAAATTATTTTTACTGAAGTTAGGAATTACAACTCGAAAAATTTATTATTAAAAATTTTTGATAATTTTTCTTGACTGGGGATCGAACCTGGGTTGTTGAATTTACATATGTTTCGAGAAATCCCACTTTCTCTCATCAGAATTCTTTGCGTTCTACCACCTGCACCACTGCGGTGCCGGTCAGTGGCACCGCAGGTGGTAGAACACAAAGAATTCTGATGAGAGAAAATTTAATGAACTTGAGCCTAACTAAAATTATCAAAAAGTAAAAATTAACAGTTCGATTATGAAATAATAATTATTCTATAAAATAGCTAGGGCACAAGCCATAATGTTTACATGTTGTACAAAAGTATACAAAAAACATAATAAACAAAAACAAATGTATTCAAATTTTTCGAGACAAAGTCTTTACATGAATACGAAACAACTGAAGAAAAAGGAAAAAAACAACTATGAATAGAAATTAATAAAGAATGATAATTACAGCAAAAACTTCGAACTACCAGAACTAACACTGGTTAAAGGATTGATGTTTGTCTGTTGGCTGACCGGCACCGCAGTGGTGCAGGTGGTAGAACGCAAAGAATTCTGATGAGAGAAAGTGGGATTTCTCGAAACATATGTAAATTCAACAACCCAGGTTCGATCCCCAGTCAAGAAAAATTATCAAAAATTTTTAATAATAAATTTTTCGAGTTGTAATTCCTAACTTCAGTAAAAATACCTTAATGAAAATTAAATTTAATGAACTCGAGCCTAACTAAAATTATCAAAAATTACCAAAATTTTTTATTTTTATTGAAAATATTTGTCATTAGCTTTAAAAAGTTTTAAAATTTTCGACTCTGATTTGAGGAATAGCAGAGTGAAGTACTTCGTCATTGTAAATGTAGCTTTATGTTAAATGAAATGTCAAATTCACATTCGACAACAAAGAACTCGTCTATAAAATATACATAATTATTAACTTACCGCATTAAATTTAAATATACACCTATTACCCAAAATACTGTATTCACATTATCCCAATAGTCGGCATTCTTTAAATCTATAACTTTATGTTCCGACAACCAACATATTTTCTCTACCGGGTAATATAGCAGATCTATTATGTTGGCAGTTACACCAAGTACAGCCATGGTACGATCACTTTCCTATTTTACATAAAATATTTAATATGTATTTAAAAATATAAATTACACCAATATCTCACATTGCGTCGGAGTTATGTTCCAGAAAAACACGACTCAAAACGAAACGACGCAAAGCGAGGTATTGGTGTATTCACAGAACATACATTTTGTCCCCAGCCATATTCCAAAGCATATTGTATCATGGGTATATCATCAATTAAACGTAGTGTTGCACGGGCTCCTGATATGCGTGAACTGGCTATGGCATAACGGTTTGCCAATTCAGGTTTACGGTCAACATAATAGCCAGCTATTAATTTAGAGCCATAACAAAGAGCTTTCATAACCTGTAAGAAAAAGATTAAAAATTCAAATAATTTGTGTGATTTCTGATAGTAGCAACAAGTAATAACTCTAAATAATTAAAATTTAATGAAAAGATCTGTGCATCATATCTTGTAATTTTGAGTTATACGTACAAGTCCATACTTGTTTGTTGAACTTTACTGCTACTTTTGTCGATTTGTAGTTGCCAAAAAATCGACCGCTTTAAACCCTGCAGACTTATTTTTTTGTGTTTTTTAAGTCGGGATTCTACGTGAAAACGTCAAAGACTTTGAAAATTCTCCAAGGGAATATTTCTCAAAAGTTGGAGAACTTATTGTAAGAAGTTTAAGCCAAAACAATTGTAAATGCAGCCCAAAAGGTCATAAATCATTGACCAATGTAACCGATATATTCATTCAAAAGTAATGTAAAACTTAAAGATACGTAAAAAAAAATTTAAAAATTATATCATTTTAAAGTTTAATTCATAGAAACTGAATAAACTTTCTTGAAATCCGTCAAATTTAAGTGCAATTGTTAAATTTACGTTTTGAATCTTCATTTAGCGTTTATTAGAATTGAAAACAATTTTTTAAATTACATTAAATAGAAATTTAAAATGTACAATTGGATATGATTCATTTTAGTATAAAATTATTAAGGATTATCCATGGTGTAACTATACAAGGTGAGTGCAGTAGCACAGCTGAGTGACTTTTTTTACAATTTACTTATGTCAAAAATAATACCTTCTCAACTGTTTTTGACAGTTTCTGTATTGTGTTGTATTTGTTGCCGATTAGCACTCACCATGTATAATTACACCATGTGGTTATCGATGTCAGAAAAATTTTATATATAAATAGACTTTAATTCGAATTTTTTTTAACCCAAAAAACGAAATTTCGTATAAAAATTTTACTCTAAACAGATTATGCTCTAATAGGTAGTTTTATAGATGACGGGAAACAAATTTAGACCTTGGAGTCATCGAAAATCCAAAAAGAGCAATATAAAAGCCATCCTAGGAGACACTCACTTTTTGAGTAACTTCAAGTGAAAAATCGAGGTTTTGATTTAAAATAAATAAGAATGAACAAAAATTATTTGATTAAATCAGCAAGCAAATCACTTTAAGTGAACACACCTCTTTATTATGTCGCTATAAAAACATTGATATTCAATGTGAAATCATCTACACGTATCACTTTGCTAATTATTTTCTTGTCATAGAAACAAAATACCAATTATTTATTGAGTATTGTTGTTGAAAGTTAATTGCGATTGTTTCAAAATAATCAAAAAATAAAATAACACTAATGATATTGTAAATACGACCAATGGAATCAACATTTCTAGTGTGATTTATGACTAGTTCTTAGTCAAATTGAAACTAAATTGCTAAAAAGCAAATGATGAATACTTTTATTTTCAACAATAGACTAAAAATACAAAATTAAAATGTTAATACATTTTTAATAATTTGTTTACAAAATTTTGGTTTTGTATTGCGTTTAAAAAGTTGTTTGAGGTGTTGTAAAAGAGGAGGGAAATGCCATAGAGGCGTTTACTGTTAGTAATCAGCAACAACGACGTCAATTAATAATTCAATTAAAAGATATTTTTTATTCTACCAATAAAAAAGAAATAAACAAAAGTAAAACACGCTGTATTTCCAGAGAAGACAATAAGAGTTTTATTAATTATCATACTCACGCGACTCAATTTTTTCTTATATCATCAATTATATTACTATTATTATTTAATACGTGTTTTATTAGTTTCTCATTAAAAACATTAAGACGATTTTATAGAAACTGCGTTTTCATATCATATAAAATCGAATTGGACTTGTCCTTACTTCTTTTTTATTATATAAATATTGGTCCTTATTTGAAACTTTGTAGAAACATAAAAAAAAATTTAAATTGTCGTTTTTTGATATATAGATCTTTTACATTTGTATCTTAAAATATGATATTTAACCTATTCAAATAAATACATATTTATGGATATATAATATTTACAAAAATAAATTAAAACTTAAATTTTACGTTGTGTAATTAGTGAATTTTTAATCTATTTTTATTTTCTAGAATTTATATATTAGATTTTGATTAACTTGCAATACGTAATAACTGTGATAAATATAATAGTTATTAAGGTGTTGTCTGCTTGGATGGATAGATTCCTGGCAAGGTAGTTACTATTTCAATTTTTTCACAATTTAAAAGAAACACATTTGTATTATTTTTTCCAAATTTTCTCCAATTTTTTTTTTTTTAATTTAATACTTTATTGGATTCATCTGTATATTTATAATACCATAAACATCGTATTTGGTTCTTCAGATATACATATATAAATATAAGTTCTCTTCTTACCAACTTGTCATTCGAACAGTTGAGGAAAATAAATACTAAGATGAAAATGTTTTTAAAGCGATCAATATTTGTCGAATAGTAGTATAAATTTATTTGTAAGCGAAATTTTTAAATAATAGTTTATATAGGGTGTTTTTTAAGATGTATAGAAACTTTGAAATGGAATGAAACAAAGATATGATTGAACGGACGGTTGGTATTGAAATTGGTTGAAATATGTCTATTATTTCACCTAGCAAATGTTCATCCGAAATTTGACTATATCGGTCATAAATATCTGATTTATATATGTATTCACGCAATTTTTTTCCGAATCGGACGATAATTGACTATACTTCCGATACAAGGCCCACTTAAGAAAATCACTTTAACAATTATAAAATGTCTTAAAATTTTTGATATCCAAATAAGATTCAACAAAAATAAGTTCCATTAATACACAAATCATACAACTTTATTTTAGACGATCGGTCGATAATTAGTCATAGCTCTTATATAAGGTCCGCTTTCAAAAATAATTTTGACAACCATAATTTTTTTTAAAAATGTTGGTATCCAATAAAATCCAACACAAATAAATTACATACGAGTATATATAAAAGTCATGACATCCATAATTAGTCTTTGCTCCCATATATTTAGGACTAGAATTATATGTATCTGTATTAAGTCATGCTACAAAATTGTATGACGATCGGTCCATAATATAGCGCCCACAGCTAAAAAAAAAACAGTTTTTTCATATACTCGGTGAAGAGTATTATAGGCTGATCTTGACCGACTATACTTTCATACTTGTTGTATTTAGTTATATCTTTGTTGACGACAACATAACAAATATTCATTAAAATTTTCTTAATTGTGTTTAAAAATTCTACTTAATAAATTCTACTAGTATTATAGTACAATGTTATGTAAATAAATATAAACTTGTTTTATTCACTATGTACAAATATTTGCAGTTAAAGCTTGGAAAATTAAATACACACCTATATCAAAAAGATAGTATGTAGTTGGAAGTGCAAGACGGAAAGAGAAATGTTGACATTTAAAGTCGTTTGTTATACATCATACACAACAAATATGATTATTATATATACTATGTACATACATACATACATAATATTTTAAGATCATAATAAACTGAACAACTCATTTTCAAATCGTTTCTAACAATAAAAAGTAAATAATTGTATTTATTAATTATTACATGCATATGTACATTCCCGCTAAACCGTTTTATTATTATTTTTACTTTCTAATACCGGCATGACAAATCAAATTTTTTTGTCTACCACATGTACATACATATCTTTCAGATTAAGTCTGTAATTAATATTCATTAATAATTGAATAACATACATATAATATAAATATGTATATATAAAAACTAGCGGACCCGGCGAACTTTGCCTCGCCCCAATTTTAAGCCTTCAGACAAACTTTAGAGTAATAATATAATACAACAGGAATAATTTCACACAAAATTTCGTACAAAAAAAAATCAATTTTCCAATTATCCGACATTTGCGGAGAGAATTTTCAATTTTCCGCATTTCGCATTTTCCGCAATTTCCCATGATCTACAACAAGAACTTTTTATTTTTCCATTAAGGAATAATTTCACACAAAATTTCGTACAAAAAAATCAATTTTCGATTTTTCCAATTTTCCGCGTTTCGCATTTTTCATGATTTACACTAAGAAATTTCTATTTTTTGATTTGGAAAGCCATTAAGGAATAATTTCATACAAAAAACCCGATTTTCGATTTTTCCAATCTTCGGACTTTTCTGAAGGGATTTTCCAAAATTTTCTTCCGTAAAAACCGTCTCCTCGAAAATACGAACAACTGACAAAAAATTTTTACAGAAATCGTCCCAGCCGTTTTCATTTTATTACTATACATTTACATTTACATTACTATACATTTTTTACACCATTTTTATATACATATGTATATAGATTATCCTTTTGAATAAATAATTAAATAAAAATATAACTCAATGATATTTATATCGGTTTATAAATAATCATCAAAATCAATTAAGATTTAAAAATCGATGAAGTTTAGTTACAAGCAAAAAGTAACTAAACTGTGTGTTGAAGAATTCATTAACTTTAATTTTTTATTATTTATTAATACATTTTTAAATGCTGGTACGATTTGTAAAATCATTGTCCCAATTGGTCAAAAAGAGAAAGCCGAAAATGTATTATCCTGTCCAAGTCATTGACAAATATCAAACATTAAAGAACAAAACAAATACACTTGAAGCAAATCATTGTAATAGTACCACCGATCGCGTATTTTGTTTGTACACATTCGTTTATTTATTGTTCTTTCATCATACAAAAAATGTACTACATACATAGCGATCGTTCATACGGAGTAATAGGTAACATTTTCATAACTAAAGCGATACATACATAGTCTGTGTAATCAAAAAAAAAAAAAAACCTGTTGTTTATCAACGCTCAATCCAACGAACCAACCAACTAGTTTTTGCCTTTTTGTTTTGTTTTATTGGTAATAGTTCAATAGACAAATAAAAACTTGCCAACAATACATATTTTTCCTTTTTAATTTGCACCCACCATCAATTGAAAACATTACCTATAAATTATAATTTAGTTGAAATCAATTAAGTGTAATTGCTTTGTTTATATTTTTTAAGACAATATGCATGATTATGATAGGGAATGGTTCTTTGGTGACCAACAAAAATATTATTTTATTGTTATTTTTCACGTTACCTTATCGCGTCCACCATAAGTATCAATAATATCACAGAATTCATTCAGATATTTTTCCGAAGACATTTTTTACGTTATTAAATTTATTTTAATAAATTAAATTCGTAATATTTTTAGTATGTTTATGATTAAATTAAACCGTAACACAATAATGAAATATAACCGCTATCGAAGAAATTTTTCAACAACTGAAAAAATATTTAGTGAACAGCTCAATGGAACAGCTGATTTTAGTAACTCACTAGTTCATGGTGTAAATATACAAGGTGAGTGCAGTAGCACAGCAAAGTAATACTTCTTCAAGTGTTTTTGACAGTAGTACATTATTTTACATAAACAAAATGCCTGTTGTTTCTGTATTGTGTTGTATTTGTTGCCGATTTGCACTCACCTGGCATAGTTACACCATGCACTAGTTGAAAAATATACACAGCCGTCTATTAAAGTATGTAGTACTAAAAATAAAAAAGTAGTAAATGCAAATAGCATTCACGGACAAATAAATGTTAATGTTAATACAATGGAAACCAGAAATGTTCTTAAAAAATATAAAAAATGGAACCAAGGCATATTGATTATAAGGTAGTAGCAACATTACAACAAGTACAATAATACAAAAACAACATGGGTATTTGTTTTTGCTTTTTACTCTTTCATTGTCAAAAACAGCTGACTGAAAATTACAAACATTCGTTGTTTTTATTTGTATTTATTCAGGTCACTGATGGCAAACATGTTACAATTGTACTTTTTTTGATACATTTTAAACTTGGTACCGTGGTACTACCACGAGTCATATGGTACAATTTCAAAATACTGTTGCATAAAAATTTGGTGTTTCAGATGAAACAGATAAATATCAGCCATGTCACAGAATTTAATTCCGTTAGGAAGTGGAATTATTTCCGTATTTTGCTTCTAAAGAAAAAGTAAAACGAACAAATTCCGAACAAATTTTTCGTTTTGCTTTTTCTATAGAAGCAAAAAATGGAATTAATTCCACTTCCGAACGAAATTAAATTAAGTGACATGGCTGTATATCATATAAGTTACTATTTGTGTAATAGTGCAAGCAAAAGAGATTTTATTAAATTTCATGAACCTTTTGGAACTGATATCAATTTGATCTATAAATATGCATCTATAAGATGATTATTACGACAATAAATTTTTGGTTGAATTATCGAACAATATGAGTCTTTGACATATTCATTTACATTAAATGATTTTGAGGCTGAATTCAAAAACTTAAGCTTAAAATGTAGTAAATCAGGATTTGAAAATCGTTAGAAGTTAACTCTTCTATTTCTTTTATTCTTACAATAATAATTCTAGTTATTTTGGAAATACATATATGTATATATTTACCAAGATTAACTTTTCGCAAATGACTCGATACTTCATAAATAAGAATATTTTGAGATAATCGAGACAATTAACGCAATAATGTTGATATAAGATATATCGAATTTTTGATAAAGTACAAGTTTTATGATTATTTAACAAATATTAAAAATGGTACTATGGAGGTCTAAAAAGTACATCTTATTTATATAGTTGGTACGACAAAAAAAACCCAATTTCCATCACTGATTCAAGTATATTATGGAAATCGAAAACGAAAACAATAATAATAGACAATTTTGATACTTAAGCATTTTGACAATTAGAAATTTGTAAACATAAACAACGTTTGACAATACAAAAGTAACAATAAAAATATCAGCTGTGTCTTCAACACTACCTTATAATCAATATGCCTTGCCTGGACCATGGTGAAATAACTCTTCAAGGTCGTGTTGAAACACCAGCTGTTTTTTTTTTTAGTCATGTTCGTTATGTCAAACTTTATATACATATGTATGTATGTATGCTCAAGTTGTGTTAAAAAAAATAGCAAACGTATCAAGTTATACAAAAAAAGTGAAAAAAAACAATTGTCCATAAATTAAATGTTTCATAAATTAACAAATTTATAAATTATTTTTATTTTCATCTTGAAATTAAAAAAATTGTATGTATGTATTTATTTTTCCTGCAAAAATGTTTATAACAATAACCAGTTGTTTTTGACATTACAAACATGAAAGCAAAAACAAAAATACCATGTTGTTTCTCTTGCTTTTGTATTGTTGTAATATTGCCATCACCTGTAAAGTTATTTCACCATGGCCTGGACTTAACTCGTAAACATAAAGCCGAGTAACATCACAGAGTGTTGTAACAGCATATACATACAGGGATGCCAGATAAATTTCGGAAATAATCGTCAAAATTCCGATAAAAAAGAAAAGAAATCATCAAAAATATAAAGTTATTTTTTTTCAATAGTATTTTGAAATTTTTATTTAATGAAAAAATTGTCAAATCATTACTGCTATTTTTGAAACAAAAAATCGTCAAAATGACGATAAATCGTCAAATCTGGCAGCTATGTATACGGTATTTTTATTGTACTCAAAAAAATGAACATTATTTTTAAATATACTTCGAATAACCCGGGGTTTACACATGCAAGTAACAGTTCGAAAAACTCAATACACACACATTTTTTCACTTGCAGAGCTACTCGAGTTTTTCGAATAAGTTTTCGTATATAATACGTACATAGCACTCGCATGCAAGTACTTGCATGTGTAAAGGCAGGGTAAGAAAATGTAAGTGTATTGAGTTTTTCGAACTTACACTTGCATGTGTAAATGCCGGGTTACTAATCCACTCTCATTTTTTTCACTTGCAGAGCTACTCAAGTTTTTCGAATATGTTTTTGTGTATAATACGTACACAGCACTCGCATGCAAGTACTTGCAAGTGTAACCCGGCATTTACACATGCAAGTAACAGTTCGAAAAACTCAATACACTCACATTTTTTACTAATACACTCACATTTTTTTCACTTGCAGAGTTTCTCGAGTTTTTCGAATAACTTTTCGTATATAATACGTACACAACACTCGCATGCAAGTACTTGCGTGTAAAGGCAGGGTAAGAAAATGTGAGTGTATTGAGTTTTTCGAACTTGCACTTGCATGTGTAAATGCCGGGTTACTAATCCACTCACATTTTTTTCACTTGCAGAGCTACTCAAGTTTTTCGAATATGTTTTCGTGTATAATATGTACACAGCACTCGCATGCAAGTACTTGCATATAACCCTGTAAAGGCAGGGTTATATACGAAAACTTATTCGAAAAACTCGAGTAGCTCTGCAAGTGAAAAAAATGTGAGTGTATTAGTAAAAAAAAAATGTGAGTGTATTGAGTTTTTCGAACTTGCACTTGCATGTGTAAATGCCGGGTATGTGCACATCTTTTGCAAGTTAGTTCATGTGTACTTCTTAAAAAATCTATTCATGCAGAGGTTTAATATATATGTATATCACAATTGAAAGAAATCCAAAAAATTATAAATAAGCCGTGTTTTTCTTATATCCCCAGTTTTCATCGCACACCAACTTTTTTAAACATCTGTAAAAACATATATCGCACCATCTGGCGGTATTACATATAAATTAATAGACTATCTCTGTTTTTGTGTAGAACAGACGGAATTCGTGCGAAAAAAAACTATTATAAACAAAAATAAATACAAAAAAATCGACACGATAAAGTATTAAAAAAAATATCAACAAATGAGTGTTCCAAGTAATCATCATGCATCTAGTCCATTGTGTAGTGGCAACAAATCAAAAAAATCTAAAAACGACATTTTACGCACGGCTGTGGGCATGTACCTGAAGCAAAAAAATTTTGTGGCAAGTAACAGTGGGAAAAGTCATTTAGAGAAAAGTAATTTATATTATGTTTGTGTATTTTTTATCCTATTGCAGGGAAGTGAAAAATTTCGTAAATCCGACTTACTATTGTTGCAAAATGGAAAAAACTTTGTTTTGCAAAAAATGCTCGATTCCGATTTGCATGGCGGCAATTCTTTTGTCTTCTCTAATGTCTTGTGTTTAACCAACAACTATAATATGGTAGATCAACAATTTTCAAGGTAATGAAATAACATTCGAATAATGTGCTATTTCAAAGTTATTAATTGCTTTTATATTTCTCCCAGATTTTCTCAATTTATAGAATCTCAAACAGAAGAAATACGAGCCGAATTGAAGCGTTTTTATGGCCCATTATTGGTACACTTGTACATAGAATTAATAAAGGGACGCGAAACTAAAGCGGCCGTTGATTTTTTGCGTAAATATTCACATTTAGTTGGACCCGTCGAAACGTACGAAGCTCCTTTTGCCACAAAAATTAATGGTTGTTCTCTGCCGTCCATCGATGGTAACATAGATTCCGGCTGGCAACATTTAAATATACGTTTTGTCAAAGAAGCTTTCGCCGAAGATGATGCGGAGCTGGATTTCTTTATGAAACTGATACAGAAAATCTCCGCTTGCCAAAAATTGGATAATTTAGAATTAGATCCAGATGTGGCACAATTCCGTTCAGCAAAACATGAAATTCATACCTGCGAGGCAGTTGTAAATATACTGCGACGATTTTTAGAGAAAAGGGGTCATGTTTTGATATTGAATCTAATCAATACTTGGATATATGTGCACATAATAGAGCACGAAATTCGTCAGCATACAGAAGAAACAATATTTATGCCATCAGAAAATCATCGGGAGGAAGAAGACGATAGTGAATTGCCGCCTACACTAAAAATAAAAACGCAATCGTCTACAGAGAAATCTACGAATAAAAGGCCTCCAGAAGAGCAACCTGAAAGTACAATAAAATCCGAAGTAGATTCCTTAGAATGTGGCGCTGCCACTATTCATAACGTTAAACAATGTTTAAAAACTATCAAAAATTCCAGGGAACAAATTTATAAAAATGCTCTTGAGTTTCCACGTATTGTTAGAATTGCTGATAAAAGTCAAGGGTGAGTTTGTTAATAGCAGTACTCATGATGTAGAGATCTAAGATCTAAAAGAGTAAAGGAGCAATTTAGTTATTATGTTTATTATTATTCTTTTTATATAGTCTTACATCTGCAGCATTAGATTCTCAGGAATGTCATTTAGTGGCTGGTTTTAACAATTCTCTTATACAATTATGGCAAATGAATCAACACTCAATGCGGGGTAAAAGTCTATATAACCCTTTTTCCTTATCGCACTGCAGATGGGAAATGAATAATTTTGTTGAAGAAGATGATGATGAAATCCAGGAAGATATAAAGTGTCAGCATGCAACCAAAGATCTCCAAAAAGAATATTTTCAGGAAAAATATTATGAAAAGAAATATGTAGACAACTCATAGTAAGTAATTTTTTGTCAACAATAAACAATGCTTAAATATTATTACTCTTTTTTAGTAATTCCTATGGAGGTGTCAGTTTACGTGGTCATTGTGCGGGTATAACAGATATAAAATTTTCTACTCATTACCCTCTTATATATAGTAGCTCAAAAGACAGCTGTATGCGTTGTTGGCGGGCTGAGAATTTAAATTGTGGTGGCATATATAGAGGCCACCGTTACCCAATTTGGTGTATGGACGAAAGTCCAGTAGGAATGTACGTGGCAACTGGTTCTAAAGATTTAACAGCACGACTGTGGTCTTTAGAAAAAGAATTTCCTCTTATAACATACGTCGGACATACACAGGATGTTGAAGTAAGCAAAACAAAAACTTTAACGCCTTTGAAATCGATATTAAACGTTCTTACTTTTAGTGCTTGGCTTTTCATCCTAATGGTAATTATATTGCCACAGGCTCTGCAGATTCATCGGTGCGTTTATGGTGTGTTACTAGTGGGAAGCTGATGCGAGTATTTTCTGATTGCAAACAACCAGTTAGTAGTATTTGCTTTAGTCCCGATGGCAAAATGTTGGCTGCCGGTGGAGAAGAGTCTAAAGTTCGTATATTCGATTTAGCAGCTGGTTCACAACTAAACGAACTAAAAGATCATACAGCATTAGTTACCAGCATAGCTTGGAGTTCGAATGGCAGACACATAGCGTCAGGTTGTCGTGATGGCAGTTTAAGAGTATGGGATGTTAAAAAGTTAACGCCCATGAGGTAATGTTTTTACTTTTTAAATTATATTATTTATTATTATTTTTTTTTTTATTAATTTAGTGAATCTAGTTCGTATAATTCCTCGTCATCTTCATCGACTACATTGAACCGTTTGTTGGCGTTACCCACCAGTTGTCAACGTTTAGTTAAAGTATTTTTTACTAATAATGATACTATTACATGTCTAGGGAGCTAAATCATTCATTAGTATTTTTTAGTTTTATACAATAATTTTTAATCGTTATTTTTAATATTTATTCTAAGTACTTTTCGTAGACCTTTCCTATTATCGTTTTATAAATAAGACTGTTTATAAATATAAAAAGAAGTAATTTAAGAATCAAACTTAAAAAGTGTGTTTATATATATAAAATTGAATGTGTGTTTGTTTGTATGTACCTTATAGGAGACCAAACCTCTGGACCGATATTTTTGAAATTTTCACAGCATTTAACTGGGACTCGGGTATGATTAATAGGGTACTTTTTTTTGACCACGCCCACTTTTTTAAAATATTGTAATTGGAGACCAAACCTCTGGATCGAAATTTTCACAGCATTAACCTGGGACTCTGGTATGATTCATATGGTACATTTTTACCACGCCCACTTTTTTAAAATTATGTAATTGCTCCCATATAGTTTTTAACAGATTTATTTCAAATTCTATACACATTATATACTCCATGCGAGGATATAAACATTTTTTACACCACGCCTCCTTACACACCCCTTTTCCCGCAAATTTTGTTTGAAAGTTTTAAACTTTTTGTTCTCTATACAAATTTGTTCCTTTCAACGTATTTTTTTATTTGGTAGTATATTGCTCTTAATACTGTTAACGTCGCCATATAACTATGAACCATGCCCACTTCACCGCCCCCTTTTTTAATTCAGATACTTATACCACTAACAATGTTTGCTATGCAAAATACTTTTTTTGTAATATGTATTTACCTAAAGTTTTATATACTTTTTATCTACAGATAATATAGTCATACATTTTTTTATTACCAAATTCTCCGTTTTCGCCCCATTTTACCTTAAATTATAATTAATCTGCTTTTAATCTATATTTATAAAAATGAATGTGTGTCTGTATGTTTGTGCTTAATATGTGGCTAAATCATTGGACCGATCTGCCTGAAATTTTTACAGCATGTTACATTACCTACATACGTCATATGGTATTGGCATAATTAGGAATACGTATCAGGAGAAAAGTGGGTGGGACCACGCCCCTTTTTAGGAAAATTAAAACTAGACCGATCGTCATTAAATTTTCACAATAGGACATTCTTACGAAATAATAAATTCTTGACTATGTAAGTGGACAAAGGGGCATGGCCTCATATGACGCGCTTCAGTATCCTATTATTTTTCCATATGGAGAAGATGGATATCACTTTGAAATGCGTCAAATCAATCAAGCAACTCGTAAGGCCGTTAATTATCTTGTTGAGTTCTTAAATTCACTCGATGTTCCAGGCTTTCCACCACATGTGCTACAACTTAAAATTGGAGTGCCAATTATTTTACTGCGTAATATCGATCACCACGGCTTTGCAATGGCACTCGACTTCAGTAAAAAAAAACTGAGAAATAATTTAATAGAAGCGACCATTATAACAGGAAAATATAAAGGTACAGATGTACTTTTGCTACGCATTCCAATGCTACCAACAGATTTACCATTCGATTTTAAACAATTGTTTCCTGTTCGGTTAGCGTTTGATGACTGTTAACAAGGCTCAAGGTTAATATCCCGTGTATATGTATGTGTATGCTCCTGATGGGCAAACTAAAAATATTGTATATCCTGAAGCATTGCAATAAATACATGGAAATTAAATAAATAAATGTTTGTAAATATATAAATACGTTTTATTTTTTAACGAGGGGGGGGGGGGGGTGGGGTAGCTAGTTGTATATACCTATTTATAACCTGGTGAAAACGTTTTGTATTTGAGAATAATAGCTTTCTCATCAACTAGGGAAATTTATTATAAATTGACAAGATGTCTTTATTCTCAACGTGGTTCAAACTTAATATTTTTCAGACTTAAATATCTTAACCCATTAACCACCAAAATTAAATCAGAAGTGGTAATTAAAAAAAGTTAATTTTTTATTCATTGTGCATAAAATTAATGTAAAATTATACAAAATTTAAGAAAAATTTTAAGTGGGTGGAGTAGGGTGGGGGTACTCAACTGATTACAGCGGCGGTTTATATGTGAAAATTTTCAAAGTAATTTTTTCAATACATAATGTTTTTAATCATTTCTTGCATTGCCAGCGAGCAGCATGACATAAAACACAATTTAACTGTATTTCTAACTTTTCGGGATTGTGACCTGCACCATCTTGAGGTAATCCTGGGATGAAAGTACCTTACAATGGAACGTCGGAAAAAAGTTGATCCATACTATCGCTATGACTCATAACTGTTATATAGATAAACAATGCCCACCACCATTTCTTGCCACGAATGTTAATTCTATAGAGTGAAATAGACTGCAGGGTGATGGCCAAAATATTTAACCATTGACTCATTAATGGAAATTAGCTCATGAAGTACCCCCACTAAAGAAACTTTTTCATAACAACAATTCGGCTAGTGGCAGAATTTTAAACATTTTAAAATGTCTTTGTTATATCTCGATATCTTTATTTAGACATTGATTTTGATATCATTTCCTTTCCAACATCTTCATCCTCTCTTGGTGATTTCTGATATCCAGACAATATCAGTTTATTTTTTTAATTCGACGGAGTCAATTTGAAAGTTGTGTCTATTATTTTAATTAGCATATAACACTATATTGCTGACAATCAATCTAGTCACTCCTCGTCAAATATTTTCTTATATACTTGTACTAGGTTGATATTTTTACATTTTCTTGCCTGGCAAGCATATTAATCGATACATGAGATGTTGAAGAGTATGTTGGGAAGCTACGTCATGCTGGTAGTTGACTGCGGCTTCTCTTTACTTTTTCGGCTAACGGTTCATAATCGCTACTGTCTTTATGATCGCTTGAAATTATGTTATTGTCGCACCTAAACACGTCAATCTTACCCGGCACATCTCTCGGCATGTTGTTATATACCATGTTCTCATCACAGCCTTTTCTTCATCTGTAAATATGCTTGGCTCAGGCGGAATGATTGCGAATTCACATAAAGAATCATTGTCACTATTACCCAATATTTTGTTAACAGCTTCTTCTAATCCTTTAAAAGCATTATGTACAAATATTAAAACGTTTAGAACTTATCATAAAAATCTTTTGTACATTTACCTTGTAATAAAAACACTAAATAAAGAACTTTATTAAAAACACAGATAAACATGCAAGTATGCATTTCTGTAAACATAACAGTGCTCCCACAATATTTACATGGATTCCGCCGCTGTACTCAATTTAGTACAGTGATATATAAAATAGTAGGTATAACTTTATAAAATTAAATAAATGTCAGGCAATTTTTTTTACTTATTTTATAAATAGAAACGCTTGATTTAAGAAATTTTAAATAAAAACAAATTTTGCTATACTGTAAAGGCTAAAAAAGGAAAAGTATGTATGCAATAAGCCATCGACCCATAAGTGTAAATTTAATTATTTTTTGTGGGAGAAAATAAATAGGTATTTTTATATATTTTTTTCTTAGTTGCGGCTCTAGTTTCACACCATAAGGTTTTCACGTCATTGTCACAGCTTACTTGTGTCCGTTGAAATGATTTATACTCAATATATCCCGAATATGAATTTCAAACGAATTTTTATAGTAGTAAGTTGAATAAAAATCAATGATATCCTTATATTGTACACGAAAAATATATATTTTTATTAGTAGTAACACACAGGTCGATTTATTGCATTGCCTTTTTATACCCTTCACCTTCATGAGAAAAGTAAACATATATAAGTTTGTCATTCCGTTTGTAATTTCCACAATATAATTTTCCGACCCTATAAAGTATATATATTCTGGATCCTTATAGATAGCGGAGTCGATTAAGCCATGTCCGTCTGTCTGTCTGTCTGGATGTTGAAATCAGTTTTTTGAAGTCCCCAGATATCTTCGGGATCCAAATCTTCAATAATTCTGTCAGACATGCTTTCGAGAAAAATAAATCGCAAAACGAAATTTTTTTTTAGTTCGGACCATGTTTGACCATAGCCCCCATATAAAGTCCACTTCCAAAATTCACTTAAATACGTATAAAACAGATATAAATAATAAATAAAATAAATAATAAACGGCTAAAATTTGACATGAATAATCTTTATAGGCAAATGAATTGTTGTACTAAATTTTATGGTGGCCGGCCCAGAATTGGTCATAGCTCCCATACAAGGATCACATCTGAAAAAGACATTCATCCCTATATATATTGTATAAATATCGGCACTGATTCAAAACTTTACATAAATCATTTACATATATACAAAAATTATCCCACAAAATTTTGTGAATTTCGGTCTATTTTGAACCGTATGCCCCATATAAAGCCCTCTTCCGAAAATCACTTTAATACTCATAAATCTCTTATAAATAGGGGTACCAATCCAAAATTGTACACGGATCATTTACATACATGCCTAAATCAAACTGCAGGATTTTGAGAATATCGGTCCATATTTGACTATGTCCCCCATATAAGGTCCACTTCCGAAATCCACGTTAATATTAATATATATCTTAAATATACCGTTATTATGTTGAAATTCGACGTGAATATTCCCATATGCATGAAAATCACTGTTCCAAAATTTAAGAAGATCGGCACATAATTTGTCATAGCTGCCATATAAAAATTTCCAATCCAAAATTTTCAACTTTACGAGCCCGCCCCCTCGAAAATAGGCGTGACCGCCAACAATTTTTTTTTGCTGGCATCTCCTCTAAAAGCCCTATTTGATGAAGTTTTCTTTTTTTTTTTTTTGAGCAAAGTCACTAAAACCGAATTGTTCCCCTTTTTTATACTCTGTTTGTTTGTTATGAACATCAGACAAACTCTGTTAATTATGGTAAGAATTGGTAATTAAATCAATTAAAAATGGTGAAAATTTGACGAAATTTCAAAATATTTAACACAAATTATGTTGGTCGTAAAATTGTCTTTCAAACATTATATCAAATACTAATAAAATTTGCACTAAGACTGAATAGAAACACACAGAATAAGAATAATCTAGTCCTACAACCAGTGTAGTTTTTGTATTTCTTATTACATTTAGGTGGAGGGTATTTAAAATTCGGCACAGCCGAATATAGCACTCTTACTTGTTTCAATTCAATTCTTTATTTCAATACATAGAAAGCCAATTATACATCTAACTTAAGAACTATATTCATGTCGTTATATATGTATATATATTATGTATATATATTATTTGTTAATTAATGTGATTATAATAAAAATTCAAATTATATATAAGCGGCTCCCCAACCGTATTAATTATTACCATAATTTTTTTAATTAGAGATAATGTTTTGCATATTTGAATCTATAAAGCCAGAAAAGGAGAATAGTTTTTGAGAGAAAAAAAATTAAATGTGTTAAAAAAGTTATAGATTTGTAATTTAAATTTAGATATCAATAATTATTACTATTATTGTAGAGTAGTTGATATGTTGATATATATGCACATATATCGGATTCGATCAAAAGAGAAAAAACAACAAAAAAAGAAGAAAAAAAACGTAATAATAAAGATATTATGAGATTTCGTTGGTTTATTGGTTTTCTCTTGATGAACGTAGAAATTCCAAAACCATTTTTTTATAAGTATAGTTGGAATAAGTGATTCCAGATGCGGCAAGTTCTTATCATAAAGTAGCTTTCAAAAACCGACATATGTATTAGGGGTATATAAATCTGACTGTTGCGAGTTGAATTAATAAAAGAAAATCTGTTAACTAGAGAAGAGGACGCCCACTTTTTATAATTTTGTAGAATTGAAGTAGAAGTCTCAGTTTTAAATAGTCCCTGAAGTTAACTCCAAGTGTAGCGAACAATTTTTCTAATAATACCGTCCAGACGGTCCAAACTCCCAGATAAGGTTCCAGAATAAACTTCAAGACAATAGTTTAGTTTGCTAATCGATGTCTGATATGAAACGGTGTGTATGCTCTTAGGGAATACAATATCCTCAGTAGAAAACAAATTCCATTCATAACTGTATCAATATGGTTATCAAATTAATACTGTATCCTTCTTATTATGTTTGAATTTAGCTAATTTAAACTTATTTTTATTTCTAGTAATTAATTATATTTCATAATATATCTTTTTTCTTACTCAATAATGTACTTACAATACAAAAACCAAATACTATAATTATAAGACTTGTATCTTGTTGTATTGGAATCGAATAAATAAATAAATAAATCTAAGGTTAGAGTCAATAGTGATACCAAGACATTTAATAGTATCAACATATTGAATATTGCTCTCATTAATACAGATCTTCGGAAAGATAATGTGAGAATTAGGTGGTCCAAAGTAAATAGCCATCCCAGATAGGGTTTATCTCGAGCAAATTTGAGAGCGTCCAATTGTAAATGGTATCTAAGTGCTCTTTCAGACGATTTTCAAACACATCAGAATTAGCATTATATAATAGCAGTATGTCATCGGCAAATACGTATGCTTGGCAAAAGTCATTAGAAATATAAGTTATAAAATCATTTAAATATAATTGAAAGAGCAGAGGACTTAGTACTGAACCCTGTGGTACACCAGATAAAACGTGACCTATAGATGAGTTTACGTTACCCATAGAAATATATTTAGATCGGTCAGATAAATAGGAAAATATTAACTTGCAAGCTGAGGTCAAGAATGCATATTTTTCATGTAACTTTCTTACAAGAATCGTGAGGTTGACTCGATCAAACGCTTTAGTGAGATCTAATAATATCATTAAGCAATTAGAGAGTGACCATCTATTTTTGCCTTATAGAATTTGTAAGAGGAATGCGTATTTATTTGAATGTATTAATCTTTCAGTATGTGATAAAATTTGATTGTTCATTATATTTGCAATTATCTTGAACATGGCAGACAAGATTGTTGTACATAGGTCTCAAATTGTTAATGTTGTAGCTTTTATTTTTTGGAATTGGTAAAATTCCATCTAGCTTCCACTGTAAGGGAAATTTAGAAATAGTGAAGATCGAGTTGGAGTAGTAAAGAAGAAATTAGGGGAACATTGTTTTTATGAATTTTATTGGTATTTTATCAAAACAAACAGCAATTGATTTTATTGAATTAATAGCGAGACTAAGTTCATATTCTGTTATTGGTGAAAAAGAAAATGAATTGGAATTATCTGTAAGTTCATTTTTTTAACGGTATCCCTTCGACTCTACTTAAGTGTTCGCACGTAGTGAACTACCACGTAAACCAACCATTAAAATATAAGTTGATCTGATTATTAAAAGTCTGGGGGTTACTCTCTATTGCGATGCGAAAGAAAATTCGATGCGATAAACGTACAAATTGATACTCTTACGCATCGAATTTGTTTTCGCATCGCAATAGAGAGTAACCCCCTGGTTGCTTAAAAACCTTGTGGCAATGTCTTCAATCTCAGATTCATCATATTCAGGTATATTACGATCAGTACAACCTAACTTACGTAGCCCACACCATATTTTACTACCCTCCGCTCCATTAAACATCTTTATTCCGTAGTCCCTTCGAGCTTTTCTGATTTCCGACTTTGCCTTATTGCTTAGCTTACTGTAGTTTTTCCAATTCTAGGTAGATCGTTCTCTTAAGTAATTACGATAGGCGGAATCTCTTAAGATTCTTGGCATTAATTCATCATTAATAATTTATTCATATTTTATAGCTAGTCGTATCGTATATTCCCTAATTAAATACTAAAGAATTTTATTTTAATATAGCTGTCTATTTATTTTATTTTTTTATTAATAATAGAAGTTAGGATTTTTTCTAATAAAACCACTATAAATTTAATAATATATGTATATGTATGTAAATCATCATCATTTCTAAAATTCCATTTGTTAAGAGTGTTCATTAAGCAACATTTAAAATGTGATAGTTTTTTTAGTTCTAATAGTAATACATATGTAGTAATTAAATAGTTTATTACATATATTGTTTTTTTTTTAATAGATTAACAATTATTTAAAATATACTTAATAAACTACGAATGCATGTTATAACATGAATACTAACTACGTATGTATGTACATGCATGCATGATTTATATTTTGACTATAATAAGAAAAAAAATTATAATTATGATCTCCCTGAAAGTGATATGGAAACATATAATAAATAGTAGTATAAATTTTGTGACAATGGAGGGAGTTTTGAGTTTAATCGATAAAAATAAAGTTATTTCGAAAAATCATGAGTATTAGTGCAAAATTGATTGATTTTCGTCAGACATGATAAAATATGTCTAGAAAATATTAACAGTTTTTTTTGTAACAAATAAACAGTAACAAAATTTAAAAAAATATTGTAGTATGATATTATTTTAATGGCGAAGTTTTTATTAGTTTTCAATTGTCCTTTGGTAAAATAATTGACCACCCAAATACTCTACGATCAAAACCACATGAAAATAGATCACAATTTAGTAATGGCTCTTCAGCCCATGCCACTGACGATACCATACGCCTGTGACCCTAAAAGAAAATTAATTTTATTTAAAAAGTTTGTTTTTCTTTTTTTTAATAAACAAATGTATTCGTTTAGCTCACCTGTCTACTTGTACGTGGCAAACGTGCCACTCTTTGGCCATTCAAATCAAATAAACGTATTTGTCTATTGTCATGTGGAATTGCTATAATACCACCGCTGGATACCGCCAAACGATTAACTGAAGCATCAGTACGTATAGTTGTTAAAGCAGAACGCATATTTCGTAATTCCCAAACTTTAACAGTGCGATCATCAGATCCCGATACTACTTTATCATCTTTGGTAAATACAGTTGATGTTACACTCCTTTTAACGAATTTTGGAAAAATGTATTTCTAATGAACTTTATTCATTTCATTTAATATAGTTGTTGACTTACTCTGTGTGTCCCTGAAATACGGATACACCCGGTATAGGATCTCGAAAGTCCCATAGGCGAAATGTTGAATCTCTAGAAGCTGTTACAACTAATCTTTGCGTTGGATGTGCTGAAACATGAGTTAACTCATGATCATGTCCTGTTAAAGGCTGTAAAGGTTCTCTGGTTTCCACGTTCCATAAAATAGCAGTACGATCCCAACTACCTGTTATTATTTGATCCATATTAGGTAACCAGTCTGCAGCTACAACAACGGATAAATGGCCACCAGGACCTGTAAATTCACACAGAGGTGTACGCAATGTATCCACACGATCACGATCTTCCGCTTGACCATCGCTGTCATCAAGTTCTTCTTCAGATGAATGTCCCTTTCTGGAGTTAGAAAAAACATTATTTATTGTATTATTCTTGTTGATACTGAATTTTAATAATTTGTTGACCATATTTTATAATAATATTTATCATAGATGAACTAATATTTGTACGCATACACTAAACTTGCCTACCTAAATGTTACAAAATCTTTCAAATATGCTATCTAGATTATTATAAATTGCTAAGATCTTATACCTACACAAATCTCATTAAAAAAGCTTATTCTACAAAAGTTGTATAGAAATATATATTTGTAATATATAGAACATGGTGCAATTATACAAGGTGAGTGCAGTATCCCAGCTGACTGACTTTGTTTACAATTTACTAATGTCAAAAGTGATACTTTTTCAAGTATTTTTTACAGTAGTACATTATTTTACACAAACAAAATGCCTGTTATTTCTGTTTTGTATTGTATTTGTTGTCAATTTTCACTCACCTTGTATAGTTGCACCATGATATAGAACTTATTTGGAGATACGTACATATATACAAGAAAAAAAGTAAAAAAAATCGACATAGTCGTTGGTTTTTGCTCATAAAAGTAATTTTACATATTTTTTAAGTTTATTTGACCTTTTTTTTAATATTTTAATAATTAAGGTCTTGTTTGAAAAAAAAATTATAAACAGTTTTAACTTACTTTGAAACTTCCCAGTTTACCGCGGCTTGCCATATGTGCGCCGTACCATCGCCACTGCCGGTCAATACTAAATCACGATTTTGATGGAATTTAATTGAATTGACCGATCCAACATGTCCCGTATACTGCAACAAACAACGACCACTCTCTATGCCCCATATACAAGCGGTATGATCTGCCGATGCTGTACCTATTATAGGTTGTCCAACTTTAGCAGCGACTTGCCAAACACCATCCTTATGTCCGCAGAATTCTCGCATTACCGTACTAACTACCGATTGAGCCTTAAAGCTCGATACTATACGACTAGTTTGGGCTTTAATTTTATGACTAGCTTTAACTTTACCTCCACTGGAGGTGAACTTAGATTTTAAGCTTTTGCTGCCTGAAGCGGATGCTATTGCTGTTCCCGCCGCATTATCTGCATCATCATGGCCAGATACGGGTATAACCGCTGAGGCGGCATTGGTTCCACCGCCACTGGGATTCGTAGATGTTGAACGTTCATATGATTGCATTGAATCTTTATTGGTGTAATTATCTAACTTCTCCTGCACTATTTCGTAAAAACAACATTCACGTTGGAATATATTAAATTATTAACACTTATATGTATGTATATACTTACAGCTAAGGTTTTCCAAGTATAACATTTCAAACTCCTTTTCAATTTGGGAAAATAGATGGTGTAGTCTCGCACGATATGGTGTCTCATCTGGTATTGTCATACCCATATCTTCTGCCATGCTCGAGAGACGCGCTGTACGATGTTTTGATGATTTCATATTGTCACTTATTTATTAAGTTTATCAAACTTTAGTTTTTAAAATTGAAAGAATCCACTGCCTAGTTATTTTCTTTTACAGCCTTCTACCACCCACACGCTGCGTAACGGAACTCGCGATTGTTTTTATTTACAGTTATTCCTTTGTTTTATAAAGGAATGTTATACAAATTAACAAAGTATTTCATTTTATTGTAATTTAATTATAAAAAATATCTTTTTCATAAATTAGTGGTACAAGTTTTCACAAAAGTTAATTTTATTAACATAACATTATTGTTACCAGAATAACCGTTTATCCCATAGCATACGAACAATTAGTTCTTGTACACTATTCAGTTATTTAATATTTGTTATAATTTTCAGACACTTTATATGTATATTTCTTTAATATTTATATTTTTTATCCGAATACTAAATCGCAAATATTTTTTTGGCTTTTGTTTTTTGTATTATAAAGGCTGCCAGATATTTGCAACAGAGACCGAAAAAAACGGGTCCACTTTAATTTTAGTGGTTAATTGGCACCATTTACCATTTAACAAATATTTTTAGTTTTATATCACTGAGAAAAAGAGTGATTTTTAAGATAACATTTAGGTTTGTTTTTGAGAGATATAAAAATAAAAGAAACAACGGAAATAATAAATATTTTTTTTTCGTAAAGGTAAATGTAATAAAATGGCAAAAGTTCATTTGATGCACGGTGAAATTATATACCAGATGACAGCATAGCGCCAGCTGATTATTTTTTGCTCTATTCGATGGTGCAACCAAGAATGATAAAATAAAGATTACGCCATGCGCATGATTTCACGTTATGTGACGTAGAAGTTCCATTCTAATTTTATTTGCATAAGTATAATTTTCATTTTTATTTATTTTCTTTTGAACTTGCTTTCAGTAACTTGGTTGCGCAAGTTTAATTTTCTTATGCTCGAATTTTCTTAAGTTTTTGACGTTTTCTTTCATTTCTGTATTCATTTTTTTGGATTGTTTTACGGCGCGCATATATTGCGTCCGTAAATTCTTCTATTTGCGTTTAATTTCTTCTAAGGTTATAGTGTTGTCTGTCTTTTGCATTTCAATTAAAATTTCATTAAATGTTTCCGCCTTTTTATTGCGGTCTAAATATGAAAGTGAACGAACATTAAAAATGCATTCATTTTGTTCAACCGTTTCATTTTGCTTCCATTTTCTCATGATTTTTTTAATTTAATAAAAATTTATTCACAAATAAATATAAAATTTTTTTAAACACAAAATTTGACAATTTAATAAAAATTTATTCACAAATAAATATAAAATTTTCTTAACACAAAATTTGACAACACCGCAGCAGAGTATACTCTGTGACAACACACCGAAGAAGAAATAAGAGAGAATGTCAAAAACAAATAAATATCCCAAGACAAGAATGACAGCAGCAACAGAATTTCCAAATACAGACAAGCGTGTACTCAAGCCTCGGCAATTATATCCCCTTCAAACCGACCTTTCCTCTCATACCCACAAACACTAGACTTGCGCAAATAAAATTGCCTAATATGAAAGGGGCCTAAGGGTTACCAAGAATGTTTCATGTGTTAGAATTAAAATTTCTTGCAAAAAATGTATGTTTTATGTGATAGTTGGCAACCTTGCAATTGAAATCTCTCTGAGAGTTCTAAAATAAAAGCTGTTTAAAAAAGCAAGCAAAACAACTGTAAAAAACAAGTGAGAAAAAAATTAGCCAATAGAAACACAGAACGTGTGACGTCACAGTTCCAAAATGCGCAGAACATTTTAAAATTTTACGTGCGTTGGCATAATCTTTATTTTATCATTTTTGAACATGAGGTGTGTAGTGAGCAAATGCAAGCAAAACGACAGTAAAAAACAAGTGAGAAAAAATTAGCCAATAGAAACACAGAACGTGTGACATCACATTTCCAAAATGCGCAGAACATTTTGAAATTTTACGCGCGTTGGCGTAATCTGTATTTTATCATTCTTGGGTGCAACTATGTATAGGTAAACAGGTAAATAAGTGAATATAGAATAGAAATACATATATTAAATTATAAGAAAATTCTCTTACTTATCTTCTTGCGTCGCCATTGTATTGCGTGTTGTATTTATTTAGCATCTAAATTGTTTGGATGTCTTTCTTGCTCTGACCAGCAAGAACCAGGGGGCTTATTCTGTATTGCGATGCGAAAATTAATACTACTACAAAAATACATACAAGCGAACAGTTGCTATTCTCTATCGATAGTCGCACCATTCGATAGTTTGCTGATAAACTATCGATGGTATCGAGTATTTCTAGAACAGTTAAATTTGAAGTACTTACGTTTCCACATAGCGATTTTATAATAAAGAATATAATTATGTATATGAAATGAACTTAATTTAAGTTCATGGTTTGATTTATTCAAAAAATTAACAAAGCATAACACTTACAAAACATAAAAAACTAAACATTTGTTATTCATTGTAACAGAGATCCATTTTTCATAAAAAAAGTATGTACATACAAAATACTATATAAAAATTCTACCCAATAATTTTTGTTTAAAAAAAGAAGCATATTTACTTGTTTTGCTTTTAAGGAAGATCTTCGATCTGAAATAATGGATCCGGCTTTGCTAAACATCCTCTCAGACTCTATCGAAGTTGCTGGTATGCACAAATACCGTAAGGCACATGACTTTACAAGTGCCATTTCATTTGCATTGTTCTGTAAATGTACTTATTTCGTATTATATTATTTTTTTAATTAATAAAATTGTTTACCTTCCAGTACTGCAATGGATCCGTTTGCAATGATGAATTTTCATTTTCTAGGTACTGCCTGAGAGAAATTATAGCGTCCACTTATTTTGTTCTTACTTCATTGTCAATTTTAATAGCTTTGGCTGCAGTGTGTTTTGAATATTTTTAGATGTTGACGGTTCCGGACTATTGTGCTGCATAGTGCTTTTTTACTTATGCAACTTAATTCATTTTGCAAAAACTGTATGCCTCTATCTTCATTGCTTGCATTAAAAAAACCTTATTTTTTCCAGCGGGGGTCTAATAAAGTGCCCAGTTTTGCACTTATATGGAAATAACCGTTTCTTCACCCTTTCAATTAAAAACATACACGCCTGGTGTTCTTCCGTCGTCTTCATATTGTTTTTTAATTCATCAAGATTTTTAAAAAGGCCGAGCGTTAGAGGAATAATTAATGAAACTGTAACGGATGCACTTGACAATGTTTAAACCGTAGCTGCATCAAACTGCGAAGGTAGTTCTTTAAGATCTTGTAAAAATTCTATATTGTCTGCCGTTAGAGGCGGTGGAGCTTTTGGTGTATTTAAAAGTACATTGGAAATCGAACTGTTTGTTAATAAGATCCTCTCAACCATTTTTAGAGCGCTATTCCAACGAGTGGGTACCTCCTGTATTAAGCTGTACGGTTTATCTCGTCCTTGATGAATTTTAAATTTTTCATACGAAATCGTGCTGCTCTTGAAAAGTCACGATTTTTTTGCATATTACCAAAATTTCTATTACATATTCTTGCACCAAATAGTCTTGTACAACAAGGTTAATAGTGTGTACGAAGCAAGGAATATTCCTTTTTTGTAGTAAGTCGCATGCTTTTAACATGGAGCCAGCGTTATCGCTCACTATTGTCACCACTTTCGCCATTATACCCCACTCATCTAATACAGCGCGTAGTGATATTGCAATGTTTTCTGCATTATGATTGATAGCACAAAGCAGTTTGTTTGTTGATAAAGCGGCTGTACGCAAATCAAATTCTTTTGTTACAAAGTGGCATGTTACCGTAAGGTAACCCTCGTTTGCCCGCGATGTCCAGCAGTCAGTTGTAATAGTGCAGTATTCCAAATCGTTAAGTATTGCTTGCAACTTACTTCTGGCTACGTTGTACAAATTAACCATCATCACATTTTTTAGGGTATTTCTTGATGGTAAAACATAACGAGGATCTAAAGATTTAACAAAATTACGAAAACCTTCATCTTCTACTATACTGAATGGTTGAACGTCCGTGGCAATCATACTCATTAGGGTATTGTCCAAATTTTTCTTCCGTTCGGAGTCCGGAGCGTAGATTTCAGATTTTTTAAAAAAAGTTTCTATTCTGTGTGATGTTTTTGGTAGCTCTTGATAAGAAAGGTGGGTACGCTTTAGATGGTCATAAAGATTAGATATATTGCCGCTAAAATTGTAAACTTTCTTACATAACCTACCGTTAGCATATTTTTTATCCGTTGTTTTTTGAAAAAATTTCCAAACCTCTGAAATACCTGTGCGCTTTTTCTTTATTGGAACAGTTTCTGTATCATACTCGCTATTTTCGCTGTCTTCTTTACCATGTTCAGTAATGGTGTTTTTAGAGTAGATGTATTTAGAAATGAGTATGTAATAAGTATATGTATATTAGACTGGTCCTTATTTGTTTTCTAAATTTTTAAAGCTGCACCCTTTCAAAATTTAATTTTTAGCATAAAAATCATTATGTAAAAGTTTAAAATTGATATTTTAATATTAACACGTACCACATTAAGCTTTAAAACATTTATTTTGATATGTAATACATTTAACTTTAAATTACAAACCAGTGTTACCTCTGGTGGTTCGAAATTTGCTGTAATTATTAAAATATCAAAAATTAAAAATTAACAGTTCAAATAAAATAATAATTGTTCTTAAAAAATATCAAAAATTAACAGTTCAAATAAAATAATAATTGTTCTTAAAAACAGCTATGGCACAAGTTTTAATGTTTGAAGTGGTACACATAAAATGTCGACGAAAGTGGAGAACAAACATAATAAACAAATGTATTCAGGTTTTCGAGACGAAGTCTTGACATGAATACGAAAAAACTGAAGAAAAGGAGAAATTAATAAATAAAAAAAAATGATAATTACAGCAAATTTGCATACGAGTGAATGTTTGACACTCTGATGCCAATAAACGTCAAATAAAAGTTTGTTTTATGAGTGATTGTAAACAAATTTATTTCAAATAATATTGATAAACAAAATGTTTTAATTTTTTAGAATAAATATCATTGAATAATTATTGTTAATGAAAATTTTCTCTCTCTATTTTCTCTCTATAACTCTATTTTTCAATCAAAATAAAAATGGAAGTAAAATTTAAATTTAAAAAATATAATAAAACTAGCATCACAGAGTATAGCAGAGGCGAGAATTTTAGCGTTTCAAAATTGCTAAAATCAGCTAAAAAGCCAGGTATATTAAAAAGAGAAAGAAAATATTTTTTGGTAGTAAATTTGTAATGTGAAAAAGCAAAGCACTATATACAACAAGAATTTTGTGGACACAAAAAAATAAACAAAACAATTTGAGTTAGAATATTTGAATTGAAATTTTGTTTATATGTTTGTGATTTTAATAACTAACTAAATTGTATTTTAATAATTGTTATACTTTGTGGTATACATTGTGGAGTTTGTGCATTCGTGAGATGATATAAATGCATTTTTTATGGTTGTATCAAACAATACAAAAATACTCTGTGCCAAAAATGAATTTTATTTCGTCAGAAAAATAGTAACAAAGAAAACAAAAAGGTAGTTCTCAAAGAAAGAGACAAGTATAAAACTACATTTTCTTTCCCCTTCTGTCACCTCTGTTATACTCTGTGCTAGCATGCAACCCGCTACTTCGTTAGCGAAAAAAATCTGGATATAACAAAACAACTACATAAATTATTTTAAAATATTTATTATAGAATTTTTAATTATTGTGTAAAATAAATACACCTTACAACATGATATAGGCTATTTCCAACATTATTAAATGGTATACTAAAAATGCTGAATCTTGAATTACGGTTAGATTAGATTAAAAATCTTTTATAAATTTTAGTGTGTATCATAACTTTAATATCACTGATGTCCAATAGCCTTTAAAGTATTTTGTACATTATAAATATGAAATGCAGAATTGGTTTAGATATTTAAAAAAAATGGTTCTGCGAATGTATCTAACGTGAGCTGTAAGAAACAAAGTTTTAAATCCGCAAAATGATTTTTTAGAAATGATGAATTTTCTTGATTCGACATTTATTAAGTTACATAATTTGTTGCACATAATGACAACAATGTTTTTAAGCCATAATGTCAGAGAACACCGAAAACGAATTTAGCTTAGATTTAGTGGATTAAATTCTTTCGAAAGCGAGGCTTTCTACTTTCTTGACTGGTACATTATTTCAACCTCCCGCAGACATTTATATACCCTATCACACACATCATCAGTTTAATCAAACGATTAATTTTTGTGATACTATATAAATAAAACTAATGTTAACTTGACTAATATAATACCATTTTTATAATGCCATCATATGAGATCGTCAAGCGCATGTCCCAAATGATCCGTGTATTCAAATGTCTTCCCAAATATTGGTTCCTAACATCTTTTAGCGGCAAAGCACTCTAAACTTAATGAATTGCAGGATCATTTGAACATTTTTAAGCCATAATGTCAGAGAACCACCGAAGAAGAATTTAGCTTGCAGGATCATTTGAAGAATTTTATTTTTTAGATTTCTTTAATACACAGAAGATTAGAAATGTCTATTTTGAAAGAATAAATAATTTAATAGAATAGTAAACCATGTAATGTTATTAAATTTTGTATTTAAATTATGTTTTTACCTATGTATTGAGTATTTGTTTGAAAATATTTTTGTACCATGCGCGCGTTGCTACGCCACCAATTGAAATTAATTTGAAAGAAAAGCATTACACAAATATTCAATTCATTTTGAGTAATTTTATTGATTTTGTTCATTTTGAAAAAAGTAGGCGGTCGAAATAAGTATGCTTAGTCATGCCGGCGTCTTAGTTATATCCCGTCAAAGTTTTAGTAAGAACGGTCCAGCGGTCTGACCTTCCCGGCAGGCGTTGTAATTAATTAAAAAAGTGGGCGTTAGAGTAGGCGTGTTCATACCAACTCAGAAACCTACCCGGGCTAATGCACAACAACTTTGCCGAAGATCATCACATGATCAGATGCATAGTTTGCGAGAATAGAATAGTAGAAATGATTTTCAAAAAAGTACCAATATAAATGTACTGAAATTTGGCCCTTTTTACACCTATATCTCAAATATATATATATACATGCATGAATTGCATGTTCTGGGTTCTTTTTTGTGTGGATGGAAGAATATTTTATCGTTTTTTTTATTTTTAACTTGAATAAATAATATCAAATGTTCGTTTTTACCCCGTATTTGTCACCCGTGAAAAAATAATTTTCAAAAAAGTGCCTATTAATTATCCGTAGAACGTACTATTTGAAAATAATAGTTCATGGAATTTTTAGTGAGAAAATACATTTTGATAAAAAAGTACCAACAAAAGAATACAATTTTTAGGCCATAGGAATTCGAATTTCACAAAAGTACCAAAAAGATACGTTTATTAAGCAAATTTTTGTATGCAAATCTGTAATAAATGTTTGTTAAATTTAATAATCGTTTCTGAATAAGGGGGCTAGTCTTTATTAATTTGAGCCAGATGCATTTAATATAGTATTTCTATGTTTATTTATGTAGGAGATATATGTCAAAGAAGCGTTCTAAGGAGACTATTTTTACCCCATATGGTCATTTGAATTTCGAATTTCAAAAAAGTACCAGACACCTGTCGGCTCTTTTTTTGATTAAAGGTGGACGCATTTAAAATATTATTTCTAAGTTTATTTGTTTTGGAGATATAGAGGTACTGGTTTTACCCGTTTTTGCCCCATTTGTCCCCCCTAACGACAAAATTTCCAAAAAATCTCTTCATAGTGGATCTACATGTTGTAAAAGGAACCCATTACCCGAATTTCAAGTTTCTAGCTTTAGCGGTTTGGGCTGTGCGATGATGAATGAATCAGTCAGTCACGTTACTCTTATATACCTATATATAGAAGAATAATTAATTTTTATCGTTCCTACCCTCTTCTGTGGGATATTAGTGATAAAGCATATAAGAGGAACGATTTGAAAAGCAAGGCCTTCGAAGCAATTGCAAATCAAATGGAGCTGCCAGTAGAAGTTTACGCTTTGGCAACATTTTGAAAATGAACTCTCACTGTCCTGTGTAAACGGTAATGCTACATGCAAATGATTCAAGTTTTTCGAATAAGTTTTTGTATATAATACGTACACAGCACTCACTCACACTTTGGAAATACAAGTTTTCGGGACTGGCATCCCTAATTCGAAAAATAATCTGGCATTAAAATTTAAATATGACTTCTGTCATATAACTGGCTCGGAAGTTGTCTAATCTGGAGGTCTAATTTTCGATGACTTTTACTAATCTTTGTGGTCGTACATATATCGGTTATAACGCGGCGAAGATTGTCCTCCAAGTGCTCAATGACAAAAACAAAATGGCCGCCAGTTAAAAAAGTGTTGCCAACTAAAAGTTCTATATATGTACACCCCATATATTCTAAAAACTGTGATAGATGAAAAATCTTAATAGAGCTTTAGCGTAACCAAATAATTCTTGTTTTGATCAAAACAACTTTAATATAAATGAGAACATAATAGATATCAAGAAAACAATTAATCAGCGTTTTAAAAAACGCCACACTCAAACACCAAAAAAAAACGGAAAAATAGCTCAATTAGCATCACTATTCATCAACACAAAAAGCCAATATGGCGGGTGCGTAAGAATCATTTTTTTTCTAGAATTCGCCTAAATTAACACATAGTTTTAAGAAATTTAGTGATTATTTTTATTAAAATGACTACAATTGCAGATTTATTTACAAAATATAATTGTACAAACTGCCAGGATGATATTCAGGGCATTCGTGTTCATTGTGCAGAATGTGAAAATTTCGATTTATGTCTCCAAGTAAGTAAAAAGTGGTATGATTGTGGTCATTTTTATTGGATTCCTGTCATTTGAAAAGAGAAAAAGGGGTTTGAGTTTTATATGTACATATGAGTCAAAAAGAGAATAAAATTGTGAAATTCAAAATGAATAACTTATAGAGAAATGAACTCTGTCATTTTATTTTGACATTTACTACAAAGAGAATTTGTTTATATTTTTGTTTTTACTGCAATTTCTTTAGTGCTTCGCAGCTGGTGCTGAAATAGGTTCCCATCAAAACAATCATGCTTATCAGTTTATGGACACAGGTACCGCTATTTTATCGGTATTTCGCGGTAAAGGAGCTTGGACAGCTAGAGAAGAAATACGGTTATTAGATGCTATTGAACAATATGGCTATGGAAATTGGGAAGATGTGAGCAAACATATTGAAACAAAATCTGCTGAAGACGCCAAAGAAGAATATGTAAACAAATTTGTTAACGGCACCATAGGTCGCCATACTTGGACCCCAGCCCAAGTACAAAGGCCCACGTTAATTGATCATACCTCCGAGGATAACGGGCCTTTAGGAGCAACAGCAATGCAACGCCTACCACCTTTGGATATAACCACAGAAGAGGCAGCTCAGTTGGGTTATATGCCAAATCGCGATAGTTTCGAACGGGAATATGACTTTACGGCTGAACAATTAATATCGACAATGTCACTTAACACTGATGATACCGAGGCGGACTATTTACTTAAATTGGCTCATGTTGATCTCTACACTAGACGTCTAAGAGAAAGAGTGCGTCGTAAACGTTTAGTGCGTGATTATCAATTAGTTGCGAATTTTTTTCGCAATCGAAACTACGCTCAGCATCCTGGTCTTTCCCGTGAACAAAAAGATTTCCGTGATCGCTTCCGTGTATTTGCCCAGTTCTATACTGCCAATGAGTATGAGCGTTTGTTGAACTCTTTAGAACGGGAAAAGGAATTACGTATACGCTTATCGGAGCTGTGCCGCTACCGTTACAATGGCTTGACAAAAATTGATGAATGTCGTCATTTTGAGCAGCATGCAGCTATGGCGGCTAATCGTTCGACTGGTCCTTATGGACATGGAAAGACTGTAAGTATTAATCTTTTAAGAATACGATTTTTTAGCTTCTAATTTAATGGCCAGGTAGTAAATATGAAATGTGAGGATTATGCTCCATAATTTGTTTAAATTACAAATTTGATTTTCAAATACTGATTTATAAATAATTTACAATTAGTGGGTAGCTTCTTGGCGTCTTACTAATTGTTCTGTTATATGCATCCCTTATGAGTTTAGTCTTGCGATTTTCATGAACAAAAACTATGAATTATATGAGCATAAAACATACACTAAATAATAAAAAAATTATAATTATCCATATACATACATATGTATTTATATAAAAATAAGTGTACATTTTGATTGTCACTCCATAACTCGAGAACGGCTAGATCGACTTGCCTGGAATTTTTTTTATTAGGTTTGAAATTTTCCGGAGATGGTTTATATGAAAAAAAAAAAAAACTGAAACTATCTGCTAAATTTTGATAAAATTTTAAAACAGATAGATCTGAGTTTGGAAGGACACGAAGGTTATATATTTTTTTCAAAAATAGGATCACGAGGGGGGTAAAGGGCAATTTTTTCCTTTCTGAAACTATGTGCCTAATTCTAATCAAATTTAAAACATAGATAGTTCTGAGTCTCGAAGGACACCAAGGCCATGTATTTTTTCATAAATATGACCACGAGGGAGTAATAATATTATAAATGTGAAAGTTTGTTAGTTTGTGACGCAATAACGCTAAAACCGCTTAACGGATTTTGATGAAATTTAGTAGACGGATAGCATATGGCTTAGATTAAAAAAATAGGGTACTCTGTAAGGGGTAAAAATTTTTACGTTTTATTTATTTTTATTAAGGGATAAAAACAGACTTTGTAAGTCCCGGTTTATAATATGACATTTTTGTCGCTGCGATTCTTGTCGTATCTTCTTTAAATTTATATTTGCATCTACATTGTGAGATTTTTGTTGCAGAGATTTTTTGTGGATGTATACATGTTTTTATATTTATAGCTAGCACATTCATACATACATGTATGAATATAAAAAACAACGAATGAGGGAACAAAGCGTGTCTCACGAGTACATGCATATGTATACCCCTTTTAATAAGACTCCGCGCTCTCGCATACAAAGCAAGAATCGCAGCGACAAAAATTTCATAATGTAAACCGGGACTAACGGAACCAGACTTTCAATGAAAATAAAATTTGAAGGCAAAACAACGTTTGTCGGGCCAGCTAGTTAATTATAAAAAATACATGCACTCAAAGCTAAATTGTACTTACATATTTGTAATTAAATATGTTCCCAAATTATATTTTAATACAAACATAAATTTACATGAAAACCGAAGGCGTGTTTATGCGCGATCCTTAAACTCATCATCACCGTCATTATTCAATAGATTTTAAATACTCAACACAGACAAGTTATTAATAGATTTATAAAGGAATCATGTGAAGATTTAAAAAAAAATATGGTTTGTAGATGTGATAATATGATTTAATATATTGTAACATAAACAAAACTTTATTTAGGTAGGTCTACATGAAATTAATTTTATAGATTAATTTAATATTTTAAACAAATATACGTAAATATTTACTTATACCTTAGTTTTAAACTTTTATATTTTTGTGACTGTTAATACACGAAGGCTTTTGAATATCATGTGGTAATTAAAAATTAGTAAAAACCTTGTAAATACGAAATAATTTAAAATTAAAGTGGTGCGCGTTAAAATAGAGAAAACAACGACTAAAGCTTTACATTTTACCAAAATTTATTTAAACATAATATGTATGTTCTATTTAATAAGTTTTAATATAAAACAATAATATACGAATAATAATAAAATTACTTAAAATATATAATAATATTTAAAAGTGAAAGCAATTCAAATTGTTTAGAATTTCGTGTGAATTGAACAACGTTTAATTGTTGTATTTTATTACTTAACATAATATAAAAATTGCATCTAAAAACAGCTGAACATTGAATTAAACATGCATATAATAAAATATTTGTATTAGAGAAAAATTTTAAATAAATAACAACTCCTATGTATATAGAGTTTAAAATACGACTTTTTATAAACCGCGTATTTCAACCTATTTCATAAACCTAAAACATTAATATGTTTTTGAACTACTATTATTATTATTCGTATATGAATAGTTTGTATTGAAACTAATTGATAGTGTGGAAAATATTTGTTACAAAAAAAAGAATTTATTTAAAATGTTTGAAAACTTTGGTTACGGTTGGATCTCCTTTATTGCACAGCAATTTTATATAGTTTTTTTTTTTTTTTTTTTTTTTTTTTTTTGTAAAAATTTCGAAAAAAAAAAATAATTTTTTATTTACCTTTTTGCGATATTCAGCTTTCATGTATTATCAGCACAGCAAATGGCGAACATTTAAATGGATGTATAAGACAATGTTTTACTACAGGACAATATGCATCACAGCACTGGAAATCATCGGCAGCCAGAGTATTCCTTGCACTCCCCTCAGCACAACCAACGAAAACTGTAAGTCTTTGTTAAAGCGAGATAGTCCGCAATATTTTAAGAATTTTTAATTAAAATAATGATGATTATGTTTACTTTAGCGAAATGTCAAACGAAAGCGAAAATTCAAATTCCATCGCACCAAACAACATGCACCACACAGGCGACCAGATCTCCTACGTCGGATCATCGCTCAACAGAAATTACTTGGATAGCTATCGGGGATCACCGGCACATACGACGATGACGACGACGATGGCAACGGCGATCAATTCAGCCACAACACCAACTGCCGGTCTATTAACAACGAACCCAACAACGTTGATGAAAACACAAGCGAATGCCAATCAGAATCAGCAACCCCACCTCCAGCAATTGCTTACCGGGTCAGCGAAGAATGCACCACAGTTGCAGATAAACGATGTCGTACTAGCAAATCAAAGCGTGGAAAGACTGACACAAATGCAAGAAAACAGCAACCCCACACAATCCAATTCAAACGGCCAAAGAGGACAACAGTTAATAGCATCACCAGCTATGCCGATGAGTAGTATTTTGCGTTCGCAACTGGACGAATTAAAACACTCAACTCAGCCATTAGGCATACATCTTTTATCTAGCAATGAACAACATTTATGTAAAGTATTTAATTTGCCTCCCACAACTTATATCTCGCTAAAAACGTTATTGTTAAGCGGTGCTCCAGTAGCTTACAATAATCTGTCGCCGGTTGAAAGTTCATTACGTAAGTATTTCATTAAAGTCGGTTGGCTGAGTCATTAGATTCTTATTCTTAAATGGAACATATTATACAAAAATAAAAAGACCGTAATTAAATTTATATTTCTAACTAATTTTATTAACATTTATGATTTTTATATTCTTAATTTACTTATTATATATTTCACAAAATTTTACCACCAATTTATCATTTATTTCATTGTGCGTATGTGATTTACAAAAAATTATTTTTATTTTACAATTAAAAAACATTAAATTTTTCTTAACAGTTTTTTAATCATGGACTTTATCTAAAATCCAACGCAATATTTTTTTTTCTTTAAAAAGTTATTGATTTAATTAAAGTATTTGGATAAACATTTTATTTTTATTAGAAAATTAAATCCTAAAGTTTCTGTCAAAAAATTCTGAACAAAAGATTTGCAAACTCGCAGTAATTGTAAATACATTAACAACATCTTATTAAATAACTATTGTAGCAAAGTTTTATTAAGATTATTTTTATGTATTGTATTACTTGTATCAAGTTATATACATATTAACTTTTTAATTATTTCAGTTAGCCCAATGCTAATACTATTACGACTAGAATATACATTAGGGACAAAATTTCATATTTTTGTCATTTAAAAAAAATTTAAATCAAAAAATTCAATTCTATTTTAATTACTATATGAGTAAACAGTAAATAAAACTTTTTTCCAAAAATCAATATTTAAATGTGTTTTTTTTTTGGCAAATTCGAGCCGAAGTCTTCGATTCTTGCATACCCTTGATACCGTAACGCCCTTTGGATAGTTCTTGGATGATCTTTCGATTCTTTTCGGTGCTGGGATTCTAGGATTTTTTGCTACGTCTCTAAAATAAGACTGACAATCTCGCCTGGAGTTTCTTTGAGCGTCCTGATCTTGGATTGTTTTCTACAGAGCCAGTGTTTTTGAACTGTTTTATAATGCACTCAACCGTAACAAAACGTTTGTTAAAAGTAGACTTGTTTGTAAAAAGTTTACTGATTGCGTGGTAAGATTTTTTCGACACTAACTTCTTTAGTAAGTAAAGTAATTCAGCACACATGTAAACTACCTTAATTGCAAAAACTAATAGAGGTGCAGCCTCTTTTATACCCTACACCACCATGGTGGGGATGGTAAATTGTATTTGTGCTGATGTGTGTAATGCCCAAAAATATTGGTCCAATATCCACCTTAAAGTATACCGATCGACTAAGAATTACTTTATTATCGATCATAAATTTTTTAAAAATATTGGTATCCAAATAAAATTTGACACAAAACACAGAAATAATTTTATAATGGTCGTTTCATTATTAGTCGAAACTATAGACCCTATCCATAATTCAATTTAAGCTCCATAAATCTTTTAAAAGTATTTATTTCGAGATAAAGTTTAACACATATAATATTTATATTCACAGACATCATGAAACTAAATTTTTGGATGATCGGTCCACAATAGGTTATATCTCCCATATAACGCCAATTTCTGAAAAACTGTTTTAGTCATATACTGGGTGTAGGGTATTATATGGTCCGGCTTGACCGACTATACTTTTTTACCTGTTTTAAATTATAAATAAAGCAGAAGGAGAATACAGTGTATAAACACTTTTGTCTCTCTTTATTTCAGTTTTTTTTTTCATATTTACCATTACTTTTAAAGAAAATTAAATTTTTTGCTTCGGAAAAGTAATTAAAATGGAAATGATTTTTTTGGTTTAAAATTTTTTTCTGGTACTCTTTGATTAGCAAATATATGAAGTTTTGGGGATGTATGAAAACTTAAGCCTCAGTTAGCCGACTGTAACGGAATGTTGTGTAATGACGTAAAAATGTAAGGAAATTCTATTTCTTACAGATTCATACATTACGATATTGCGTTACTTTACATCTCCATAACCATTTGCATTACTTTACGCATAACAATATCCATCAGCTTTTTCTTACTGTTGCAGTTACATTCCATTACAGTCGGCTAACTGAGCTTTTAAGTCCCTATCTGTATATACTATTGGGTGTAATAGATGGCGTATCTTTTGAACGCGGTTTTTACCTTTAGTAATTTAGATAGCATTTCAGAGGGTACATATCATCACTTACTTATTAAACATTACAGAATATAGTAAATGAATAAAGATAAAAGCCGCATTAAAAAATATGCCATCTGTTACGAATCCCGCATTTTTAAGTTATACATATATCCAATAATTTAACTAATTTAAAGAAAATGTATTAGGAATTTATGTAAATAAATGGATAAAAAAAACAAGTACGAAAGTATAGTCGGTCAAGCCCGACCATATAATACCCTACACCTAGTATATTTTTTATTTTATTTATTTCATTTATTTGTAATATTAAGCCTTCTCGGCCAAAATATATTACATATATTACATAGTAATAAGGGTAGGTAGGTAGGTACGAAGGCTGGTGTGAGTCACCTCACACCTTCACCCAGAGACCAATATGGCCCATTGCGATGCCTTGATAGAGGGAGTAGTAGAAATGTATAGAGTAAAGAAAAGAAGAGGAGGAGGAATGTTAGAATAGAAAGAAGAGAAGAAGAAGAAGACCTGACCAAATCCTACTCGGACGTATGTCCTCCATTTCTGAGACCCGCACTCCGTATATTGGCACGTAACCAGGCCGTTCCCATTACGAATCCTATCAGACTCTCAAGCCTACAGCTCGAGACATCCCTTAATTCGCCCAAGAATCTATTACCCAGCCATCTCATTCTACTGCCCTGTAACCTGGGGCAGTGGCACAGAATGTGCTCAACTGTCTCCAGTTCTTCCGGGTCCTCGCATAGTCTGCACATATCCGACAATTCGGATCCCATTCTCACCGCCATCCTGCCTATCATGCAGTGGCCCGTGATGATGCCAATCATGGTCCTAACGCAGATCCTACTTCTGCCCAACAGCAGTTCCGACTCAGACCTCCTAAGCACCGGCCATAACGTCCGTGAGACTTGGCAGTCTGTTCGGTTCCCCCAGGCTTGATTGGCTGCGTTTACAACCCATTCCCTAATCCTTCCGTAATAGAAGCCTATTGGAGGCCCGACTACCTCCATACGGTCATCCATCTCTGTGCTTGAGCCCAATCTTGCCAACTCATCGGCCACCTCATTACCTGCGATGCCAGAGTGACCCGGTACCCAGCACAGCCTGACCGTATAACACCCTGAGGCTACCTCTAGAGCCCTCCTACAACTGTCGACTAGCTTGGATTTCACATAACAGCCCCTTATGGCCAAAAGGGCCACCTGGTTGTCCACATATATCGTTACCTCCGAGCCTCTGTCGATGTTGTCCCTCATCAGTTCCACGGCCCTCAAGATCCCTAGAACTTCCGCCTGAAAGACACTGCAGTCGTCAGACAGCCTATATGACATTCTGATGTCCAGATCCTCAATATAGACCCCCGCGCCCGTGCCGTTCATCTTCGAGCCGTCCGTGAAAATGGCAAATCCGTCATACAATTTGCCCCTTCCAGACCAGCTTTCCCTAGACGGCAATGTCACCTCCGGCAACCGCCTAAAGTCTGCCAAGGTGCTCACATAATCCGTAGAGCCAGGCGATCCCAGGCAATTTCCACCTGCCTCAATCTCACACAGGATTCGCGAGTGACCCTGCATGTGACCCTTTAGCAGTCCCAGCTCCCTCAGTCTAAGAATACTTCTGGCTGCCATTCCCATCACATACTGCTCTATAGGCAGTAGATGAAGAATGACATCCAGAGCCGCTTGAGGAGTGCTTCTCATGGCCCCCGTTATGCCGATTGAAGCACACCTCTGAACTTTAGACAAAAGGTTTCTTCGATTAGCCAATCTCAATGTCTCCCACCAAACACAGCATCCATATGTAAGAATGGGCCTGACCACCGAAGTGTAAAGCCATCCCACCACTGACGGCCGAAGTCCCCAACTCTTACCTATCGATGATCTGCAAGTATAGTAGGCATTGAGACCCTTTTTGAGTCTCTCCTGAGACAGCTTTCTGTCCAGAAAAACTCCCAGATACTTAGCACTATCCGATAGCCTAAGCTCTACTCCTCCCAGTACCGGCAGCCTGAAACTTTCCACCCTGTACTTCCTAGTAAACAGAACTAACTCTGTCTTCTCCGGATTGACTCCCAAGCCCTTTTCAGTAGCCCAGGTTGACAGTTCGCCCAGTGCCCCTTGCATGACTTCGCTAATTGTCGGCAGAAACTTGCCCGATACCAAAATAACTACATCATCCGCGTAGGCCACGACCTTCTGACCCATTCTGTCAAAAAGTCCCAGAACGACATTGACAGCCAAGAGCCATAGTAAAGGAGAGAGAACACCCCCCTGCGGGGTTCCTCTTGTCACCAGTTTCCTCAGGCGTTCGTTTCCCCAGTCCGAGTGAATGACTCTGCTGCTAAGCATCAGAGTTATCCATTCGACCAGGAAGGACGGAACCATTAGGTCACATAGTGCCTGCCTAACAGCCTCTATTCTCAAATTGTTAAAGGCACCCTCTATGTCAAGGAATGCCGCCAAGGTGTATTCCTTGTTTCGCAGTCCCTTCTCTATAAAACCCACCACATCATTCAGCGCACTCTCCACAGATCTACCCTTAAGGTAGGCATGCTGAGCGCAACTGATTATGCCGGCGTCCATCCTCGTCCTCAGATATAGATCGATCAGTCTTTCCAGTGTCTTCAAAAGAAAAGACGACAAGCTGATCGGTCTAAAATCCTTAGGTTTAGAGTGACCGGTTCTCCCCGCTTTGGGTATAAACACGACCCTAACCTCTCTCCATCCCTTAGGGATGTATCCGTTCAATATACATACCCTAAAAAGTTCCACCAACAGTAGGAGAGATGATCTCCCGATATTCTGTAGCATCGCCGGAAAGATACCATCTGGTCCTGCCGATTTGTAAGACCCAAAAGTATTGACCGCCCATGTTACCTTATCCAAGGTGATCATGTCTCCCACTGGCTCCATTGCCTCATCGCCTGAGCGCGGTCCTGAGAAGGAGTCGGCATTCTCAACCCGTTCCCCCGCCCCCGGATCCACGCACCCCGGAAAGTGAGTCTCCATAAGAAGACATAGGGTCTCAGAGCTAGATTCTGTCCAAGAGTCGTCTGGTCTCTGAATAAATCCTGGGACTGCTGGGTCCTTGGATAAGATTCTTCTGAACCTGGACATCTCATTTACAGATTCAACTGACTCGCTAAACTTGATCCACGAGTCCCTTTTAGCTCTCCTAATGTCTTTCTTGTACTTATTGTAACTCAATCTAAAGTTACTCCAATCTTCTTCCCTACGCGTATATTTCGCCCTGTTGAACAACCCTCTTACAGTAGATCTCTGAGTCCTCAACTCCTCCGTCCACCATCGTGGTTGTTCGCGTCTGCCCGGGAAGTTCAGCGGACAGGATCTTTCATAACTACTGATTAGTGCCTCCGTAAAGGTACCTACCAGTCGTTCCACTCCGGTCGGAGTCGACCTCCACTCGTGTGTAACCCTAAGGTTATCTACCACTAATTCCGAAAAAGAATCCCAATTCGTCCTTCTCGGATTCCTATACGGACTCCTTTTCGATCTTTCAAACACTAGGTCAAAGGATAGGCGACTATGGTCAGAGAAGGAAAATTCCAGAGCCACCCTCCAATCCTTCACTAATTCCCTACAGTTCGTCAACGTAATATCTATTACTGCCTCCCTGTCCCTATTCCTGAATGTTGGCGTATTCCCCATATTACAGATATAGAGATTGTTAGCAATAATAAAATCAAACATAGACTCACCTCTTTTGTTGATGTCAGTACTTCCCCACTGGGTATGGTGTGCGTTCGCATCACACCCCAGTACCAGCTTCGAGCCTGTTCTGCCCGAATTCTTCACCAACTCCTTTACCTTTCCACCAGGAGGATCGGTATCCTCGTATGGCAAGTATACCGATGCTAGAGCCAGAACCGTTCTGTCCTTGGCTTCTCCCGTCACGACCGTGAGGTCTCCACCACTACATAGTAATAAAAACTACCTGCAATTTCAATTTAATAATAATTAACAATAATAATATTAATAATAATAAGTTACTATAGGTTCCCCAACCACAAATATATATAGAAAAAAATAACAAATGTTTTATTTAATAGTTTCTTTGTACAAGCAATAAGGTCACTTGAATTTTATATAAAAATATTTAATTTATTTATATATATTTATTTCCAATATTTCGCTATCACAATGGATAGCTTCTTCAGGGATAATATAAGTTTTGAATTATAATAAAATAATAAATGAATTGAATTATAATAATTGATAATTGAATAATCAGCATATATAAAAGATTTACATATTGGAGAGAATAAAATCTCGTAAGCTATTCATATACAAAATAATAGAAGTGGTCCCAATACAGATCCCTGTGCAACGCCAGATGAAAGAGTACGCAAGGAAAAACATTGTCCACCAAAAACAACATATTGAGACCTATCTGTCAAATAAGAGTAAATAAGACGACAAGCAGTACTAGTGAAATTAAATTCATCCCTCAGCTTTCTAACCATAGAAGCAAAAGAAATTGAATTAAAAGCTTTAGAAAGATCTAAAAATATAAGTACACTCAATTCACTGGCATTAACATTTTTCCTAATGTGATCAGTAATATCCAGAAGCATTTTAGTTGTGTTGAACCCTTTACGATAGGCATATTGGCCATCATAAATGCACACCAACGTGAATGAAAGTATTTGCTCCATATGTTCAAAAACTTTATATAACACTGGTAGGATAGAGATAGGAGTTAGGTCTTCTGGGCAATGAATAACTTTAGTCTTAGGAATTGGAATAATACGAGCAGTCTTCCAAAGGCTAGGGAAGATGAAGATGTCGTCAAAATGTTGTTAAATAAATCAATTATATAATTAGAAACAAGTGGAAAAATCATTTTAATAAAGCATATAGGAATGTTATGTATAAAACAGTTTTTCAGAAATGGGCGTTATTTGGGAGATATCACCTATTTTGGACCAAAATTTAGTGTCATGATTTCTCTGAATAAAAATTTTATATGTTTTAAACTTTATCTCGATATAAATACTTTTAAAAGATTTATGGAGGTTAAAGTGAATTACGGAGAGGGTCTTATATGGGAGTTTCGACTAATTGTGGACCGACCGTTATAAAATTAGGTGTCATTATTTCTGTATATAAGAAACTTATTTGTGTCGAATTTTATTTGATTACAAAAATTTTTAAGAAACTTATGCTCTTTAAAGTGATTTTCGGAAGTGGGCCTTATATTGGAGCTACGACTAATTATGGACCGACCATAATAAAATTGTACCGTATTAAAGATTATTTGGATACCAACATTTTTGAGTGAGTTATGCTCTTTAAAGTGATTTTCGGAAGTGGGCCTTATATGGGAGCTACCACTAATTATGGACCGATCACAATAAAATTGTACCGTATTATTTGTATATTAATGAAATATATTTGTGTTAAATATTATTTGGATACCAACATTTTTGAATGAGTTATACTATTTAAAGTGATTTTCGGAAGTGGGCTCTTTATGGGAGCTACGACTAATTATGGACCGATCACAATAAAATTGTACCATATTATTTGTATATATGTATGTATGTATATGAAAAATATTTTTTGTTAAATATTATTCGGTACCAACATTTTTGAGTGAGTTATGCTCTTTAACGTGATTTTCGGAGTGGACCTTATATGGGAACTACGACTAATTATAGACCGATCTTCACAAAATTTTTAGATGTGATTAAGCTCTATTTACTACTCATTTGTGGTGAAATTTGTTTGGATACTTGAATAATTCAATCATTTATGAGCGGTAAACCCCAATTTTGGAAGGACATTTGTATGGGGGCCAGGTATAATAATGGACCGATTTCCACCAGTTTCAATCCCATCCGTCCTTGGGCCGAAAAAATATCGCGTACCAAAATTTATCGAAATATCATCAAAATTGCGACCTGTACTCTCCGCACAAGCTTTACATGGACAACCAGCTAGACGGACGGACATCGTTAAATCGCTTTCTGAGTCGATCGGTATACTTTAAGGTGGGTGTTGGACCAATATTTCTGGGCGTTACAAACATCAGCACAAATCCAATATACCCTCCCCACTATGGTGGTGTACGGTATAAAAACTTAATATATGTATGTTTGAAATTGTAGTTATAAATTTATAATAAATACGGAAAGACAAGAGTGTTTATAGCATGTTATTACATTTGTGATTTTTACCATATTAATTTCGTGCCTATTCAGGCGAATATACATATGGGCAATTTCACGTCAAGAGACCCGATGTCTTCCGATTTGGATGAAATTTGCACCAAGGTTAGTACTATTTGATAGTAGGCCAGGTACAAATTTTCAGCTCTATCAGTAAAGAAGTGCCGGAGTTAGAGGGGGTAAAAGTTGGACATTTTGGTCATACAGCGGTTTTTTTAAATGAGTGTAACTTTTCACCTATTGGTCCTAGAAAAAATTGTCCAAAGGACTTTAGATAGCTATTTCTTCAATCATTCCAAAAATATTTTTTTTTAATTTTTAAAATTTTTTTTTTTTAATTTTTTTTCAATTTGGGCCTGTTTTTCCTCAAAAGAAAGCTTATACAATTTCCTTTAAGGCCTTTATAATCGCTTAATGGGATGTGAGTGAGATATCTATAAAAAAAATTATTTTTTAACTCAAGAATAGGATTTTTCAATATTTGGCACATGTCTCATTTTCATTTTTTTTTTCAAAAAGGAGTTTTTTTTATTTTTCCTCAAAAGAAACTTTAGACCATTTGCTTTAAGAGCTTTGTGATCACTTAGTAGCAAAAGGCATATCTATAAAAAATCAAAATCAAAAAACAAAAACAAAGTTTTTGAATTTTACCATATGCACTAAATTTTTTTTTTCTTTTTTTTTCAATGGATGTTTTTTTGTTTTTTTGCTCAAAGAAACCTTAGTTCTTTTCGTTTAAGAGCTTTGTGGTAACTTATTGGGATGCAAGTTGGGTATCTATAAAAAAAATTTGCAACTCAAAGAAGAAAGTGTTTAAATTTTTACCATATGCACTATTTTAATTTTTTTTCCTATTTATTACTTATAATACTAAATAAGAATAATAATAATAAATAATTTAATAAAATTAATATATAAATTTTGAAATTGCCAATCTTTCGTCCTTCTTATTTATTGGCTTTATTTTTAGCTTTTTTTTGCCAATCCTTTCTTGGAGTTACTAGGTTCAGCTGCTGATTTCGCTGCTGCTTTCTTTTTTGGCTTTGGAAAGAAATCGCATTGAGTAGATGCAGAAAACTTTTTCAACTGGAGTCTTCCATCGATAAGTGGTATAAAAACATGGCATTTAGATGTGCCATCAATTGTTACAGCAGCGTCGAATCTACTCTTCAATATTTTTAATGTTTCCTCATGATCTTCTTTGCTACTAAAAAGTACTTCAGTTTCTTTACAATGGTTCTTTGCCAATCGGAATAAAGCGTTTGCATCTAAGATGCGATCTTGATGAGAACACTAGTGCTGGCAAAGTATTGCCCTTTTTTGGATACTCAAAAGTAGTTACTCGATACTTTCTAAGTTGTATTTTTAAGCAAGTCGAGTGGGTAAAATAGTGCATAAAAGTACATCACTGTATAAAAATACAACAATGTGTAAGCTACAAAATTAAACCAACCGCCGAAATAAAGTTTCTTAAGTTGTTAACGCTGATTTAAAAGTTAGCTTTACATTTATTTTTGATTTAATAATAAAAGACATACAAAACCAATAATAGTTGAAGATCTCTTTTTATTTTTTAAAGAAACTACTTCAATTTACAGATAAAAACTATGCGTTACAATTTCAAAAAATCCGTTAAAAGTATCGAGTACCCAAATGAAAAGTATTGAGTAATGGAAAGTAGTAGAATTTGCCATCACTAGAGAGCACTGCAAGCTATACCTCGCTGCATTTCTTTTGAGATTTTCTCCATTCTCAATGGATGAGAATGCCATTCAGCTAGAATTCAAAAATCTTTCGTGAGCTATAAGATTTACGTAGCTATACCTTCTCCACTATAAATTTAGATTTTAGATAATTTAGAATTATCTTCTGGTATTCATAAACTGTAGCGGTATCATGTTTTAAATCATCGGATATGATTGCCATATTTTTGTGTTCCAGTTTTTCATCTTATATGTAGTAAATAACAACTGTGAATATAGTGGTCATTATTGAAGTGGAATCCTTGTATGGTATCCTGAATAACATATTTATAGTTCTCTGCAAAATCACGAATTCACCAGACTTCAAATATGTCTTCAAATCATTCAAAAATGACCATTGCTGTTTGACTAAAAAGTCATGGGTTCTAAAATTTAGCAAACCTTTGCATATTTCTTCCACAAAATCATCCACACTTAAAATTACTGTTTAATTTTAAATTTTATCTTATCAATACATTCTTGATCAAAAGTTTTCATTAAATTCTCCTTAATAAATGTGGTCTCCGGGCAATTTGAACAATCATTTAAGTGGCAAGAAGTTGTTACATAAGGACACATAGTCAATTTAAGGCAGCCACGGTAATTCTTTAAGTTGATTTCCTTCAACATGAGTTTAGCATTCTCATGGAAAATCAAACGCATACTCTTTGTTTTCCGCTGCTTCCTGCCAAAACACAATGCTTTGGCCTCGGGTAAATTTAAATTTTTTTGTCAACTTTGTATAGGTATGTGCTTTATATATGCCTTGATATAATAAGATCTATGTGTAGCTTTTTACCGTTATTCAATGAGTAAACAATCAATATTGTTTTTGATGCACAACACGTTGAGTTCTGAATTAAATTAAAAAATATAAAAATGTTATTTTCACTTTTAAAGTGTACTCCAAAAATGTGCAGTGTTACCAAAATTAAAAACTTTTAATGTCGGCTTTTGCACAAAAGTTTTCTTGCTCAAAATATGTAAATGGTATTTGGTGCAATTCACTTGTACAAAAATACAAAGGAGCTTGCAACCCTAGCTAGGAAACCTAAGACACAAAAGACCACTTTAGCAGAAGATAGAGTTATTTGTAGAGCCAGTAAAAAAATACATTTTTATCTTCGCGCTAAATAAAGTCCCTCTGAAATTGGGCAGCAAATAATCGCGCAGAAATATCCACACGGACAATAAGAAGCCACTTAAAAGAGTCAAGACTTCATGGGTGCATTGCACAAAAAAACCTCATGTCATAAAAAAAATATCATGAAGCGGTTGTCAGAAATAATCCACATTACTGGAATAAAGTTCTCTGCAGCGACAAATCTAAGTTTAACTTGTTCCAATCTGATAAAGAAAATCGTGTCTTAAACGTCCTCCAAATTAAGCCTTAGACCCCAGGTACCCTGTTAAAACAGTAAAACACGGTGGCGGGTCTTTCTTCAGGGAATAATGGATCAGCATTAATATAAAAACATTTTGAAAGATAAAATGAAACCGTATTGCTTTGAGAATATGCCCGTCCAATACATTTACCAGCATAATAATGACCCAAAGCACACTTCACGATTAGTGAGATATTGAATTTTGGATCAAAATTTTGAAGTTCTTGACTGGCCACCCCAAAGTTCTGATTTTAACCCAATTGAAAACTTAGGGGCAATTGTAAAAACAGACCTAAAGGACAAAAATCCAAGAAATAATGATGAATTGTTTCAGTTAGTGCAACAAATCTGGAAAACATATCTGTGCAAACATGCCAGCGTTTAGTTAAGAGTTTACCAAAAAACTGGCGAATGTTGTCAAAAAAGTGGTTATCCACAACAAAATATTAAAGGATAAGTCCGTTTTGATAAACCTCACTAAGGTGTTTGCATATATTTTTTTAATTTCTAATTATGTGACGAAATTGATATTGGGCTGATTGGTGTTTAAGTTAATTTTCCTTAAAATAGTATTGATGCTGTGATTTTTTTTATTTTAAACTTAATAATAACACTATGCGACAGTCAAAATCGGGATGGGATGAAACCAACGGGAAATGTTATATCGGTAAAAAAGAAGTTATACGTGTCCCGGCGTTTCGCTGGGTCACGTCTAGGAATCGAGATATATCGATTTGAAGTTAGTAACTATCATATAGGAGAAATTGTCACCTTTGGTGGTCTTTTGTTTGTCATACTCGAGAACCACTAGTCCGAATAAGCTGAAACAAATTCATAAAAATTAAGAATTACAATTCCTTTAATCGGTTCATATAACGTTTCGCAGTTATAAATAAATGTATGAAGAAAAAAACTATTTTTTCCTAAAAAATTGAATTTTTTTATTTTTACTTCATAAAAAATCCAAAACGATAAAAAAAAGTGTCAAGTCCTATTACTTTCGCGTAAAGTCGCATACATTCAGGAAAATCGGACTAGTGGTTCTCGACTTAAATATATATACATATATACATACTAGATACATATATACCGATTTTTTATTTTCAATTCAAAAATTCACATGGAATTTAAATATGTATATTTAATATTTTTAATCCCACCTTATCTATGTTTGTTTATAGCATTACATTAATCAAACAACCATTTAAATTTGTTCAATATTTGTATGTATGTAAATTTGAAATTTTATTGGTATAAACATTTTTAAAATTAATCATTAATCAACTTTAAGTTAGTTTTCACATTTCATGACAGTGTGATCGATTAACCAAACCAGATTTTTAATATTAAGCAAATCTCAGTTAAAATGTTTATAATAGTTCTGTTCCAGTATTAGTCAGATATTCGAAAAAACAACAAATTATCAGCCATGTCACAGAGCTTAATTCCGTTCGGAAGTGGAATTAATTCAGTATTTTGCATCTGTAGAAAAAGTAAAACGAAAAATTTTTTTTCGGAATGAAAGTACTTTTAATTATAAGTTATTTAATTATTAATTTAATTTAAAGTGATTTCATTCCGAAAAAATGATTCGTTATACTTTTTCTAGAGAAGTCAAATGCGGAAATAATTCCACTTCCGAATGGAATTAAACTCAGTGACATGGCTGTATATTAAAATTTTCAGTACGAAATGCGTTCGTGTAAAACTGATTAGTAAGTACTGGAACAAAACTAAAGTTATAAAAACAACAACTCCATGTAGTATGTATTAAATATAATTAAAAAAAGAAATAAAAAACAATAACAAAATCTCATTATTAAAATTAACTTTCGAATTGATAAAAAGAAATATTCAATTGAATAAAGTACGAAAACGACAGCCAGCCCTTATTGAGAATAAATAAACTTCTTTGCGTAATAAATCACTTATTACGCAAAAAATACCTATAAAGAGTATTTTTTTGAGCGCCATTTGTATTGACACCACTGCCACCCGCTTTCGCTGTCGTATTTGTAGTAGTTTGGGTGTGAGATGTTGAGGGCATTCCACTGCTTTGTGATGAATTTAGAGAAGGCATATTGCCATTGGCTACGGCTGCTGCTGCTGCCGCCAAGGAGGAACGCCATGATGCTATTAGTTCGTTTTGTACATCTACCGGTAACTCATTGAAAACCTGAGGATCAACCCCAGCCGGGCAGGGAATGTTTGATAGATTACCAGTGATAGTTGTTGACAATTTCTCTACACTAATGGTATCATTTTCGTGTATTTCCAACTGTGACGATGATAATGTAACTGGCAGTGTTTGTGAGTCAACGCCATCGTCCATAGGAGATGGCATTGGTGAAATGGTGGCTGATGAAGATGCTAATGAATGTCTACGTGCAAAAATTAATGCGTTTGCACGAAAATCCTCTAAACGGTCAACACGACTTAAAAGAGTTGAAGGTGGAGGTTGGACTGGACAAAAACGTTGAGAATTATTGCAACCAGTGGCAGTGGTAGTAATCGAGTGCAATGTTGATGATATGGTAGTTTGGTTGATGGCTGTGCTTGTCGTTAATGAGGTTAAGGACGAAGTTGTGGTTGATGTTGCTGAGCATGGACTCATTGGAAAATCACGATCACTGTCCCTCGAATTTAATCGTAAATCGCACACGCGTAATTTACTCGGAGAAGCAATCTCAGCAGCTGTATCCCCTGAAGAATTGTAAATTGCAGAACTGCCAAAACAACGTCTTTTATTCATTATCAAACGGCTAATACGGCTCTTTTTAGGTGATGGCTCCACTTCCGTTTCCGAAAAGTCTGAAAAGTCCGAATTTGTAGCTCCAGACTCTGAACCGTTATCTATCAACATGGGGATGGGAGAAGCAGCCGTAGTTCTTCTACGATAAAATTGATCACTTGGCTGGAAAGTTGTGGGCGAAGAACGAAATGCCTCATCATTACTTGGCATTGGTGAAGTTGAGTTTGTTGACGAGGATGAACCCTCCGGATTGGCATCAACAACATCTGTATTTGTAAGAGATGTTATCGATTGCACTTCCAAATCTGTTTTCTTTATAAGAAAATTAGCTATGGACGATGATCCAACTTTTCGTTGTTGGAACTTCGAAAATGCCAAACCTATTAAGGTTATATTGAAAGGTTTATTCATATCCACGACACGTTCAAATAATCGCATAATAATTTTTAACAGTTTTTCTTGAGCACCTTCCGCTAACATGACTTTTGGCCCTCCGGTATCCGTACAAGAAGTTGACTTAAAAAGTGACGGTAGTATATTAGCTTGTTTAGTTTCGCGGTGGCTACTCTTCTTTTGTGCATCGAATTTACGCAAAATAACTTTTAAACAAATTGGAATACGTCCATCTTCAGCGACCTTAAGGAAAAAGAATTTAATAAAATTATGCAAAATAATCTTTTTTTTTTACCTGTTCCATTAATCTCATCAATAACATACGGAAGCGTTCTTCGACATCCGTTCGAACTGATATAGGTTTACAAGAATCTTCTAAACCAATACTTTTGGGTTTACCAGTTGGACGTACTCCACTTGTGTCGCGACCAAAGGCCAGGTCTTTTAATTTTATTGCAGTTTCATAACCAAATTTTTTACGCAAAAAATCCAATTCACAAGTTTGTAGTTCCTCGACATTTGCCACTCCACTTTCGAGCAGAAGAGATTCGGTTTTTTGTCCAATGCCGGTTACCCGATTTAATTGGCCCAATTCACGCATAAATTGTTCGGCATGTGATGAGACAAGCACAGTTTGTTGATTCGGTTTATATTGAGAGCCAACTAATTTTGCCAAAAGTTTGTTATACGACACTCCGGCGCAGCAAGTAACTCCCAATTTATCCACAAGTTCCTGTCTTATTTCTTGAGCAATTTGTGTGCCTAACGCTAAACGCTGGGCGCACCCACAGCTGCAGGCATTTAATGTGGCACCGTCTGATGGATATATGTGACCTATAACTGGTGGTAAATCTATATCGTCGGAATCTTGTTCCCGTTGTTGTTGCTTTAGTTGCTCGCGCTTTTCAACCAGTGACGAAACGTCCATGAAATTCTCATCAAAACCTAATTTTTCCACAAAAGGAGTATAATTAAGTAACAATTCAAATATTTTTTGGGACATCTGCCGGTATGGTGTTAAATCTTCCCCATTCACAAGAACTAATTCCGGACATAGACGTTTCGCTTCAGCGACCAACATTAGCTTTTTAACACCATGTGCTCGTGCATTATAGTTGCACGTTACAACAATATTTTTCTGTTGTACTCCCAATGGTTTTGTACACAATGAAGGATCACGCAGTTCTTCTACTTGAGCATAAAAGTAATCCATATCCAAGTGTATAATAGTACGCTGGTGTGGCTCATTCTTACTGAGCATGCTAGAAAAGTCCATTATGGTCGTCGAATGGCGTCTAAATAAAAAATATGTATTTCAACTTATGAATATGAATCAATTTATTTTAATATTATTAATTAGTTTGTCAAATAATGATACATATCTTTATCTAAGAGTTAGAGTGTAAATATAATTGAAACATTATCTTGTGAGGGTTTCCAAGTACATACATCACAAATTAGACACACAACTTTTGAGCTGTTCTGAAAAAACAGTGTTGATGTATTATTTAAGAACTCATATCTGTTAGATTAATGTTAGTAATTGATAAAGTAGTTTTTTATAAGATATGATCCAAAAAAATCTTTTATTTCGAGACTGAATCAAATTAATATTCGGAAGAAATAAGATTTGGGTAAAATCGAATTATGTATTCAGAACATTCTTTCAAATTCTACAAATGACGACAAATCAAAATCAATTAAATAACACCACTGTTTTTAGACGTTTTATACCTATGTTATTTTATATATACGAGATTGTTTGTTGTTTAATTCATTAGTGTTGTGTAAACAAATGTACGTCATTAAATTAGTTTATTTTATAATAAAAAAATCTAACGTACAAAGTGCATGTTCTTACATTGTGTATTTATTATATGTTAAAATTGTGACTAATTTATAATCGCGATCAAGGGAGGCATACACAACATTGAAGCACTAGTTGCCGGCATTTAAAATAACAAGTGGGTGGCACTGGGGGGTTATTGTTTTGAAGCAAGAATTGACAGCAACAATAATTAGTTCAATTCAATGTTATTTTTCATGCGTACGTGACGATAAGCTATTCTAAATGATACTTGTACATACATACATATATTTATATATATTGCCTTAAATATACAAATAAGCAAAAGACTTCGTCAATAATAAACTAATATTTTTGCAAACAAATAAGAAATCGCGCCATTTTTGCAAAAAAAAAAAACTACATTATAACATTCTTTTTAAACAATTTAATAGGTTTAATGGAATTATACGGAATGTATTAACACATATAAAACATCACAATAATGCAAGCCAAATTAATAAATGAAAAAAGAATATTGTAGATGACGTTTTTAATAGGTTTGTTTTCACTTCTGTTTTTATATCAAATTTATTGCGACTTATTAGTTGTCTCTAACATTTCATTTTACTCATTCTACTTTAATTGGATCCGAAAAACAAAGACGACCTTATTTGTGTAAATAACAATGTAGAGAGGTCATTATTGCAATAAATATGTAGCATTCTTTGTAATATTATTGTTTAACTATTTAGTATTATTTGTCTTATAATTATAATGCTTACTTTTTAATTTTTCTTAAATTTAATTGTTTTCCTAAAATTTTTGGGAAGATTTCACAACAAAAGGAAAAATTTAATAACTTTCTATAGAGTTGCATTCTTGTGTGGTTGCATCATTTGCCTAACGCACAGTGTTGCTTAAAAAAGAATTTAGTAGGCAAATAATGCTGCCAGATGCAGTTTTTTTTAAATATTCTGTTTTAATTTCAAAAGAATGTGTACATATTGAGAAATAAGTCCGAATTTACACCAAGCAATTCTTTAAGCTTAGCTGATTACCCTTTTGACAACGGGATGAGGGAAAGATAAGACATGTACACACTTGATTGTACTAGCAATTCTTATTTGTATATTGTGTATACAAATCTGTGTATACTCACAAATAAAAATAGGAGAGTATACACACATTTCTATACGCATATGTAATACGAATAAGAGAGTAACACATATGTGTATATAAATACGAGTGATTTACCCTGCCTTTACATAAGCAAGTACTTGCATGCGAGTGCTGTGTACGTATTATATTCGAAAAACTCGAACAGCTCTGCAAGTAAAAAATTTGAGTGTATTAGTAAAAAATGTGAGTGTATTGAGTTTTTCGAACTGTTACTTGCATGTGTAAACCCCGGGTTAGGCAATTATATTGTGCTGTCTGAACGCCGAAGAAATTTCAAGGAAATATCAATATTGTCAATAAAAATTGCTTCGTATAAATTGGGGTAACATACATTATATTTATGTATATAAAAGCCATTAAATATAATATATTAAGAGAATATAAACATATTAGCAATTGAAATTCCATATGATGAGAGAAAAAAAAAACACACAAATTACCGTGTAATAAGTAATAAATTATTAAGGTAAGCGCCTTACTGTAACAAACATTACAAAAAACAACAGTCATTTTGAATGTGATATTGATGCAAAATTCTAATTAAATCCATTAATTTTAAATAATTTAGTGTTAATTTCCCCTCTTAAAAAAAGTTACATATCCATACAGTTACTGCTTATCTTAAAATCTCTGTATGTTATTTTTATATTTTTTGATCAAGGTGTTAGACCTAGCGATGACATAAAATCAGTTAACGATGATTCTGATAGGATGTCCGAATTAAATTCAACTGAAATTATAATATCAGAGAATGAAACTTTTAAGGTTTCCAGCGTATTAAAAAATGTTAATACTATTGTGTACATAGTATTAAAATTATTGTAATTATTTTCTTTATTATTAAAATTATTATTATCGTTGTTTTTTTTGTTGTTGTTATTATTTGTTTCTATTATTAATATTATTATTGTTTTTGTTGTTGTGTTGTTGTTATTATCATTATTATAATTATTATTATAATTTTATCATTATTATTGTTATTATAATAATTATATTTATTTAAAAAAAATTATATATTACAAATTATGAATTATTAATTTTATTTTTATTATTAAAACCATTGTTATTTTTATTATTTGTTTTTGTCGTTCTTATTGGTACTATTTTTTTCTGTTACTAAAATTATTATCATTGTTGTTATTATTATTATTTTTGTTATTAAAATCGTTATTATTTATCAATTATTATTATTTAATTTAATAATTTTATAATTTTTCCAGTTATGGAAAAAAGAATTGGCCTGTAAGTGAGCTAATGCTAAAAGAAAAAGCTAAGGAATTACATTCCCATTCGCTAACATGAACTCCCTTGGTGTTAATTAGTTCACGTTACCGCGAGTGCACTGTATATACAATTAAATTCTTAAATAAATTAATATGTATATATTAAATGTTCGTTAATATCGCTCAACATTTACGATTAAATTAATACTGCTATTTTTGGCATGTGTTTTGGTGATAATAATTATAAAATAATTAAATTTATCAAAAGTAATATATGTATCTGAGTTTTAACAGTTCTTTATTTAGAAAAATTATTTGGCTACATCACATTTTCTATTCGAATTGCTGCCGAAGTGGCAGCATTAACACTTTTATATACTGAACACTTCCTATATTCGAAATTATGCATTCGAATAGAGAAGCGTCGAATTGAAATTGAACGCTGTAACTGATTTTGTGCAAATAATTTAGCAAGTATAAATTTGTAAAAAATACAATTTGAAGTTGTTTTTTATATCCTTTTGTGAATATTTATAAACTTAAATTAATTATTTTGTTGCTAAGAAGTAATACTTAAACGAAAATATTGCTATCTGGCATAATTCCATACAAGCGCGCAAATTGTGGCATATTTTATTTAGCAATTAAATAGTCTGTTATTTTATAAAAAAAAAATATAAAACAATTAGTACATAAATTCTTGCAAATACAATTAAATAAAAATGGAATCAAGATTACCAAAACCGTCGGCTTTAAAAAGACCGATGCCAGTAACAAGAGCCATATTACCAATGGATAGAATAAAAACAGCAGGATTTGTGAGTAAAAGTTCACAACTACTAAGTAACAGCACCGCATCGTTATACACATTTCAACCATTAACAAGAGATTTAACAAATGTGCAAAATCTTAACAATCAAAGAAGTAAGCGTACTAAGTAATTTAAATTATTAAGATTCAAGAGTTTATTTTTATTGTTTTTATGAATTAGAACGTGCTGCATCACCTGAAGTTGCAAGATCAAATACTCAGTCTCGAGCAAAACTAAGACGTAGTCGCTCAGCGTGTGATATACGTGATATGAGACCTATGAAACGTATGGATTCCACTTTAGCGCCTATCCCCGCCAAAGCAGCTCGTCTTATGTCTACAACCACAACTTGTGTGAATTCCAATAGGCCCCCACGTATAGGATCGAATAATAATACAATTGGGGGGACCAACACAAATAACACAGTCAAACGTACAGTTGGACAACCCACTAGACCAGCAGCAGTACGAGCTGCCACAACTACGGCACAAACAAGCAGTTCAAAGAAAACGACTGCTACAAGTTCAGCAACATCTGTTTCGACAACGGGTGCTGGAAAACCCATTAATAAACGTATTCCTCCGTATGATTTTAAAGCCCGTTACAATGATTTGCTGGAAAAATATAAAGCACTAAAGGAGAAGTTTGAAGATAAATGTGAACAATTCGGAACGTTGGAGAGCCTGCCTGAGCAATTAGAAGATACACAAAATCAGCTTATAACAACTCAAAATGAATTAAAAAATACACAAACAATAAAGGGATGTTTAGAAAGTCAAGTTAAATTGCAGCGAGAAAAAATTGAATCTGCTGAAGCTAGTCTAAGTAAAACTACAGAGGAACTCAATAAATTGACAAAGGTTTATAATGTGAGTACATATGTATGTTTATTTTGTTAAATGATTTTTTTTTTAATTGTGTTACAAAATTAGTAGTGTTCATCTGAATATTCGATTTCGGATTAGCTAAAAATACGGAATTCGGAACAATAACGAAACAATTATAAAAAAGAAGGATCAAGTTTAGAATATAACTCAAATCCGAGGACTTTGTTATTTTAAATTATTAAGAAACTAATAGATATTTAAAAAAAACAACATTATTCTGTCTAAGATAAATCACATTAGCAAAGTTTTTGTTTGTTTAGAATTAGAACAAATAGGTATAAGGTTCGATTTCAGTTTAAAAATTAGCAAATATTGAGAAAGAAGTTTCTCAATAGTTAAACTCTTAAAAGCAATATTAATATCATGAGTAGCAAGACATTTATAAGGCAAAAAGAATGAAATGTTATTAAATAGTTTTAACAAAGGCAGATTAAATAAGTGCGTGTTTTGAATGAAGATTGCTCAAAAATGCTTTGATAACGTACTTTATTTTGAGTTTGTTTTTAGGTACATGTGGTGCTTTAAGGCATTTTCAAGAATAAAAATGGATTTTTTTTATTCTCGTATGAGAAATTAGTCAAACTTTTTTGATGTTGCGCGCTTTCGTCCTTGTTTTTTTCTCCGTAGGTTAAAAATGAACCGTGAAAACATTTTTTTCTAGAGCAGTTCATGAAGTCGGCAATCTAAGACATGGAAAGGCCTTCATTTTTATTTTTATAATTTTCCTTTCCGCAACTGTAAAATTTGTACCACGTCCCCTTTTGAATGAGATATTAATAGAATATGAAAATATTTACAGCAGCTTCACTTTTTTTACGTACCTTTCCCACAATGTATCACTTTTTATATAACAATATTTTTTTTAATTTAAAGCGGAATTATTAACAATTTCCGCAGCTGTTCTATACTTTATTTTCCAACACTGTATGTGATCGTAAAGCAGTTAAGATCTAATTTAAAATATATCTGACTTTAATTTCTATATGTCTATGTAGTATTTAAATAAAGTAAAAGTACTAGATCAGTAATAACAAACAAAGAGGGTTCACAAAAAATTTTAGTATTAAATAACGTAAAAACAAAATTTAGCATATTATTAAATACATATTTAAAAACCAAAAAAATTAAAAATTTAAATGAGCTGTTTTAAATAAATTTCCAGAAATTAAAAGAAGAACATGCTGAAATAAGTACGGAAGTGTTTGAACTACGTGAACGTTCCACAGATTTAGCTGAAAAAAATGCTACTCTTTTGGAAGAGATTGAAGTATGTAAAGAACAACTGTTCCGATCAAACATGGAACGTAAAGAACTACACAATACAGTTATGGATTTGCGCGGTAATATTCGAGTATTCTGTAGGGTGCGTCCACCACTAGATTTCGAACTGGACAAAAAATTATGTGGTTGGAATTATCTGGACGAAGCTACGGTAGAGATCGTGAATTATGATAAAAGTAAAACTAATGCTCATACGTTTAGTTTTGATCAAGTGTTTCATCCTGTCTCCGCTCAGGAATCCATTTTTGAAATGGTATCACCTCTAATACAGTCCGCTTTAGACGGTTACAACATTTGTATTTTTGCATATGGACAAACTGGTAGTGGTAAAACATATACTATGGATGGTATATCTAGTAATCCGGGAGTTATACCGCGAACAGTTGATCTGCTATTTGATTCTATTAAAAACTATCGTCATTTAGGCTGGGAATACGAAATCAAAGTAACATTTTTGGAAATCTACAATGAAGTTTTATACGATTTGTTGAGCAACGAACAAAAAGATATGGAAATCCGTATGGCTAAAAATAATAAAAACGATATTTACGTATCAAACATTACCCAAGAGACGGTAGAATCAGCGTCGCGTTTGCGCCAGCTAATGGATATAGCAAAAATGAATCGTGCCACTGCCGCCACAGTTAGCAATGAAAGATCATCTCGTTCGCATGCAGTGACTAAGATTGAATTGATTGGTAGACATGAAGAAAGACAAGAAATTTCTATTGGCTCCATTAATCTGGTGGATTTAGCTGGTTCTGAGTCACCAAAAACCAGCACTCGTATGAATGAAACTAAAAATATTAACAGATCATTGTCGGAATTGACAAATGTTATATTGGCCTTATTACAAAAACAAGATCATATACCATATCGCAATTCTAAACTCACTCATGTCCTAATGCCATCATTGGGTGGCAATTCAAAAACACTTATGTTTATAAATGTTGCTCCGTTTCAGGATTGTTTTGTTGAGTCTTTGAAATCGTTACGTTTTGCGGCCACCGTTAATCAATGTAAAATGGCTAAAGCCAAACGTAATCGTATTTTAAATACCTCTTCCCTTGCAAATAGTAGTAGTACAATTAGTAATTAGTTTTATATCTGTATTTATTTTTTAATTTGTTTTTTATTGTTTCCTTTTTAAATAAATCTTCCCAAGGCGTTTCTATAGGATTGATTAATTTATGTTAAAATACTTTATTATTTCTTTAACCGATATCCATCCAGCGTATGTCTATTTTTTTTTACCAAAATACACCAAATTTTTTTTACCAATTTTTTTAAATTAATTTCTTTTAATAAAATCGTGAACAAATTGAGAACTTTTGTTTTCTATCGTATAAAGATACATATAAATTAAATTTTTAAACAATAATAGAGATGAAAATTGTATTTCTACAAGGTTTTAATTAGCTTTTTTATCAGAGTTTTAAAACGTTTTTTATACCCTTCACCTTCATAGAAGGGTATATATATATATAAGTTTGTCATTCCGTTTGTAACTTCCACAATATAATTTTCCGACCCTATAAAGTATATATATCCTGATCCTTATAGTTAGATTCGATTAAGCCATGTCCGTCTGTGTGTCTGGATGTTGAAATCAGTTTTCTGAAGTCCCCAGATACCTTCGGGATCGAAATCTTTAATAATTCTGTCAGACATGCTTTCGAGAAGTTTGCTATTTAGAATCAGCAAAATCGGTTTAGGCCAACCAGAGTTATGGACCGATATGTGAGACAACCTCCATAAAAATTTATATTTTTTGTCCATTTTATTGCAATATTTTGAAATATATTGCAGATAATATCATGAAATTTTGTATACGTTGTTTTTATAATAAAAGAAGAAAGTGTGCGGAAAATAGTATGAATCGGCCCATGATTTCTCATAGCCCCCATACAAAAATCTTCCCGAAATATTGCTCAATTATACATAATTGCCTATAAAATTGAAATATAAGCCAAATTCAGCAAAAATAAGTTTTATGCAAAAATAAATCGCAAAACCAAATTTTTTTTTATAATTTTTAAGGAGTTTCTTTCAGGCTAATTTGGTCAAATGTTTGTTTCCAAACGTAAATAAAAAACTCGTTCGATTTTTATTTTATTTACCCAACGTTTCGTTAGTTTTATTATAACTTCTTCAGGGGTCTCGTTCTAAATAATCTAGTGACAAAATTTATTGTTTTATTACACAGCTTTAACTTATAGACTAAGTTTTACTTACAGCTTTGATTTTTTTATCATTGGATATTAATTTTTATTATTAATTAGTTACTAAAAAACGGGACATCACGAACAGAATTTTGGTATAAATAATGAAATAATTAATAAAAATATAATATACAATAAACGACCACAAAACTTAAGTCAAGTTTAACTTAAAGCTAATATCACAGAACTGATTTAATTATTAATTGCAGAGGAGTATTGAAGTTTCGTGTTGTCTTTGTCTTCTTTCGTGTTCATTGTTGTTTTTATTTTTTGTTGTATGCGTAAACTCTCCAGTGTATGCCTTTTGTTTTCCTTCCTTTCTATATATAATATTTTAACATTATCAAAATCTGCCACATGATTACACTCTTTTACGTGCTGGGAAAGTGCCGTCGATATTTTTCCATTTCTTATATCTGTTTTATGTTCGTTGATTCTTGTACCCAGCATTCTTTTTGTTGTACCAATATACACCAAATTGCACATCTCCCCCTCGTTTCCTTCACATTTTATTTCGTACACAACATTGTCTGTTTTTAATTTGTCCATCTTCGGTTTGTTATTCGTAAATAGCTGTCGTAATGTGCTGTTTGATTTGTATGCAATTGTTGTTGTGCCATCTGTTATTATTCCCTTTAATGTTTTCATCTCTGTGAGTTTTTGGATGAATGGTACACTGTAAAAATGTTTTGTTGTTTCTGAAACGGAGTCTTGTTTTTCCCTTCTGTTTTTTTGTGTTTTTAAAGCTGAGTTTATTAGTTTGTGCATTTTTGACATGAATAATCTTTATAGGCAAATAATTTGTTGTACTAAATTTAATGGTGGTCGGCCCAGAATTGGTCATAGCTCCTATACAAGGACCACATCTGAAAAAGACATTTATCCCTATATATATTGTATAAATATCGGTACGGACTCAAACAGATCATTTACATATATGCAAAAAACATCCCACAAAATTTTGTGAATTTCGTGTATTTTTAACCGTATGCCCCATATAAAGCCCTGTTCCGAAAATCACTTTAGTACTCATAAATCTCTTATAAATAAGGGTACCTTCAACATTTTACACGGATCATTTACATACATGCCAACAGTTTGAGTTGGATTTTGAGAATATCAGTCCATATTTGACTATGTCCCCATATAAGGTCCACTTCCGAACTCCACGTTAATACTAATATATATCTTAAATATACCGTTATTCAGGGGTGTCATAGAAACCAATGTTGTCGGAATTGGTTTTAAAACCGACAAGAAAAAATGCTTTGGTGTCATAGGGCACTGCTACACGTTCAATAAATATCGAGATATTTCTAGTATCAGGGGTGTCATAGAAACCAATATTGTCGGAATTGGTTTTAAAACCGACAAGAAAAAATGCTTGGTGTCATAGGGCACTGCTACACGTTCAATAAATATCGAGATATTTCTAGTATCAATTCCGACAATATTGGTTTCTATGACACCCCTGATTATGCTGAAATTCGACGTGAATTACCCTCATTGTCTTTCAAACAATATATAAAATAATAATTAAATTTGCACTAAAACTGAGTAGAAAACACAGAATAAGGATATTCTAGTCCTATAACCAGTGTACTTTTTGTATTTTTTATTACGTTTAGGTGAAGGATATTTAAGATTCGGCACAGCCATATATATCACTCTTACTTTTTTGTTTTTAAGTTTGCACTTAAGTTTCTCTCACCAGCAGCAATTGTGTAAGATGTCCTACAATCTGAATCTGAAAATATTACACTTGTTAAAAATGGCCATATGGATTTGAATATGGAAATTATTTGATAAATAGAAAAATTATTTTATGTTCAAGTGCATATTAATGCAATAATTATTAATTATAATGATGGTTTTGTTGAATTATCTTTTCGGCTCATTGCAAGATAGTATAAGAAAGCATTGATTGTATTTTATTATTCAACATTTATTATCTTATATGCTAAATGTTTCGTGGAAAGTATTTATATAATAGTTATCATTGACATAAACGAATATAACAGAAGTATTAATTTACTATTTACGACGCATTTCCTCTAGGACTATTTCTGGTAATTTAGCAATAATTTCACTATGTGACACTTTTCCAATTGTAGCTAAGACACCCCTCTTGTTGGGATGTTCAATGTCGCCCGCATATGAATAGTGCTCACCAAGCATATCGGTTAAACACCCACCATGAGCCTCCAATACAGCCTCTGGTGCACACGTATCCCATTTTTTACAACCTGGGCTAGCAAAGACATATGCATGAGCTTTACCTTCCAACAGCTGTAAAACTTTAAAGCCAGCTCCACCAACTTTTATAACGTCTGTGGGAGAGAGAGCATCTAGGGCGGCTTGAACTAAGGCATTAGAATGTGAACGTGTAGTAGTAATAACAAATTGATTTGTTGGTGCTTCAGTAGGTTCAAATCCCCCTGTACCGAGACCTTTTAAGCCCCAAATAGTGCGCCCCAATTCACCATTGGCGTTTTTATAATAAGGTTGATGTATTATACCGCCAACAGCAGCATTTCTAATGGAAATTCCTATTAAAACTGTGACATGATCTAAGAATCCTTGGGTATACTCAGATGTGCCATCAAGGGGATCAACCCATACTACAAAATCGTCATCGTTAGCATCGCAAAACTGTTCAGGACAGTTTAGCTTAAGTAATTCTTGATCATACTCCGAGACCAACCAGTCATTGCAAACATTTAAATCGGAACCACCTTCTTCACCAATTATTTTTATTGTAGGAAATTGTTTACTCAGTGATGCGATAATACTACGTTGTGCCGAGCGATCGGCTTCAGTTTGCAAGTCATCTTTTCCCTACAACATTAAACGTACATTTATTAAAAATGTTTTAATCTTAATAAGATAAGATATGAGGAATTGGTGATGCAGCAACTAACCTTTTCAACTATGCCCAAATTACCCTTCTGCATAACATCTCGTATAATTGAACCAGCACGTTTGGCGGTATTAATGGACAAAGCCATTATTCTCATCACTAAAGGTTGGGACATTTGTAATATTTATTTTTTAATTTTGAAACTATTGTTGAATTTCAACTTTAATTATGGAAATTATTTTTTAAGAGAACTGATAGTTCTGGCAAATTTTTTACAATATTGAACAGTTGTTTTTTCCTTTATCATGGTGTAACGCAGCTGAAGAAAACAAACAAACACTTGAAAAAGTATTATTTTTGACATAAGTAAATTCTAAACAAAGTCAGTCAGCTGTGCTTCTGCACTCACCTTGTATATATGTTCTTTGTTATTGTTTTGACTTCTGTTAGACAATTTACTTACTATTTTTCTAATTATAATACATTAGTATTTCTTTCTCGGTCTAAGACCGGAAGGAGTCACCCAATAAATACTTTTTCGGTATATAGAAAACCTTTCTTCATTTAGATTCAAAATATAGTTTTTGAATCACAATGTTAATAAATTGTACCATATTGTATATCATATTGGAAGTATTTTCAAGCACTTTTCAGATAATTTATTGATCATAAGAAATATTTGGTATTAACCCTTCGATGTTCTATAGAGCTGTGTCGTTCATGAACGAACGGGTTAAAATGAACGGATCACTTCATTGAACGAAATGAGCCGGTCATTTAACTGAACGATTTTCGTTCAATAGTGTACGGATCAATTTCGTTCAGCTGTTGTTTATCAAAAAACAAGAAGAAAATCACATTCAATAAGGGTTGTTTTCATTCGTTCAAAGTGAATGAAAATGACCGGTCACTGAAATGAACGACCGGGCACAACTCTAATGTTCTATGAACTTAGTCCCACTAAGTGCACCACATGGTCTGGCCAGACCCCGATTGAAAAACACAGCGAAATAAGTAAACCAAACAAAATGTACTCATTTTGTGTTTATTTAAAATACAACAGTCTTGTTATGTAATTATTTTAATATAATTATAAAATATTTAAATTACTCAGTTAAACAGTCGTTGCAAATATACGTTTTTTTCCCTGCCATGTTGAAGGCACATAGCTTTGTTGCAGTTACCGCAGCAAAAACGAGTTTTTCTCTAAGTTTTGGTTGTGGTTTTACAAATAACGCACAACGGACGGTAATTAGCTGAAATTGATGGGTACGGTACAGCTTGCACATGCTCGGATTGCGAGTTTGGATTTTGGCTCTGTAATGTCATAAAATATATATGCAAATAAATGTATGAAATAATCATTGTATCTAAACTATAAATAAAAATTATACTCACAAAAACATTAAACTTTGCCATAGCATTTCTTATATGCGGATAACGTAACACACGCGAATTTGATGCCCTTGATTCCATAAGTGGGAGAACCAACTGATTTGATAGTTCAATCAGGAATCGACGATGACGGACTGACTGCTTTACAGTCACCATTTCTGTATGTATTATATATGCAGCAAGTCCGGAAATGTCCAACATATTAAAAAACATTGCCAACGGCCAACAATTTCTTCCTCGCTTGCAGCTACAGTATGACACCATCTGATCTATTGTGTCCACTCAAGCTTTTTTATGGTTGTAGTCTATAATTTGATTTGTTTTTTTAATATGTTGGGCTGCCCTATCTTATTCATCTTCTGCAGATATACGTGGTACAATACTATTTGTATAATGCTCCGTTGATAGCAATATTACAGCTTTATTTTTCTTTGGAACGTACGAGCAAAGAGCATACTTTTCTTTATAAAAACCAAATAATGTTTCATGCAGTTGACGCTTATTAGATTTTTTGCAGGATGCAGATACAAAGGTTTATTGGATCGAACGATACCGACGGTGCTTCCAACAAATTTTGTGCAAGAGACAATGTTGTAAAAAAATTATCACAATATGTTGTACGGCCTGTATGAAAATACTTCCGTGCCAAATCCAATAACTTCACGAACGCCATCAGAACTTTTTCCTGTATAAATTTGGGCTCTTAAAGGATAATTTGATCTGGAATCACATATCCACCAAACTTTTATGACATATTTAGCTGGTTTCGATGGAATATACTGCGTAAGTCTCGTACGTCCACGATAAGAAAATCTTGATTTGTAGGTATATATCATGATGATAAGGTGCCCATAATTCCTTGATAAGTTGTGTTGCGATGTTCATTTACATTTTTGAAACAACAACAATCCAACCGTAAAAACGCCTCTTTCGAGCAAAACACGATTTAAAAAAATTGCAAAAGTTAACTTTGTCAATGCAAAAGCAATGATTCAAAAAAGTAACCTGGCTGGACCAGGCCATGAGGTGCACTTATCGAACTTTTTCTTGCGGTAGGTTTTTTGTGCGCTAAATGTGATCCAAATGATTCCAAATTTCTTTTATTCGATTCAGAACAACTTACTTGTAGAATTCATAGCCAACCTTTAGTGATAAGGGTTAATAAAATTACTTTAAATTCGTATAACTCCAAAACTAAGAGAGAGTGGGCAACAATTTTAACGTGCCGAGTTCAATTTGAGACATATTTAAATATACATAATGAATGGAAAATAATAAAACCAAATCCATCTGCAGTATTTATCGTTATGATTTATGATAAACATTCAAAAACAATAGTTTTGTAGCGATTTTATTTCTAGGTAATTATCTGGCAACATCGACGTAGGCAATGCAGTATATTATGATCGTTCTTCTTCTTTTACAACCTTTGGACTTGTCAAATTTTTATTCAACTTTATATTGACAGTTTTTCAACACTGTAGCAGGTACGTTTTTTGCGGTGCTCTTTTTTATCAATTAAGGAATTAATTAAAATAAATTATATATTATTGTTGTCATTTTGTAGGTGCCTTCTGGGAAGATAACTTAGAAAATGTCTCGCATTTTGGTTGGTGTTAAACGTGTGGTTGATTATGCCGTTAAGGTAAGAGAAAATGTAGCCCTCGCTGCGTTCTTACTAATATGTTGAAAAAATATACTTGCTGCCAGTGTTTTTGTTTCTTATCACAATTTTTGCGTAATCACCATCGGAGATGATGTGATGCGTTACTTGTTCAAGAATAAAAAATGATTTCTATTGGTTATTTAGGTACGCGTCAATCCTGAAAAAACTGGCGTTGTCACCCAAGGTGTGAAACATTCTATGAATCCTTTCGATGAAATCGCCGTAGAGGAGGCTGTTAAAATGAAGGAGAAGAAGTTGGCCAACGAAGTAGTTGCTGTGTCAATTGGACCCACCCAATCGCAAGAAGTAATACGTACAGCTTTGGCCATGGGCGCTGATCGTGGCATTCATGTCGAGATTTCCGGCAAGGATTACGATCTATTGCAACCTATCCACATTTCTAAGATTCTAGCTAAGTTAGCTTTAGACGAAAAAGCTGATTTGGTAATTTTAGGCAAACAAGCAATTGATGATGATTGCAATCAAACCGCCCAAATGACCGCTGCTGCTCTTGACTGGCCCCAGGGCACCTTCTGCAACAAAATTGAAAAAACTGTTGATGGTTTGACCATTGTGCGGGAAATTGATGGTGGTCTTGAGACAATTAAAACCAAAACTCCAGCTGTTTTAAGTGCTGATTTGCGTTTAAACACACCACGTTATGCCACTCTACCAAATATTATGAAGGCCAAGAAGAAGCCCTTGAAAAAGGTATCCGTTGGGGACTTGGGTGTTGATGTTAAACCACGCATTGAAGTCATTTCCGTAGAGGATCCCCCAGTCCGCAAGGCTGGTGCTGTCGTACCCGACGTTGATACATTGGTCAGTAAACTCAAGGAAGGTGGACATTGTTAATCGATGTTTCGTGTTCTCTTAAACAAGTTGAATTTTGAAAAGTGTGCATTTATATAAGTTATAAAAACCCCTTCCCGATTATGTGCCTTTGTAGTAAAAATTCTTTATTCTGTTTGTATCATTTATTGGCTTTATTATAGAAAATTGAACAACCATTATGTTATAAACAAATTTACTTATTTTGATTAAATAAAACCCTATTATAATTTGTAAATTTGTTTAAATAATTGTTTATTCCGGACACATCGCTGTTGTGATTTTGTATTAAGCTCAGAAGCAAGCAGTTATATTACCCAACAAACATTAAAACACGTGACAATTCACATACATATGTATATATTTTTTAAAATGATATACATACATACTTCCCAGCAAGCCATATGAGTCCGAAAAGAGTCTTTTTCTGACACCTTTTTCGGAGCGTTAACGCTCTTTATGAGCCCAAAAAACATAATTGCTCCGAAAACCTTTAGAAAAGAGGGTCATTACGTTCGAAAATGGTCCGTCAGAAAGAGCTCTTAGATAATGTCAGAAAAGAGTCTTTTATGAGGGCTGTTTTGGGCTCTTAAAGAGCTCTTAGATAATGTCAGTGAAGAGTCTTTTATGAGATTTTTTTTGGGCTCTGTGTAATCTTGTTTTGATCATTCTTGTGTGGTACAGCTATGTTTTTTTTTTTTTGTTCAAAGCACAAATAACAGGACAACAACGCTTTGGTACACACATAATTGAGTAGAATTTATGAGTCATACTGCGTGCCGACTCAGGACAGTAACAAGCTAATTTTTCTTTCGCTCCGAAAATGCTCTTTAGTTGGACTCTTTTCTGACTCCTTTTTCGGAGCGCTCCTAGAATGGTATGCTGGGTTACTATAAGAACAAACGTTATCATAGTTTTATATAAAGTTTTGTTTTGTACGACCAATGTCTTTTTTAATTTTATTCTAAATCATCACATGAATATGTACTTGGAACGTAACGTAGCTTAAAGTCACCTCTATTCCATTGAAAATGAAATTTCTGTCAGCTCATTAATAATTGAATTCCAATTGTTTTTTTAACCATTTTTATGGGGTATTTTTAACTTGCCATTTCTATAAATTCCCAAAAACGCAATTTTAAATAAGCGTTTTCAACACTGCCTTGGTGCACTTGATTGCCCATCACTTGCGTTTAAGTCAGCTGTGCGTTTGTTTTCCCAACAGCTGTCTTTTTGTCATTTAGTTTGAAAACTCATTCATTCGGCGTGTTTAAAAAGGTTTTCCAACTCACAATCATCAATTAAAATGAGTTTTTTGCGAAGCACAGGAAAATGGTTAATAGCTGGAATATTACCACTCCACTCTGATGAACACGACAAAGTTTCCAAAGACACTAGAACATACAAATCGTTTGTGCAACGACCACCTTCAAATGAAAGTGGATGGGAAAGAGTCAAAGAAGTATTTCAAGTGGAGTAGGTTTAATGAAAACGGTTTTGAATTGATTTTTTTGATAAAACTTTCCTTTACAGTGAGTTTGGAGCAATTTCGACCGAGTTAAATTCAATATATCAAGCCGGTTTCTTGGGTTTTTTAGTGGGTGCTATATATGGCGGTATTATACAATCACGTCAGGTCTACATGAATTTTATGGAAAATAATGAAGCTACAGCTTTTAAATCTCATTTGGATGCCAAGGTTAGCTGAATTTGTATAAAAGGAAATCGAAATTGTATTACCTTTTTCATTTTTAGAGAAAACTACAAAATGAATTTACAATGAATTTTGCCAGAGGGGGGTTTAAATGGGGTTGGCGCGTTGCTCTATTTACTACTTCATATTAGTAAGGCGCTATTAAAATAAATAGTTGAAAGAAGTTTGTAAAATACATTTTCGTCTCCATTCTAGTGGTATTATTACTTTGGTGTCTGTTTATAGAGAAAAATCTTCTATTTATGAGTACCTGGCTGCTGGCACTTTGTCTGGAGCCATGTACAAATTTAATATGGGTCTAAGAGGTATGACTGCTGGTGGAATCATTGGTGGAGTTTTAGGTGGTGTAGGTGGAGCTGCATCTTTGCTAATTTTAAATTTATCGGGCTCATCGATGGAAGAGGTTCGTTATTGGCAATATAAATGGCGTGCAAATCGAGACGATGCCATTGCCGAATCTTATAAGGTATTTTCTAAAATTTTTTTATAATTTTATTTTACTTTAATAATCTTTTAACTATTAGCTTGCTACCGAAATGGATGAACCCACACCCGAACTTTTGAAATCTCACGATGCAAAGGTTGGCGAAAAAATTACATTAGAAAATGTCAAATAAAAAAATATTAATTAATTTTTAGAATTAGAATATTAAAGTAAAACCATATTGTTAATTTAATTTGTAATACTTTAATGGTCAAATATTTTTTTCCCGTTTTATATGTAATATAACAAACAGAGATTAAATTTATGCTCATGAACACAATCTTATAGTACTTCCTGAAAATAAATTTTATAAATTTCAAGCTAATTTTATTTTTATCAAATTTATGAGAGAATATTGAATCACAGTTTATGCTGTTTGAAACTGGCCATGGTATTATCAAACGGGTAAAATTTTTAGGCAGTGTCCATTTAACTCTACAACGTCACTTTTTAATCTAAAATTTGTTTTATCATGGACTATCAATCATTTGTTCCTAGTTTATGCAAAATTGTGAAATACATATTAAGGACCTTTTTATACCCTACACCACCATAGTGGGGAGGGTATATTGGATTTGTGATGATGTTTGTAACGCCCAGAAATATTGCTCCAACACCCACCTTAAAGTATACGGATCGGCTCAGAATCACTTTCTGAGGTCGCAATTTTGAAGACATTTCGATAAAATTTGGTACGTAATATTTTTTCGGCCCAAGGACGAATGGGATTGAAAGTGGTAGCAATCGGTCCATTATTTCACCTGGTCCCCATACAAAAGTCCTCCCGAAATTGGGGTTTACCGATCATAAATGTTTGAATTATGCAAGGAACCAAACAAATTTCATCACAAATGAGTGGTAAATGAAGCCAAATCACATATACAAATTTTGTGCAGATCGGTCCATAATTAGTCGTAGCTCCCATATAAGGCCCCCTTCCGAAAATCACTTTAAAGAGCGTAACTCACTCAAAAATGTTGGTATCGAAATAATATTTAACACAAATATATCTCATATGTATACCAACAAAATAGTCGTAGCTCCCATATAAGGCCCACTTCCGAAAATCACTTTAAAGAGCGTAACTCACTCAAAAATATTGGTATCGAAATAATATTGAACACAAATATAGTTCATATGTGTACAAGCAATACGATAGAATTTTATTGTGATCGGTCCATCATTAGTCGTAGCTCCCATATAAGACCCACTTCCGAAAATCACTTTAAAGAGCATAACGCTCTCAAAAATGTTGGTATCGAAATAATATTTAACACAAATATATCTCATATGTATACCAACAAAATAGTCGTAGCTCCCATATAAGGCCCACTTCCGAAAATCACTTTAAAGAGCGTAACTCACTCAAAAATATTGGTATCGAAATAATATTGAACGCAAATATATTTCATATGTATACAAGCAATACCGTACAATTTTATTATGATCGGTCCATAATTAGTCGTAGCTCCCATAAATGGTCCACTTCAGAAAATCACTTTAACGATCATAAATTTCTTAAGAATGTTGGTAATCAAATAAAATTCGACACAAACAATATACAGAAATGATGACACCTAATTTTATAATAGTCGGTCCGTAATTAGTCGTAACTTCCATATAAGAGACCGTAATCAACTTCAACCTCCCTAAATCTTTTAAAAGTATTTATATCGAGATAAAGTTTAACATATTTATATTCACAGAAATCATGACACTGAATTTTAGTCCATAATAGGTCATATGGGAGATATGATAGCGCACATTTCTGAAAAACTGTTTTATACATATACTGGGTGTAGGGTATTATATGGTCGGGCTTGACCGACTATACTTTCTTACTTGTTTGTCTTCTAATTAAATAATCATAACAAATTATGTATTATTTTTTTATTTTTGTAATTTATTATTGTAATTGAATTATTAGTAGTCCTGCTAATTTTGTTTCTATGCTTTTTTTAACATAAATAAATAAAAAAAAAATAAAATTATAGGATAATAGTTTTAAAAATTTATTAAAGAACATATACATATTTATATAGTTAAACTAAATAACCAATTTCGATTTGCAATAAAAATTAAAAAATATATGTATGAAAAAACTTAAATTTTCTTATAAATAATAATGCACACAAAATTATAAAAAAAATACTTAAATTTCAAGGCTAAGAAAAGCATTCTGAAATTTGTATATATAGCAGTCTAAATATGCAAAAAGAAATTATGTAAAAAGGCTAAATAAAAAACTAAAATTCAAAATGCTAAATTAATACGTTTATGTTGATTGTTCTTGGGGTTTTGTTAAACGCTTAGCACCACGATTGGGAGGCCCTTTTGGTTTGGCAAAAGCTGGTCGGTGGAGCATTTTCTTAGGATGTAATTCATCTTGCAGAAATTCTTCGGTTAGTTCAGAACCTGAGTCGATTTCAAGCTAAAAATGCAACAAAAAGATATAATTACGTATATTTTATAACTATCTTAAATGCCAGTCTACCTTCTTCACTATTTCTACACCAAATGAGTATAGCGTTTCCAAAAATGGTTGTTTACAGCTAGAATACATCATTCGCTCCCTTACGGAACAGTTGTAACCGGGCATGGAGTAAATGAAGACAAACGATTCTAAATAATCACCCTCATGAGTATGTTTAAATAAGTACAAGTGATAACGAGCATGGTCATCAGGTATTTGTTTTGGAAGTTCTGTTAACGGTACAACCGCAGCATGCGAAACATGTATCTGTTCGGCTTCTAAATCTATGCGAAATTGCAAATAATCATAGGATCCGCTAAGTAAATCCCGAACTGCTAGTTTTGTGGCATCTGACAAGGGACATGATATGCCACCCAGTGTTTGATGGCGAGTATCGGTATTTATTTCAGTATTTACTTCAGTTTTTCGTAATTCAGCCATCTCTTCTTCACGAGTAGTTAGAGGAGCTGGAGCGGCAAATGCTTTTTTATGTTTTTGGTAACCCTCTAATGAAGTTTCATCTTTTGATGTGGCATGCAATTCTTCAGTGATATGAGCAGAACCGAATTCTTGTTTGAGCGTCGCTTTAGTGGAAGCATAAACCATTTTCTGACGTATGGAAGCTGTGTCAGGTACCCAACTGAGTAACAGCCAGGCATAACCTAATGATGTTTTATTATCCAAGCGATATAAAATATAACATGGTACATTGTCTTCAATTAGAGAAGGAACAAGTTTATCGAAATCTTTTTCCCAGTCTTTTTTTACGTCCGCGGTGGTTGAGCAAGATAATTCCTCTACAAGTACATATGTATGTATAACATTTCATAATTTATTATCATGTTAAAAACAAACAAAAACAATACCATTTTCAATAGACACTTTGATGACACGTAATTTTCCATTTTTAGCTTTTCCAAAGACTTTCAATAGTTTTTCATTGGCTGAACACAAAATAAAGGGGGGGCAAATTTGGATTATTGTCCACAAAATAAAATTTTCTTTGTTAAATTCATTTACAACTACTTACCTTTAATACCGGTTTGATGAGACATTTTCTTTTAATTTATTTTGTATAATTAATGACTACTTATTTTTTGTATTTTCTTTTTATGCACATGCACAGATATAACTTTTTATCTTTCGTTCTTGTGCTTTTTTGACATAAAATTCTATTTATTACTCATTCCACGGTTTAAAAGTAACAAAAACAATAAAAAAAATACAAGAAAATTTTTGACAATCCTAAAACAATTCACAATAATTAAATTTTATCTTTCTTCTCGAAAACAGTGCTGTCATAACAGTAATTTTTTTTTTTTTCATTTCAGGAAAAACTTAGTTACAAGGAGTAGTTTTGTGACTAGTCCCGTGATATGCAAATCTGGATTATATGGTCCAGTCCTAGGACATCGAAATGATAAATAGACTAGTTTTTTTCAAACAAATGGATTATGTTTGGAGTACTCCTGGTCCATTGTGGAGTAGTCCATACATGCGTGTATGGAGTACTTGCGTTTTTTGCAGAGAAGGAGAGATAAGACGTCTTATCTTCCCTTCACCAGCTTAAAAAATTGCTACGTGTAAATTGGACTTATAGGCAAAGTTGATTTTCCAAAAGCCGACTATTCATAAGTCTATTTTATATCAATACGCGATATATCGTCAAAAATAGTTCATCTGGCAGCACTTGCAATCATTTATTATTTAATAGTGTTCTTTAAAAGATTAAAATTATTTGCAAATTATCAATTAAAATTATACATTATTATAATGAGCTTTAGACAAAGTTATAAATTAGTCACAAAGCAAGCCATACGATGGTTTCCTGGTCATATGGGTAAAGGCTTAAAGCAAATGCAACAGAAATTAAAGTCGGTGGATTGCATTTTGGAAGTACATGATGCACGTATACCGCTTTCCGGCCGAAATCCCGAATTCCAACAAACAATAGCGGGCGGAGTTAAACCTCACATATTAGTTCTAAATAAGAAGGATTTAATATCATCCGGAGATCAAAAGTATATAACCAGAGCTCTACAGCAACAAGAGCGTTTGGAACATATTATATTCACAAACTGCAAAGATCAACAATGTACTGGAATGCGAAAATTAATGCCTTTAGCAAATGAATTGATCTCAAATTCTGGAAGATATAACAGAGAAGGCGAGAAAGATTATTGTGTGATGATTATTGGGGTACCAAATGTGGGCAAAAGTTCTCTACTAAATTTTCTGCGAAATCGTCATCTAAAGAAAAAAGGAGTAGCTCAAGTTGGTGGTATAGCAGGTGTCACTCGCTCAGTAATGGAAAAAATCAAAATAAGTGAAGACCCTTTGATGTACATGATAGATACACCAGGAATTTTGGAACCCCGCATTAGTAGTGACGAAATGGGTATGAAATTGGCTTTAGTTGGATGTCTTCCGGATCATTTGGTGGGAGAGGATTTAATAGCAGATTATTTATTATATTGGCTGAATCGGAATAAACGCTTTGAATATGTTTCATTGATGGGTTTAGAAAACCCTTCAGATAACATATCCGAAGTTTTAGTCGCATGGGCAAATAAAATGGGTATACAAAGGAAAGTTAAAACAAGCGATAGGCAAATACTAATTATGCCCGATATTTTGAATTCTGCCAGACATTTTATTAAGCTTTTTAGGACAAAAGCATTGGGTCCCTGCAATTTAGATAAAGAAATATAGCAAATTAAAAAATACATGCCAATATTTATTTTTATTTAATTTTTGTCATATAAGCTTTTTTGCATTTCCAAACTTAAGAATAAGAAATTACAAGAAAAATGTCATTTCCAGTCATACGAACATATTTATACAACAGGCTGAATAATCGGCACGTCAATAGCAATGTTACCAACACCCGGTACTGGTATAGAATACGAAACCGCGTTGCTGTCGACACTGTTTCCACTTTCATTTAAATCTTGTTGCATCGTTATATCTACTGTATCAGCAGCCTCATCCACAACAGTTGGAACGCTTGATAAGCCCATATTACCGTCTGCATTTAAGATTCTTAATTCATCCGGGACACCTAGTAGGCGGTCATTTATATTTCGCTGATAAATAGAGCGTTTCTCATAAAAGTCAATTATAAACTCAGGATTCTTTTGCTTCAACTCCGTACCGGGTACTAAATCGAATTCATCACAAAACTGCCATTTCACCAAGTAGAAAATGTCACCTTTTGTATCAGTTGCTCCTACAATTTGTTCTATGGGTAAGCCCCTTTCATAGCCACGGGGTTTTTGTATTTCTTCTACCTTGGGTTTCTTTTCACCACGTTTCTTAGATTTGGCTCTTGATTCTTCGAATTTCTGCATTAGTTTTGGACAGTCACAATTCTCTTCCGGCTCCCAAGTGTTATCCGAGTTAGGGTAACCGCGCCATTTTATAAAGTATTCAACTTTACCCTCCGGTGTAATTCTTTTATCAACAATTTTTTCCACTACAAAGCCAGTTTCTTTTGGTGTGCTCTTCACCATTTTTTTATAATCGGATTTAAAAATCTTGGAAGATTTTCTAAATAAACGTCGAGATAAAAAATATTTTTGTGTACAAGTAAATGTCAAATAAAAAATGGTGGAATTGTTAAATGTACTGTATAAACCATTTTTATTTAAGTTTAAAAACAGAGATGCCAAACCAATTTTTTGCTATTTTAGAAGCGGGACATATACCAACAGTATATGTATTATGATATTACAATTTTGTTTCTAACCCGTCATTTACACATGCAAGTGCAAGTTCGAAAAAGTCAATACATTCACACTTTTTTACTAATTCACTCACATTTTTTCAATTGCAGAGCTACTCGAGTTTTTCGAATAAGTTTTCGTATATAATACGTACAAAGCACTTCATGCAAGTACTTGCATGTGTAAAGGCAGGGTAAATAAAAAAATATTTTCCTTTAATCGAATGGAATAAAATAACTGTAAACAATGCGTCACCAATAAAAATATACAAACAATTTTTAAAGTTTTCTTTACTAAACATTTACCTGGGTTCTACATTTTTGAAACAAAGTGGAAGTGAAAATTTCATTAAGTTTATATTCTAATTTTAGTAAAAATTATTTGAAAAGTAGAATAAAAGTTTTACTCGTTTTCTAGAATCTAGGAATTAAAAACGATTTCAGTTTCACTTCGTAGTGGATTTTTTATAACATAACGATTTAAATATTGAATAATACTGTCCTTAATTAGTCTCACGCAGTTATAATTCCGTAACAATCAGGCATGTGATGGAAATCGAAAACGAATGAGTTTTAAGTCAAATTTTTCGTAATATTTCTGTATTGAAAAACTTTTATCACATAAAATATAAAGATATTGGGCTACTAAAGCGAATATTAAAACAAAATTTTTAAAAATTAGATTATAAATTGTTGCGGTGGATTTTCGAGGGTGCCGAATGTAGGGGGTATGAGAAATTTTCTTGGCGTGGGTGTGCCAGAATAATAATGATGGGGCGAGCACTAGTACTCATGTCCAGGGCACCGGCCAAAGTACCCAATGGTCATGCTACCCCATTATGTATAAATTTTGGTTATTTTTAATTTCGAATGGTCTACTGTGTGCATACTGGGAATTGTCAATCCGCAGTAGGCCATTGGCAACAAGAGGGGTAAACCTTGTCATGCGACCGCCCGAACGAATGAATCGCAGTAAGCCCCGCGTACAAACCTGAAAGTAAAAGAAAAGGATAAATTAATAATTTATTTAAAAAAAGAATGTAATGGAACAATGCATACCATACCATTTTGACTTTGTATTTCTAGAAAAATTAAACAGATGGTGTTCAGTGTTGGATAACGTAATGTGTAGTTTTTGTTTATTGTGAATAAATCTCGTTTTGTTTATCATACATAACGTAGTAAGATGAATAAAAGTAGATCCTTTTTGTTTTAATGTTTTAAGTGTTATATAGTGGGCGGGACAAATAAGTAAATGTGAAGGCAAAAAGGGATAAATATTAATGGTTATGGTAGAAAAGGATAAATGCACATATACAAATAAGAGGGAAATTTAAATAAAGATGGCTCTATGGGAAGGCGCGATTAATCTAATCCAGCCGTAGCCATATATTGGTATTTGAGTTCATTGCAGTTCTGAACGTTGAAAAATATAGTTGAGTAAGGCAGCGCGCAAATGAAAAACAAATTATAAAAGAAAAAAAAAAAAAAAGTGAAAAGTGAGACTTTACAAAAATTTGAATAACTGAACGGAAGTGAAGAATTAATTGTGTCGAAATAATTAGAAGCAAAGGTGAGCAATTGATAAATAGGAAAACTAGTTGATTCAACGTTAATCTATGCAATAATTTCTTTTTGTTAGGCTAAATATAATATTTGTTTGGGAAGGCATACAAAGTTGAACATTCCTGTTATTTGTGTTAGTAAAAAGCGAGAACGTAAGTTTAGTTGATATGCATATTAGTTTTCTTTTAAGAGTTTAATAAGGCTTGTTTCTTTTTTTTGTTTAAATAAACAGCTTGAGACTGGTTTCTTTCTGGAACAGGACCAGAGAAAGAACAATAAGAAACCGGAAACTTCCTGGGAAGTGAAGGTTCTTCATTAAACCCCCCCTCACATGAGAAACGAACAAGGTAACCAAAAAAAAAAAGAAAAATAAAAGAAAAAGAGAAGGGAAAGGAAAAAGAATCAGTCCAGAATATAGAAATAAGCAACAAATGGTAATAACAGAACGAGGGGAAAACTGGATCGTAATAGTTTTTATTAGATTCTTCGATATTAATGGAGGCGAAAAAAAAAAAAAAAATTAGATAATTAAGTCATTAAATAATCTTGAGTGTAGGTCTTTATGTAATTTTAAGTAAATGTTAAAGTTTATTAGTAATGAGTCTCACAATAGATATCAGATCCGAAGCGTATTAGTTTAAAAAAAAAAATATATATATAATACCTACTATACACCACATACTAGATAAGTGATTTTAGAGAGCTCTTTCAAGTCATAGGATAAAATATATTACTGAAACGAATTTCAAGACGGGAATTACTTTTCCGTGGCATGTAGAAACGCCTGATAGATATCATTGTGAAAATTGCTAATAGATTGTTAAAATGCGACATATTATAGGATAGTTTTGTAATTTTTTTTTATGTTTAATAAATATGATGGTATATTATGCATGAAGATTTAATAAGAATCATGAGGGCTTAAATTTATTTATTTAAGGGGTAGGAAAAAGAAAAGGTAAGTGGTGAACTGCGATCGGTGTTACGGGGTTACTATCAATATTTGGTTTGAACGTAACCATGGTAGGGAAGGGCGGCTGGAGTAACATCTACCTCCTATTGTATTGAGGTCTTAATATGTAGTAGTGAAGACATGTTAGTTTCTGTTTGTTTTTTTTTTGTGTTTAATAAATTTTTATTGGTACAGTCCTGAGTCTAGAGTGAAGGGAGGGACCACTCCTGAGTAATTCATGCTAAAAGCTAGTCGGCCATGGTTCAATCTAGTGCTCCCAAAAGGACATGTAACAATATGGCGCCCAAACTAAAGAAGTACTGGCGTGTAACGCCTAGTTCAAAGAAGAAGTGTAAAAAGATCTAGACACAACACAATAGTTCACTAGAGTATAAATCTATAGACATACTAAATTCTTCTAGTCCATATCTTATACTAATTTAGGACCGATAGCCTTTCTGGGTAATAATCCTGGAAGATAGTAGTATAGGTCATTAATAGTAATCAAATTTGAAATTAGAAGAATTTACCACTAATTAGGTGTGACTAATAAACTAAGAGTTCGAGAATAATAATGACCTTTAAGTGTACAGAGTCAACCTAAGAGTAAAATGTATAATAATATTTTAAATTATTATAGACCTTGTTTACAACCTGATGGGAAACCTCTTAATAGCCGCTCAATAATATTATTTGAGGCCAGTCGTATTAAAATGTTCTCAATCAGGTCATTGATGCTTAGTGAAAGGTCAATAGGGATTCAAGTCTGAAAATAGTTTTTTTTTTGAATGAGAGACATCAATACAGAAACTCTCTGAATGGAGAGAGCCAATTTGTATAACCGCATGCCTCACCACCTATCTTTTACCACCCCTTTTATGCAAAAAAAAAAAAAAAAAAGAAAAAAAAAAATAAAAAAAAGAAAAAAATATTAAGAGACTTTACTTAACATTAGAATAAACTATTCAGTTTTTAAACTCATTCATGATAATTATTTTTTTTTGATATTAATAATTTATTACATTTTGTGGATGTTAGAATTTAGAATTTATATAGATAATAGGCACAGTCAAAATCCAATTCGTATATTATTTTCTTTGATATTTTTTTTCATTATTTAGGTTAATTTATATATATTTAGAAAAATTATTGATTTTATGTTTTTTTTTTTGTACGTTTTTATTAGTTTAGGTTTAACTACATTATTTAGAAAATATCCCCAATATTAGGATTCGGATATTTATATTTTTTTTTATTCAATTTATTTAGTAGGTTATTTAATTAATAATATTCGTTGTAAACCATAAGTTTTAGGATACAATTAATATTCTTTTTATTCGTGTGAATGTTATTTCTCATATCTACGTTTTTATAAAAAATTTCACTATAACCAGCGTAATTAGAAATCAAAAATTATAGTAGAATTTGGAGTTTTGATGTGATGAACGTTCAAACCAGGTACCAAGCTAAAAACAAAGAAAGAAATAGTATTATTGAAACCAATAGGAAATCAGTGAATGGTCAAGGTAATAGAAAACGCAGTAGGTTATCTGAATTTGATTTAAATCGATCATCAATCCACACTGAACCAAAACAAAGAAAAGTGAATAAACCAAAAGATAATATGGCTAATTCCAATGATAATATGAACATAGGATCCCAGTTTACGGATTTATCTGGTACGATTATGGCTTCGACGCATGGGAATACTTCCAATCAGACGCCGGACTCAGGTTTCCGGGCACTCTCAACTGAGACAAACGCGGGTAGTGGTGACATAGGGCCAGGTGTTAGGGAAATGGTCGCTGATGAAGCGTTAGTTGTCCAGAGGTCTCTGGAGGACAAAGTTAGGAAAATGGTTCACGAAGAAATGACTGAAGTTAGAAAAACTATAGGCGATCTAACAAAGGCTGTTAATGTCCTAACTAGAACGGCATCTGCTCCTACCCAGACTGAGACGCCTAGTGTGTCGAGGGAAGATAGAAATGGTACATCAGTAGAGAATGGTGAGATGAGAGGCAATTCCGGGAATGAAAACACATACATACCGGGGATAAATGCATCGCGCACGTCATATCAGCCATTTTCAAATCAATTTATCAATAACTCAATACCATCAGTAAATATGAGTTTTGCGCATAGAGATAATAGGGCAGCTTCAAATGGAAATTCGTCTTTTGATTTTAGGCAGATTCGAATTGATAAATTGGGGCTTGTATTTGATAACAAGACTTTGAGTATCGATGATTTTATATTTCGATTGGAGCATCTAAAAACACATTATAGCATACCAGATAGAGAAGTCGTTAGAGATTTTCATTTGTTAGTAGCGGATTCGGTCAAAGATTGGTATTGGTACTTTATAGGTACTCATGGTTTAACCGAATGGCCTGTACTGCGTCTTGCGCTACTCTCACAATATCAGACTCCACATTCCAACTTTGAAGTAATGAGAGATCTAGTAGAAAGGAAACAACAAAGTAATGAAACGATTGATATGTTTTTTCACGAGATGAATAAGTTGAGCTCAAAACTTACACAACCAATGCCAGAATATGATATGATAAAAATCATGAAGCGCAACATAAATTCATATCTAGCAAGAATTGTGTATCCACTAGCTGTTTCATCCGTAGAACAATTACGTATTGAATGCAATGAGGCAGATCGTAATTTCCCCAGAAGAGATATGAGAAATGTAATTCCACCACCTCGTAGTGGTAAACATATAAATGAAGTCCAATTAGAAAGCAATGATTATCCAGATGATGAAGCAAGTCCAATACAAGAAATAAGGGAAGTTGAGGCCTTACGAATGGGACAACAACAATTTCAACAACAAAAACAACTCCTAACATGTTGGAACTGTAAAACAGCTGGACATGTTTATATGGAATGTCCAGTAGAACAAAGAACTCTTTTTTGCTATAAGTGCGGAAAGCCAAACGTCACTACTCCTAAGTGTCCAATATGTCAACAAAAAAACGCGATGAATGGCGTGAGTATAAGAGGGGACTCGCGTCAGAAGGAAACCCCTGCATATTCAAGGGAGTAAGCTTTGAAAAAAATGAAAAGGAAAATGTATTAGATCAGTTTAGAAAAGCGAATAGTAAAGAAAATATAGCTCAGATTAGACACTATTTACCATTACAGGCGAGACAGGAAAATTATAATAGAGTTAGAACAAGGATATTCGGGATGGATTCGTTAAAGGCGACAGTATCGGAGAGGATTCTAAAGATCAGGCGTAAATTCAATGAGCGTCGTAAATTAAGGAAAATGATAATAGAAGCGATTCACGGAATAGATAGAACTAGAGATCCAAGAATTTTTGTGAAGGTGAATATACTTGGGCATGAGATGAAAGGATTGTTAGACTCGGGAGCATCTGTTAGTATCATTGGAAAAAATTGTAGGGAATTAATAACTAAGTTAGGTATTCTAGTTAATCCAATGCTGACCAGTGTGAAAACTGCCAGTGGTCAACATCACAGAATACTAGGAAAAACAAAAGTATCAATTAAGTATAAAGATCAAGAACAAGCAATGGTATTGTATCTTTGTCCTGATTTAGAACAAGAATTATATTTAGGTATAGATTTTTGGGAAAAATTTGGTCTAGTACCAGAGACGGTTAGGATAGATGAGATGAATATTGAGAAAGTTCAACCTGATTTAGTAAATAGAGAGTTAGAATATAGAATGAAGCCGCATGTATTAACCGCCGATCAGCAGGATGAATTAGACAAGGTAATAAAACTTTTTAACTCTTTTGAGGAAAATGGATTAGGTGTAACTCCTTTGGAGAAGCATACCATAAAATTGATTGAAGGCGCAGTACCCGTTAAAGACCGACATTATCCAATTTCGCCTGCGGTACAGGAAATAACATATAACGAAATTGATATAATGCTTAAGCTGAACGTAATAGAAGTCAGTGAAAGTCCATGGAACAATCGAACAACGGTGGTACGTAAGCCTGGAAAAAATCGCTTTTGTCTGGATGCTAGAAAACTAAACAACCTTACAATAAAAGATGCATACCCATTGCAAAACATTGATGGAATAATAAGTCGAATAGACGAAACGTACTTTATTAGCAGCATTGACCTCAAATACGCCTTTTGGCAGATTGAACTGGATGAGGAAAGCAAGCCGTATACAGCCTTTACAGTACCTGGACGCCCACTCTACCAGTTTAGAGTTATGCCATTTGGTCTTTGCAATGCGGCCCAACGCCTTTGCAGACTAATGGATAAAGTGGTACCACAACGAATAAAGCAAAATGTTTTCATGTATCTCGACGACCTGCTCATAATATCAAGCACTTTTGAAGAGCACATACAAATATTGGAAGAAGTGGCGAATTGTTTAAAGAAAGCTAATCTCACAATAGGTCTCAAAAAGTCGCAATTTTGCTTTCAAGAATTAAAATATCTAGGATTTATTATTGGAGGAGGAATGCTAAAAACCGATCCTGAGAAAGTTGTTGCGATAAGAAATATAAAGATTCCAAAAACGACACGAGAAGTAAGAAGTTTTCTCGGTACCGCCGGCTGGTACAGGCGGTTCATAAAAGACTTTGCTACAATCGCCACGCCTCTAACAGATACATTAAAAAAATCGAAAAAGTTTGTCTTAACTCCGGAGGCTATTGAATCGTTCAATAAATTAAAAAGAGCTTTAACCAGCGCTCCAGTATTAAGACATCCTGATTTCACGAAACGTTTTTACATTCAGTGTGACGCATCGGAGTATGGAATCGGGGCGGTGTTATTTCAGGTGAACGCTAGCGAAGAAGAACATCCTATCGCTTTCTATTCACAGAAGTTTAATTCATGTCAACGAAAATACAGCGTAACTGAGAAGGAATGCTTAGCAGCGATAATGGCAATAAAGAAATTCAGGCCGTATGTTGAGATGATGCCATTTACTGTCATCACAGACCACGCGAGCCTAAAATGGCTAATGACGCTTAAAGATATAAGTGGTAGGCTAGCGCGTTGGTCACTTCAATTACAAGCGTACGATTTTGATATTCAGCACCGAAAAGGCTCTGAAAATATAGTCGCCGATATGCTTTCCAGATCGCCAATAGAGAATATGGGTATAATAGAAGAAATAGATGATGTAGACTTACTAGATTTCGAAACTACTGAGTTTAATAGCGAAGAGTACTTAGAACTGATTGAAAATATTAAAGCAAATGCGAATCACCTTCCAGACTTAAAAATTGTAGAAGGTAAAGTTTTTAAGAAGACTGTAGTTGATCCAACACTAGGAGAACAATATGCATGGAAACTGTGGATTCCACCTAACCTAACATCAACGATGATTGAGAAAGCTCACAATGAAATTACAGCTGCTCATGGTGGGATAGCCAAAACTCTAGAAAGAGTTAAACGTTTCTTTTACTGGCCTAGAATGACTATTCAGGTAAAAGAATACGTCAATAGATGTCAGATTTGTAAAGAGGTCAAATCAGTAAACCAAAACCTAATGCCTGAAATAGGTAAGGAAGTGTTAACTGATCGACCATTTCAGAAATTATACGTCGATTTTCTCGGAAAATATCCTAGGTCAAAGAGCGGAAACTGTTATATATTTATTGTTGTAGATCATTTTACAAAATTTATCTTTTTAAAGGCAATGAGAGAGTCTACCGCAGGGAATGTTGTCAAATTTTTGATAAATGAAATTTTTCACAAATTCGGAGTACCGGAAATAATACACTCTGACAACGGTGTACAATTCGTGTCAAAAACTTTTCAGGACATGATTCAGGCCTATAAGATTCGTCACATGAAAACAGCTTTTTATAGTCCACAATCAAACGCTGCAGAAAGGGTTAACCAATCGGTATTAAATGCTATCAGAACCTATATAAATGAAGATCATCGTGATTGGGATATGTATTTGTCAGAAATAGAATGCGCATTGAGAACCTCAATTCATTCTGCAATAGGTATATCTCCATTTTTTGCCTTATTCGGGTTTCATATGTTCTCTAACGGATCAGATTATAAGTTGGCGAGAAAACTAACATCATTAACAGATCATCAGATCCTAGGTTTAAGGGCAAATGATAAACTTGAACTAATTAGAGAAAAAATTAAGCAGAATATGCATAAGGCGTATGAGAAAAGTGCTGAAAGGTACAATAAACGTGCAAGAAATACTAAATTTTTACCAGGGCAAGAAGTTTTTAGGCGCAATAACATTTTAAGCGACTTCGAAAGAAATAGGAACGCAAAGTTTTGTAAAAAGTTCATACAGTGTAGGGTACTTAAACCGATAGGCAACAACATGTACGAACTTGAAAATATGCATGGGAAATCTATAGGTATTTATCATGGAAAAGACATTAAAAGATAGAACACAACAACTATATGTACTAACGGATCTGTGATAGAGTTTTACTAGGTGCAATATTAGAATTTGAGAAATACACTATTCATACAAATCTATGATCAATCGGTGGTTAGGTTTTTTTTTTAGTTGTCATGTAAATGTGTATTTTTTTTTTATGTCTAGATATAAACACTTAGTACCTGATCTCTGTTCATGTTATATCCGTAATTATACACTTTTATGGATGTTTATATGTTCATACTTTTAGAATCCCAAGTGTGCAATTTACGACATAGTCCAAATGTTGATAGAATTACAGTACCTGGAACAAAAAAAAAAAAAAATTACCACAAAGTGAAATCCTTAAAATTGTGTATAATAATTGGAACTTATCTGAACATTCACTGTAATAATGATGGTCAGCGACACTGTACCGCCCATAGAAAGCAACTAGAGATGATGATAATGAAGCAATGAATATATGAAAATGAACAGTGTAATTAGCATACATACGTATTTCTATGTGCCCGGCTAGTGAGACGTCAGGGTGTGGGAGTTCCCCACGTAGGGAGTTAATTGTCCACGCACACCGTCCATCTCTAATTGTCATTACGAAACCCGGTGTTTTGTTGCGGTGGATTTTCGAGGGTGCCGAATGTAGGGGGTATGAGAAATTTTCTTGGCGTGGGTGTGCCAGAATAATAATGATGGGGCGAGCACTAGTACTCATGTCCAGGGCACCGGCCAAAGTACCCAATGGTCATGCTACCCCATTATGTATAAATTTTGGTTATTTTTAATTTCGAATGGTCTACTGTGTGCATACTGGGAATTGTCAATCCGCAGTAGGCCATTGGCAACAAGAGGGGTAAACCTTGTCATGCGACCGCCCGAACGAATGAATCGCAGTAAGCCCCGCGTACAAACCTGAAAGTAAAAGAAAAGGATAAATTAATAATTTATTTAAAAAAAGAATGTAATGGAACAATGCATACCATACCATTTTGACTTTGTATTTCTAGAAAAATTAAACAGATGGTGTTCAGTGTTGGATAACGTAATGTGTAGTTTTTGTTTATTGTGAATAAATCTCGTTTTGTTTATCATACATAACGTAGTAAGATGAATAAAAGTAGATCCTTTTTGTTTTAATGTTTTAAGTGTTATATAGTGGGCGGGACAAATAAGTAAATGTGAAGGCAAAAAGGGATAAATATTAATGGTTATGGTAGAAAAGGATAAATGCACATATACAAATAAGAGGGAAATTTAAATAAAGATGGCTCTATGGGAAGGCGCGATTAATCTAATCCAGCCGTAGCCATATATTGGTATTTGAGTTCATTGCAGTTCTGAACGTTGAAAAATATAGTTGAGTAAGGCAGCGCGCAAATGAAAAACAAATTATAAAAGAAAAAAAAAAAAAAAGTGAAAAGTGAGACTTTACAAAAATTTGAATAACTGAACGGAAGTGAAGAATTAATTGTGTCGAAATAATTAGAAGCAAAGGTGAGCAATTGATAAATAGGAAAACTAGTTGATTCAACGTTAATCTATGCAATAATTTCTTTTTGTTAGGCTAAATATAATATTTGTTTGGGAAGGCATACAAAGTTGAACATTCCTGTTATTTGTGTTAGTAAAAAGCGAGAACGTAAGTTTAGTTGATATGCATATTAGTTTTCTTTTAAGAGTTTAATAAGGCTTGTTTCTTTTTTTTGTTTAAATAAACAGCTTGAGACTGGTTTCTTTCTGGAACAGGACCAGAGAAAGAACAATAAGAAACCGGAAACTTCCTGGGAAGTGAAGGTTCTTCATTAAACCCCCCCTCACATGAGAAACGAACAAGGTAACCAAAAAAAAAAAGAAAAATAAAAGAAAAAGAGAAGGGAAAGGAAAAAGAATCAGTCCAGAATATAGAAATAAGCAACAAATGGTAATAACAGAACGAGGGGAAAACTGGATCGTAATAGTTTTTATTAGATTCTTCGATATTAATGGAGGCGAAAAAAAAAAAAAAAATTAGATAATTAAGTCATTAAATAATCTTGAGTGTAGGTCTTTATGTAATTTTAAGTAAATGTTAAAGTTTATTAGTAATGAGTCTCACAATAGATATCAGATCCGAAGCGTATTAGTTTAAAAAAAAAAATATATATATAATACCTACTATACACCACATACTAGATAAGTGATTTTAGAGAGCTCTTTCAAGTCATAGGATAAAATATATTACTGAAACGAATTTCAAGACGGGAATTACTTTTCCGTGGCATGTAGAAACGCCTGATAGATATCATTGTGAAAATTGCTAATAGATTGTTAAAATGCGACATATTATAGGATAGTTTTGTAATTTTTTTTTATGTTTAATAAATATGATGGTATATTATGCATGAAGATTTAATAAGAATCATGAGGGCTTAAATTTATTTATTTAAGGGGTAGGAAAAAGAAAAGGTAAGTGGTGAACTGCGATCGGTGTTACGGGGTTACTATCAATATTTGGTTTGAACGTAACCATGGTAGGGAAGGGCGGCTGGAGTAACATCTACCTCCTATTGTATTGAGGTCTTAATATGTAGTAGTGAAGACATGTTAGTTTCTGTTTGTTTTTTTTTGTGTTTAATAAATTTTTATTGGTACAGTCCTGAGTCTAGAGTGAAGGGAGGGACCACTCCTGAGTAATTCATGCTAAAAGCTAGTCGGCCATGGTTCAATCTAGTGCTCCCAAAAGGACATGTAACAAAATGCATTAAAACGTATTTCCAAAACTGATTCGTTTTCGATTTCCATCACATGACTGAATATGAAAAAGAATACTAAAGTTATAAGATTTACATACAAACGGTTAGAATTTTGGTATTATTGCAAATGGAGAAGAGGTTTTGGAGTGTAACTCTGTAAAATACCTTAAAATGCTCTACTTGAAGAATGGAAAGTATTAATTTTGTTGTTTTTTTTTTTATTTACTTCTAGCCCAAATAATTTTTTTATTTAAAGTATGCAGACTTTTCTGTGTTTGAAAAATGAATTTTATATATTTTTGTAAATAAATATTGTGTGTAAAAACATTTTTTGGTCAAAATTTATTGTTTGTTGTTCGATTGAATTTGTTTGAAATGAACTTTATTGCTAAATTGTTCATAGATAAGGGGGTATGTATACTTTACTATAAAAATAGTACAGAAATGCAGTCTCTCCAAAGAGTATATAACCTACCATTAAGTTACCCTACAATCACTCTGTATAAGGAAGTTTGTAAATATATCTTGCCAGTGAACGGAACCTATAAACTACAATTACATACTTATATTTGTTTTCAAATCTCTTTATAACATTGGTCATAACACGATAGTCTTCTCAAGGAATCAAACAACTCTCAATACAAGAAACAGTACCAATTTAAGAAAAACTGATGCAGACACAAAACAAAGAGTTGAACACATTGGCTGTTTTGAATATAACAATTTACCACAATACATAAAAAGTATAAATACTGTATCTGCTTTTAAGATTAAGGTAAAGAAATTCTTATTAAGAAATTTAGAAATGCTTCATTTTATACATAAAACTGTAAATAATGTAAATTTGTATATAAACTTTGTAAATATATATATATATATATATATGCTTAATTTTTTTTAATATTACATATAAACAAATATTTTAAGCTTATTTAATACAAGTTTATAAAATTTGAATAAGTAAATGCTAACTTGCCGCAATAATGTCATTAGACGCTGAGGCATATATGTAAATAGCAACAACATAACTAGTAAATTGCTAATTTTAAAAGTGAACGAAATTTTTAAAAATAATATGACCGTTATATCTGTGGTATGAGCTATATAGTTTTACAATTATGATCTCAGCAATTATGTTAGTTTTGGAGAGAAATATTTATGCATATTTCATGAAGTAAATTAGGTTAAAAACAAAACTAGGTTATTGAAATTTATTTCGTTTAGAATTTCATTGATTTTATAATAACATAGGGTACAGAGCAGAGACCTGCGCCGACCAAATTTGACGGCGGCGGCGGCTGCCACTAAAACAAGACGGCGGCGGCTCAAATTCGGTTGTCAGCCGGCTGAAAATTTCATGCCCCATGAAATTTCAATAAGTACTAATATTGTTATAAATTCCTATTTAGTACATCAACATTGCTGGAACAGTATTGACCAATTTGATATTTTGATACGATTGGTCCACATGGGAAGCACCAGGGCAATAGGTGTTTAAAAAATTTAATATTATTGTTTTGTATGTATGCAGGACGACTTGCGACGCCTGAAGTTGTTGCTGATGCCTGTGATTTGTCATAAATTGGGTTTAATTGTTTTCATATAATCTATAAAACCTTGTTGAACAATATTAAATGGCCGCACATCTATACATGCAAAACTGCATTAGCAACGTTTTCCGTTTCAGATCTTTCTAACATGTTTGCATTTACGGACAGAACCGATTTTGTCTTGGAACAAACATATTTCACATTTTTTGCGCTCACGTCAATGACATGTGCATTACCACAAATAATAGCTGAGGTTCGACGTCAAAGTAGAAACGCCAAATCTGATTTTTTTTTTACTTTTTATTTCCATAAACTTAAGTAATGTTATCTAAAGACTTATAACAAAGTAAAACAATAATAATACACTTTTGTATTTAAAAACAATATTAAAATTTGTTCATTGTAAAAAGTTGTGGGCAATTATTTACAAATTTATTTATACATTTAAGCATATTTATTAAACTCTTCTTTATTTGTTTTAACAATGAACGCAGACTTTATTGAGTAAGTGTATGTACCTATACACTTTTGTGAAATTTTCACTTTTTTTAATTTTCAAGAATTCATATAAGTATTTGGACCGAAGTTGCTATATTTAATCACTATAGTAAATATCATTGCGATCGCAAAGTCAAATACAACTGCTTTCCGTTTTCAGATGGAATTCATACTATAGGTTGAAATTTTGTATAATTATAATTAAATATTTATATTGATAACAAATTCATTACCACTTTGGAGCATAGGAATCTCCTCAAAACGAACTTAACATACTGGTATAACCTAAACAGTTTTCTTTGAAATAACCATTTGGCAAAAATGGATCCAAGCGCAAGATTTTGCAGAAGAGTTCATATTAAGGACAACTTTGGTTTTTTCTTTATTTGGCTTTTAGTTCTTAATATTTGTTCGTATTCACGAATGTCACTATCAAAATCATTTGTCTCTGCCAGGTCGGTGTCAGATTCTGGGTTCAATTCATTCCCATTGCCTGAATTTTGGTAGTAATCTGTAATTTTTTGATTTTTTATTTGAAAAAGTTACAATATTCACAAAAACAAACAAGTACAATTATTAACATATTGCAAAATAAAAATTGTACTCAAATGTTTAAAACGGCGGCTTGTTTTAAGCCGAAAAATGTTTCGGCGGCGGCGGCTCCTACATTTTGTCGGCGGCTCGGCGCAGGTCTCTGGTACAGAGTAAACCAATTCAAAAACGAAAAGTTCGAATTACAATTTTTGAAAGTGATTATTTTAATTACTTTACAAAGTAACCCCCAAATTGAATTTTTAAAATTTGTAATAAAAAATTATAAATCAATATATAAACCAAACGACGTTTATCTTCATCCAAAAATATTGTGAAATTTTTATTATTAATAAAGATTTCTACAAAAAATTGAAACAATATTTTCCGCCAAATTTTCCAAAAATGATATCTGAAAATATGTATAAGTAGGTACATAATTTTATTTAAAATTCTCATGTATTAATATTGTTTATTACCTTTAAGAGTTGCACATCAAAGGGATTTTTAAAATGTTGCCAGTTCTTTATGAATACATTGTTATTATCAATACATTCATCAGAATTTTGAAAGCAGTTACATTCAATTCTCGAATGTAGATAACAACAATTATTTTCCATATTTGATATTTTACTCAATTCATCTAATAGTGCCAAAAGGTTATCTCCAATATGGTTATTATATTTATCAAGAAGTAATAATTCTTCAATAGAAAATGCAGTAACCAAATAATATACAGCCATATTTTTGTCTTTGTGCAAATTTAATAGATTAATATTTTTTGAAAATTCCTCAAATATTATTATTATTTTACAGTGAGTGGAAAAGTCAAAACTATTTATTATTTCTACGGAATTTACTAGTAAAACTTGAGTAAAGTCCTTAACTGCTGAGCAAAATTCTTTTATAACTAGTGTTTTGTCGCTTTTCGTAAGATTTGTATTTAACCGTAAACACTTTATATTCATAAAATCACATAAACCTTGTAGCATATTTAAGACATTTGCATTCACTGCAAGAATTATGCAGTTTTGAGGCTTTTGCTTTGTCAAATCTGATAAAAAATACTGTACAAATTCCAATTTACCCGAATCAAAAGGACCCATATCGGACCAATCGGGTAAGGCGGGTATTAGATGGCGCATTAATTCATTTGTGGTAGATTTGTGGTTGATAAACGAAGGATGATTGCAAATGTGTTTTAGAACATGATCTATATCAAGTGTTTGGAGCTTTTCAAGAGTCAAGCGCGATTTTACGGAAGAATAGTATTCTATTGATTTTAGAAAAAGGAATTGTTGCAATTCAGAAGGTCTTACAAAGCATAGAAATTCTCTACATATTCCATTATTTAGAAAAGTTTGTAATATAGATTTTTTTAATGTGGTTTGGCTAGATGAACAAATTTCAGGTTTGTGTTTATAGAAGTTGCTTCGAAAAGATGTGTTTGGTTTTATAGTTTCAATTGTTTCCAAGTTGGATTTTAAATTTTTGTTTTCTGGTGGCTTTAACATTAAAATAGGTTTAAATTTAAAACCTCCTTTAGGTTTCTTATCTTCCTCAGCCAAATCTTTAGGAGATATCCACTCTTCCTCATCACAATTACGATTTTGAGCTTGTCTCTTAAAAAGTTCGTATAGTTTGTCTTCCTCCGTGATTTCATTTTGTATTTCAATTTCTTTGCTTCCGATTACCATCTGAAAGTCTGGAACGATATCATTTTTGTTAAATTTTGTTGAACACCCCAAGTATTTGCCAGTTTCATCTTTTAAAATTGCCTTTCTTATAAAATTATTGACCTCCAGTGTTCCATCCCCTTTCCAAGTTTTATGTTTCTTAGTAGATATATCACGCCATACTATGTTGAAAATTCTTTTGTTTTCATAAGTAATTGGTTTAAATTCACCATTATGTTTTCGGGAACCCCAGTTATATTGTTCATCCTCGGGGTCTGAATCGTACCCCTTTAATTCAGAATCATTGCTTTGACCATTAGAATTACACAAACGTTTTGCTTTATTTAATACAGAAGGTGCCTTAGAACGTCTCATGTTTGAATTGTATTAATTAAAAAGCAAAAAACATCACGCATAATTGGCAATTTGGTATTATTTGCTGACGACCGACTCCTGCAAAGTTACGTGTGTAAAGATATCGTCGATTAATACCGTCGAAAACGCCAAAATATATTAGCGACTTTGGGAATTCAGAAAAATGGGAATTTAAAAATTATTATTATTATATTGTTATTTATTATTATTACTTTTATAATGCTTTTTACATATTTTACAAACTACATCTTTTAACTTTGGTTTACATTGTTAGTTTTTACAAATGATGCAATTTTTCTTTTAAATATGTTTGAATTTAATTCATTTTTAATATTAAAGGGAGTCAGTTCTTTATAAAATAGTGATCGTTGCATGGTGTTGTTATCCGCTCGTTTCTTAGGCTATATGGTTGTACTTCACCCACGTATCTTAGTTGCTCAACCAAATATTCAGTTGCATTTCCTACTTTCATCTTTTGAATAAAGTTGATTGGAACGGCAATGCGAACCTGCACAACGACGTCTTTTTTTTTCCTTTGTTTCAACAACAAAGTGATTTATCTCATCATATCGGGTTGAGTATTCCAGTTCGCCTGTACCTAAACGACGATAACTTTGAGGTGGTTTTTTGCTGCCATAAGATTTGCAATATCGATTAGCAATTGCTCGGCGAAAGCTCAATTGTGACAGATTTCCTCCTGCTTTACGATGCAGAAGCCAAGCATTTTGTATGGAAGCATCTACTAGCCATGTAAATATTGAAAACCACCACTTTTTCCCGCGCGCACCAATTCTATATGCATTGATATTTTGGTCCATTCTATCACTTCCACCCATATTTTGACCATTTTTATACTTTCGATATGACCACGCTGTTGTTTTTTTAGAACATCTTTTGAAGGTAGAGGACAGGATTTAGGAATGGAATTGTCTCGCATAGTTCCTGTTCCATGGTAACCACGTTGCTTGAGGCCAACGAACGCAGATGGTGTCGTGAACAAATTGTCGAAATTAATTGAAAATTCAAGTTTCAGATTTTCATCAAATTCATCCAGCATGCAAAATAGCGGAGTTATATTTTTTCCATACTTCGTGTAATATTCCGGCTTCAAACGGGGATTTGATCCTTGGTACATTTCAAAATTAATTAAATACCCGAGCGGAGTATTTAAACTCCACATTTTGTATCCCCTTATGAACTGTTTACAGCAGTGACGGTTATAATATTCAATCATAGACTCGTCATAAGACAGGCATTGTTCAGGATGGAAGTGCTTTAGAAAACATTTTTTTAAAGCATCTGTGTATGTCCGAAGTTTCCAGATTTTATCATCTATTTGTTGTTTTCCATTATCAATGAAATGCATATTTCGAAATATTGTTTCAAAACGATTCCTACGCATTGAATCAGAAGAAGAAGTTCATTTTTCATATCACTTTCATTTGACCTATAGTCCCTTTTTGCAGCAACTGAAGCATAACCTGTAACAATCAGTATACCAAGAAAAATTTGCATCTCATTCATTTTTATTCTTGGGTTTTCCTCTCCACTATATACTGCATAACTGTTACTTTTATCGCTCAGCATTTGTACCAACTCATTGTCAAAAAACTTCTCAAATTGCTCATGGGGTGACAAGTTAGTGCAATCAGAAAAATCGGGTTCCGGGAACATACGTTGGCACCATACATCATCATCTTCCACCCAGTTATTCTAATGATTTTTAGATCCCGAGGCCGAATCTAAGATTCCTGTAACCGAGGAATCTTATGAGGAGTATTTATACTATTTTCCAATGATTTTCTTTTGAGAGAATCTTCAAGCGATTGCACACTACTACATGGCGTGGTAGCAATAGTGTAATTAAAATATCATAGTTTCTTTCGCAAATTTCATCTATAAAATCTTGAAATGTATCACAGAACTCGGATTTTGAACAACTTGGTGATCTATATAATGCTATAATTATAAATGATTTTCTTTAATTTTTTGCCATTTAATCGCTAATCCATTGTTTTGATTCGATAATATTTTATTTAATTGTAGTTACGTTCCATTGTTTTTTAAAATAAATTATTACTCCTCCATATGCCATATATTTTCTTTGATTGTTATGCTGATAAACCCATTCGCCTCTTTTTTAAAATTACCTTATTTTTCTTACTTAATTTTTTTTATAAAATATTTTTTATTTTTATAAATTAAATTTAAATTTTATTCTGAATTCCTAATCCTATAGTTTGCGTTTTTATGATTTTCCATTGAAATACTTTGAGTATTTTTAAATTCTCATTTACCTGAATTCCCAAAATCGCTAATATATTTAGGATTTTCAGGCATTTAATCGACGATATCTTTGCGCACGTTGTAAAGTTTACTGTTGTCAAAATCAGCTGTCTTTAAAAAGTACTACACTCCTGGTAATAAGTATACGCTGCAAATAACGCCCGAATAAAATTCGCATAGGAATGAAATCAATTCGAGCATTCCTGGTACTCTAAATGTATCAAATTTACTATCCTTGATAAAAAACTAAGGCTCAATGTAATTTATTTACAGTAATTCAAATATTTGATAAACGTAATTTCCTACTATTGAATTATTAAAAATTTAACGAAATTTTAATTTATAAATGTTGACTAATGAACACAAAATTTTGCACCTTATACTTATTTTGAGGACTGTATAAATAAAATATGCTTTTTGTTTACTTTCATTCTCACATTTTACTGATAAGTTTTTTGCAAAATTGAACGACCGCTGTGTTAAAACAAAAACTTAGTATTCCCCTTTCTTATTTTGATTTTGTTATACTAGTCGGATTTAATTTCTACAGTAACTTCTCTTATCCACCATGTCTTTTCATTGGTGTGATAATTTACATACGGCGGTTTTTAGTCCTCGAGACTATCAAGTTGAACTTTTAGCAGCCGCCTTTGAACGAAACACGATGATATGTTTGGGCCACAAGTCTTCCAAGGAATTTATCTCTCTTAAGTTATTGCAAGAACTAGGCCGTGAAATGCGTTCGGAGAAATCAAAAATAAGTATTTATTTAAGTGTCAGTAAAGCACCCTCTATGTTTATCATGCTGCAGCATTTAACAGATTTGAGAGTATATCAGGAACCCATTCCGGCATCAAGTATTGAACTACCACAAGATTATCATGTTTATATCCTACATCCCAAAACGTGTTTGAATTTGTTAAATGAGGATAAAATCAGAATGAAAAACATTAATCTATTGGTTTTGGAAGACTGCCATCAGGATGTTGTACAGAACGATATTAAAGCGATTTTTAAGAATTTTTATAAACTCGAAGAGCTTAAGAACATGCCAAAGATATTGGGATTGGCGGGCCCTCTACATAGTGCCGGTTGTGCTTTAGCAGAACTATCAGCAATGCTTAATACTTTGGAAAATACAGTGCAATGTAAAACAGAAACGGCAAGCGATATAGTTACAGTATTGAGGTAAGTAGGTACCTATAATAAAATACTTTTAATAAAAAATGACAAATAGGTATAAAGGTTTCAGTGATTGTATGACTATCTACATATGTATTAATACAATCAGAATGCAGGAATCACGATTCTTCCAAATATTGTAAATACAAAATTAATTTATATGTAGTTTCATATACCTAAATTGTGCCCTAGACCAATTTACGCATTTTATGACTGAAATTAGAATTCATCCAAAAATATTTAATTGTATGTAAATAAATAAAATTTAATTTATCATAATTTTACAGATATTGTGCCAAACCGTTTGAATTCATTGTTCAATGTGCGCCTTACAAGCAAAGTGAATTATGCTCTTTACTACAGGACATTTTACTGACTCGCAAAGCGTTTCTTACAGATCATCGTTACGATCCATTTGAAATTTATAGTACTGATGAGTTTCTAGAAGAATTAAAAGACATTCCAGATCCTAAAAAGGAACCACTTGAATTTTTAGATATTATGCTACAAGTTTTATTAGAAATGGGTCCATGGTCTGCTGATAGGGTCGCATTCAATATGTATCAACGCATAGAGAAGCAAAAAATAAAAACTCCACACGAACGCCACTATATTCTTTTGTGTCTAGTAAATACAGCTCTTTTAGAAGTACATGCGCTATGTGAGCAAAATTTTCGAATATTTAAAAATAATCATAAAGACTGCGTCGAAAATTATTCGAGCCCAAAAGTATTGAGACTGTTGGAAGTTTTAAGACTGTTTAAGCCAGATGACAATATAAGTAAAAATGATACAATGAAGCGCATAAGTTTAGAATTAGACACAATGGATTTTCAAAAACTTACACGTATTCTAGAAACAAAATGCCATTCAGTTGAGCAAGCGGTTGAGAAACAACAGCTAGAATCCCGATCTATTGTTGAAAATCTTGATTCGGTTATTAAACCTGACTTTCACACAAAAATTACAAACGAAAAAATTATCTCTGGCACAGAAGTGGGAAGTAAATCTGTAAGCAATAACAATAAGTCTGATGATCCAACTATTTCAAATAATATTCAACCATCATCTAACATTGATCGTCGTCAATCTGTTGGACATAATCATAATCGTCCCAAAAGGCGTCCATTTCGACGTCATTATCGTGATCATCATGATGCCGCTGACACTTTGTGTTCTATAATATTTTGCAATTCAAATTACATAGCCCGTGTACTATTTGAATTGTTGGCCGAAATGAGTAGACATGATCCCGATTTAAAATTTATTAAATGTCAATTTACCACAGACCGAGTAGCCGACCCAATAACCGAACCAAAAGAAGCTGAGGCAGAGCACCGAAGGCAAGAGGAAGTTTTAAAACGTTTTCGCATGCATGATTGCAACGTTTTAATTGGCACATCTGTTCTTGAAGAGGGAATAGATGTACCTAAATGTAATTTGGTAGTTAGATGGGATCCTCCCACTACATATCGTAGTTATGTTCAATGTAAGGGAAGAGCTCGAGCGGTGCCAGCGTATCATGTAGTATTGGTCGCGTCTGACTGGAAAGATTTAATAAATTTAGCAACTACAAATGAACAAATAAAAGACAGAAGTCATCGTTTAGTATGTAGTTTAGAAGAGGATGAAGACAATTGTATAACCGATTCAGGTAATTCGGAAAAAGGTGAAGATGATGATGACGATGAAGATGGAGACGAAGATAAACAAGTTAATGGCATTTCTACGAAACAAAAGTTTGTATATGGTTCCAGCAAAGGTACAATAAAAATATTAAATCCAGAGGTGATAACTAACAAGCATCCGTCTAAGCCTTCTGCAATTAGCAGTGACTTAATATTGAAAGAAATCAAGGATGAAACTCTAGCAATAGAAGACATACAAAAGGAAAACTTGGACAACAATGATGTCGAGAATATTCATTACACCACCACTAATGATAACGAAACAGTATTGAATAAAGGTGATAACAACACTTTAAATGATTCCATTAGCTTAAATGAGAGCATTAATTACAACAAATCTGTGATAGAAGCATGCGATATTCATAAAGTGATTGACATAGAAGAAATGAATGAAAGTTGCATGATCGAATCTAATTGCGAAAAAATTAATTCTGATGTCAGCGACAAAACTTTTAGTTCATCGAAAACGAATTGCAATTATAAAATTTTTAATATTGATGAGGTATTGAAAAACTTAGAAATTGAAAACATGAAAATCGATCAAGCATCAAATTCAGTTCAAAAAACAAAGAAAAAGAAGAAATTCTCTTGTTTGCTCCACGAGTTCGATGAATCTGATCAAGAAAATAGTCAATCTATTGTGGAAATCAAGCAATTTGAAAATATGGATAATACAACAAATACAATTGTTCAGCAAATGGCAGAATATCGCGAAATTGAAAAGGTAATTAGAGGAAGCACAAAATATTCAATTTACACAAATTTTTATGAGTTAAAATACATACATAATTTTTTAGATGCTTTTACAAAAATGTGCCAACGTGGAGCCTCCAGAAGATGAACATAGAGAAGCTGACATTTTTAAAAAATGCATTAAACCGTATAAACCATTGGCTCGTCTACTAACGGGCGCATCTGTAGATTTAAGTAACTCAATAGCATTAGTAAATAAATACTGTGCCAAACTACCAAGCGATACATTTACAAAACTAACACCACTATGGCGTTGTGCCCATACCAAACGCAATAATATAACAATGTATCAGTACACCTTAAGATTGCCAATTAATTCACCGTTAAAGTATGATATTGTGGGCTTACCAATGCCTACACATATTTTAGCGCGTAGGATCGCTGCATTGCAGGCCTGCATTGAGTTACATAAATCTGGAGAATTAGATGATAATTTACAGCCTATAGGCAAGGAGGGATTCCGAGCAATTGAATTGGATTGGGAAAATTTTGAATTAGAAGAACAAGATGAAAAAATAGTAATGGAAAACTCTGAACCAAGACCGGGTACTACAAAAAGAAGACAATACTATTATAAAAGAGTAAGTTTTTATTTCCAAATGCAAACAAAAACTTAAATTATATATATTTATAAAATATTTTAAGATTGCTTCAGAGTTTTGCGACTGTCGACCCGTTGCTGGTGTACCATGTTACTTGTACTTATTGGATCTTACTTTGCAATGTCCTATACCGGAAGAACAAAACACTAGAGGTCGTAAAATATATCCACCAGAAGATGCCATGCAAGGTTTTGGGATTTTAACCCTCAAGAAAATACCTAAAGTTAGTTCGTTTCCTATATTTACCCGATCGGGAGAAGTTAAGGTTTCTTTAGCTTTACATCCTCAACGTGTGGTATTAACTAAAAAGCAAATTTCTTGTATAAACACGTTTATTAATTACACGTTTACCAAAGTATTGCGCTTGAAAAAGTTTTTAATGCTTTTCGATCCAGAGTCTACCGAAAACTGTGTCTTTATAGTGCCCACGGTCAAAGCGACGGATGATGAGAAGATTATTGATTGGAAATTTTTAGAGATTATAGAACAGAACGCCAATATGATGCCAACACCTGTGCCCGAAGAAGAACGTCATGCTAAAGAATTCTCAGCTGACAAGTTCAATGATGCTGTTGTAATGCCCTGGTATCGCAATCAGGATCAGCCTCACTATTTCTACGTAGCCGAAATATGTCACCAACTGTCTCCCTTAAGCATGTTTCCCAGCAAGAAATATCGCACATTTATGCATTACTATTATTTAAAATACGGTTTGAAAATTCATCCAAAACAACCATTGCTAGATGTGGACCATACGAGTGCAAGGTTAAATTTCCTAACACCTCGCTATGTCAATCGTAAGGGTGTTGCTTTGCCAACAAGTTCTGAGGCAACTAAAAGAGCAAAAAGGGAAAATTTGGAGTTGAAGCAAATACTTGTGCCGGAATTATGTACTGTGCATCCATTTCCGGCATCGTTATGGCGCACTGCAGTGTGCCTACCATGTATATTGTATAGAATAAACGGTCTGCTCTTGGCTGATGATATACGTAAGAAAGTTGTAAAAGATATGGCTTTAGGACAAATTGAATTATCTGAAGATAAAGACTGGCCTATGTTGGATTTTGGCTGGAGCTTAAGTGACGTTTTGAAGAAAACAAAAGCCAACAAACTCAAAAACGCTGATGATAGTAACAATGTCGAGGAAGAATCAAATAATGATAATTCTGATCAAAAAGACAAAAGTAAAAAGCCTGCGTCGAATGATGCAGAAGTTCTCGACGATTTATTAAAATCGAACAAAGACAAGACTATAGATGAAGAAAGCAATCCTGACGATGACGCTGCAGGTTTTGTTGAAATAGGAACGTGGTCTAATGAAATGGCTAACAATATAGATTACCGATTTTATAATTCTGATACGGATGATGAGGACTACGATGAAGTTTTAAACGATTTAATTCCAGTATCCTACAAAATTAGTAAGTATATTTATTTCAGGAAAATATTAGAAGGTAAAGATGTTGCACATGTTTAGACGCATGTGCCCGAAGATATAAATGTATTACTTAAAAGCAATTATAATTTCCTTAGAACTTTATGCATATCTGCTTTTCTCCAGAGCTTTCTGAAAAACTAGAATAATGAAGTTCGACATATCTTTTTGAATTTTATTTCGATGTGTTAACAACAAACCTTATTTTTCTTCCTCAATTTTAGGTGACAAAGCAGCTAGAGCAACATCCCCAACCTTCACCGATATACAGTTAGATGAGAAAGAAGATTTGCCGCAAATCCAGAAACCTAAAGCGAAGAAACAAGAACCTGTCTTTGCCTACTACGATTCAGATATATCATATGCCGAATCATGTTTCGATACTGATGTTGAAATGATTGATGACACAGAGTCCACCGATGAAGATGATATAGTTATAACTTCAAAGAATGAAGCAGAAACTATAGAAACCGAACAGGATATAGAAAAATTAAATAAACAACTATCGATCATTCAATCAACGAAAGCCAATGATCGGGATTATCAGGAAACTAAAAATCTTCAAGTGGGTTACAATTTTCTGGATATTAAACACGAAATTTCTGAGAATTTAAAACAATCAGTAGAACAATTCGAAAAATCGACTAAACAATTAATACACGACATACGAAATTCAGGTATGTTGATCGAGTATGATCGCAATATAAAATTGCCAGCAAAAATAAAAGAACCGAACAAAAATAAAAATACATTAGAATTGTGTTTAGACACTTTTAAACAATTTATACCTTACGCGTCCGATTATGATTTAGTAAAGTTACTGTCGCATGACCAAGCTCTCAATCAAGCCTTGAATATTGATGAGATATTATCTTTTAATTTGAAATGGTTAAACAATCACCCCGAAGAGTTGTATACAATTGATGGATGTGGAGATCTGTTTGACAGCTTTAATGACTCTTCAAAACTAATTTTGTCAGAAACAGGAAAGAAACTAATTCGCATCAGCTTCGAAAGCCAGGGAAAAGAGTATTGCAAAGAAAAACAAATTCAAGATTCCTCAAATGCATATAGCAAGAATTTGAAACATTTTCCTGTAGAGAACTTTAGTTTCGATTATCAACCCGACTTGTCTACACATCCTGGGCCTAGTCCTAGTATTATACTACAAGCTCTTACCATGTCAAATGCAAATGATGGTATAAATTTAGAAAGGCTGGAAACAATAGGCGATTCTTTTTTAAAATATGCCATTACCACCTATTTGTATATTACGTATGAAAATGTACATGAAGGAAAGTTGAGTCATTTGCGTTCAAAACAAGTGGCTAATTTAAATCTCTATCGTTTGGGCAGGCGGAAACTATTGGGCGAGTATATGATCGCTACGAAATTTGAGCCCAGCGATAATTGGCTGCCACCATGTTACTACGTACCCAAAGAATTAGAAAAGGCCTTAATTGAAGCCAAAATACCTCCACATTATTGGAGTTTAGTTGATTTAGTCAATATTAAAAAGCTAACAAATGCTGAAATCTGTGAATTGGTTCGTAAGAAAGCTGATGAGTGGGGTTGCAATTTTTTGGTACGATAATAAAAATAAATATATTATTATTATTACAAACTAATCACTTTAATGTTATACTTCTTGTTAGGAGCAGAGTGATATTGGCGAAGGAAGCGGTGGTAACACAACAACAGAAGGTCACGATTGGGATGATCCTAATCACGTTCCTTATGAGTTTTCTTGTTTCATCCCATACAATTTAGTATCACAACACAGTATACCAGGTATGTAAATATATAAATGCATATATATACATATGTATGTTCATATTATTTAGTATCACTAGATGTATACCACGTATGTGTATATATATACATTGTTGCACTACAACGAAAATAAGACTTGCTTAAGCAACAGCAGTGAATTGCTGTGGCTGACTGTGACAGCAAATAAAGCTACAGTCAATCACCCCTATCGTGAATAAAAATTCCAAATGAAATTTGTTCCCTTTTATTTTTTTAACATTGAATTTTAATAGGAAAAATGTGAAAAGGCAACAAATTTCATGTGGAATTTTTATTCACGATAGGGGTGAATATTTTTGTTTTGTTTGGCTTGCGCTGCGCTGCTGCTTGCTCACTAACAAGGTTTTAAGCTAAGCAGAATGTGGAATTTTTATTCACGATAGGGGTGAATATTTTTGTTTTGTTTGGCTTGCGCTGCGCTGTTGCCTGCTCACTAACAAGGTTTTAAGCTAAGCAGAAATTTGTGTGCTTTTGCTAATTCATAGTCAGCAAATTCAACGCTGCTTATATTCTCATACATATGTACATACTTATTTAACTTCTTTGGCAGTTTCAAGGAAATCGTTTAAATTTAACATAGCGTGCCATTGATAGTCAAGCAGGGTTTAATATTTAGTAAAACATTTTTTTCAACTGACTATTAACTGCGCAATAAATATGTCCCACTTCCATATTTATATGTAAAAATACTAAAAATATATGAACTATTAACCAACGAAATATATGCACTAGCTTCATGGTAGAAATATTTCTAGTAGTAATTCTAAAAATATTTTGCCATACAAAATATTTGTAGTAATAACCAGAACACAAAATGAAAATTTTTCATTTGCAATATATTTACTACTAGAACACACGCATACTTTTTATAGTTTACTACCGAACCATAAACCATGCAAAGAAATAGTAACTTAAATAAACCACTAACAGCCAGCAATATGCGAAATCGAAAAAACAAACTAACAACTATGGCACATGAAAAATAAAACCTGCCAAACATACGAAGTTGAAATATGTAAAAAACGAAATTGTCCGCAGTTGAAAATATTAAAAATGAAAATGTGCATATATAAGATTTCTTCGCTGACTAAATAAAATATTTTCGTCGCATATGTTGAATATTTGTGCCGCATATATGCAATGGGCAGAATACTGGGAAAAAAAACTAGAAATATGAAGAGGTTCATACAACAATATACGTTGATTTGTGTGTATAAAATAATAATTTGTATAGAATTGTGTGTTATTAAGATAAGGAATTAAAGTACATGAAAATATAAGGTGCTTTTTCAAGCTAATGATTTATTTTTTGTAAATTTATGATTTTTAATAACGATTTGTATTAATTATTGATTTTATTTATTATTTATTTATTTATTGAGTCTTCAAATGCATTCGTGCTATTTGTAATAGGAATTCAGAAAATTTTAAAATAAAGATGTAACTAAGAAATTAAAAAGTTGTGGGCGTACGTACGTATGTAATTATGCGGTATGAATGTAATAATAACAACAAAAACAAGAATGGTATAGAAAGAATGGAAATTCATCAACATTTATGAGGACATTTATTTTCAAAATTATAGAAAATTAAGAAAAAATTTAACAAAAAAACAGTAAGTTGGTGAAAACGAAATTTTTCAATCAGAAAATTTTACTTTTAGACACATTATGTGCATATGTATGTATAGGTAGTGTTTTAAAAGAAAGGCAATTGATTTAATTTAGAAAAATTTCTAATCACTTTCTAATGTACTAATAACAAAACTTAATTATTAACTCTTAGATATTGAAAATAACATAAGTATGTTATGTTATGATTTACATTTGAGATATAAATATGTACATATATACATACATATACATATGTATGTATACATTTTGATTTATGCGATTTTGTTATATTTATAGATAAATCAGTAGCTGATTGTGTAGAGGCTCTAATAGGTGCATATCTTATTGAGTGTGGTTTAAGAGGAGCCTTACTATTTATGGCTTGGTTGGGAATTCGTGTTATTCCATACGAACGTGTACCATATAATGCTGAAAAAGTTAGAGAGTCTGGTACCACTTTACCCGACAACGATGGAATGATAGCCATTTATGGTTCATGGACTCCACCAAAATCTCCACTGTTGCACTATACACCAAATGCTGAAAAAGCGCTGGACGTTTTACTGGAGGGTTACGATGAGTTCGAAAAAAATTTGGGATATAAATTTCGAGACAGATCTTATTTATTGCAGGCCATGACCCATGCTTCTTATACACCAAATAGATTGACGGATTGTTATCAACGTCTCGAATTTTTAGGAGATGCCGTGTTGGATTATTTGATAACTCGTCACTTATATGAAGATCCTAGACAGCATTCACCGGGAGCGTTAACTGATTTACGTTCAGCATTGGTCAACAATACCATATTTGCGTCTTTAGCAGTTAGACATGGCTTTCATAAATATTTTAGACATTTGTCACCAGGCCTCAATGAAGTTATTGATCGTTTTGTGCGTATACAAACTGAAAATGGTCATAGTATAAGTGAAGAGGTGAGATTACATGCAATTTTTAAGAATTGTACGTTTTTAAAAAACTCTTTAAATTATATTTTAGTATTATTTGTTATCTGAAGAGGAATGTGATGATGCTGAAGATGTTGAGGTACCAAAGGCCTTAGGAGATGTGTTTGAATCCGTAGCAGGAGCCATTTTCTTAGACTCGAATATGTCCCTAGATGCTGTATGGCTAGTTTACTATAATATGATGCGTCCTGAAATAGAACAATTTAGCAGTTCTGTGCCAAAATCGCCTATTAGAGAATTATTAGAATTGGAGCCTGAAACTGCAAAATTCGGGTAAGCTTGATTTTTATTATTATAATTACGATGATTTTACTTTTCGGTTTTGTTTCCTTTTAGCAAACCTGAAAAGTTAGCCGATGGTCGTCGAGTTCGAGTTACGGTTGAAGTATTTTGCAAAGGTACTTATCGTGGAATTGGCAGAAACTATCGAATAGCTAAATGCACTGCTGCAAAATGTGCTTTACGTCAATTAAAGAAAAAGGGTTTAGTTGTAAAACACGTATAAGCAAATCCTTTTTCTGTATTTAAGTACATATAAATGTTGTGTAGTTAGTTTGTAATTAAAAATATACATGTCATATTGTGTTAATACCGCAAACAATTTTCAAATAATACCATTATGTTTAAGTAATATTTTTAAAAATTCTTGTAACAAATATCCTTTGTTTTATTTATTTCTACTTTTTATATGATTCTAGAATATTAAAAAATAACGTTAATGCTAGTTTAAAGTAAATCAATCAAAAGGACTCGAATACATGTTAAAATTATGTTATTATCTTAGCCCTTAGCGGCTTTGGCTTTACTTTTAATCTTTTTAACTCGTTTCAAACCATCCATACTACTTTTCATGAATTGTGCATACATGGTCATCATTTTGGGGACATCTTCATGTTTAACCACAGTCGAGAGCTTCATAAATTAGATTTGATAAAATTAATTCTGCTTGCAGGTCAAAAATATGTAAATATACCTTTTTTGATTTTGATTGAGCTCTTATCAAACACATGTATTCTTCAGGCTCGGGTAATGCAGGTTTTCCTTCGCGTGGCTTAGGTTTGTCATGACCATTGTCTAAAAATAAAATTGAACAGAAGCTAATTTTAAACATTTAACGGAAATATTTTTTTTTCAGTCTTCGACTATCTCAGAGCGATTAGTTGTTTTTCTCTCCGCAATTAAAAGTTTGTGCATAAGAAATATTCTAACGGTTTATAACATTCTTTACATTTTTTACTTACCTCCACGTGCTTCAATTAATAAACTAAACAAAAAAAAATACAAAATATAACACAGTGAAAAATATATGTATATATAAAATAAAATGCCTCCGGGTCCAGACCCCCGGATATATTCTCTAACAACAGGTTTTACCTGTTGGGAGACTACATAGAAAATGCATCCAAAAGACAAAAACCAAATGATTACCCAGATCTACCAACGCCAAGAACCGACACTAGTTCCAACCCAAAATATATTGTAATTTCATCAGCAGACCCTAAAAAATCACTTTCTGAAATCAGCCCATTCATACTTAAAAAAAGCATTGAATCAATTAATACAGAAATCAACTCAATTTCCCAGCTACGCGACGGAAATTTACTTATTTTAGCCCGCACACCACGAATCGCAGACAAATTCCTTAAAACCAAACTGCTAAACTTCCATCCGGTGTCATGCAAACTTCATGATTCATTAAACTTTGTAAAAGGTGTTATAAATATATGCACCCTGCCTGAATAAAGTATCGGAAGAAGAAATTATAAAAGAAATGAAAGACCAAGGAGTCACCGAAGTTTACAAATTCACAAAATTAAACGAAGATGACCAACTGGAAAAATGATACTTACTTTCAACCTCTACCGCCTCCCCCGTGAAATTGACGTAGCGTGGTATAAATGTAAAGTAGACTTTTACTACCCCAGCCCCATGATGTGCAAAAACTGCCAAAGACTCGGACACACAATGAAACGTTGCAAAGGAACCACTACATGTCCTCAATGTAGTCTGCCACCCCACGAAAAAGAAACCTGTACTCGAATATTCTGTGCCAATTGCTCAGGGGAACACACATCAACCGATAAGAATTGCCCACGCTATATCCAAATGAAAGAAATCCTAAAAATCAAAACAAAAAATACTGCAGCATCGGCGAAACCCGTCGTAAATACCAAGCAACTCATCCCCCGCAAAATAGCGTGACAACAAACACATATGCCTCAATTACATCACAACCACAAACAATACATAAAGAAACCGTTAACGATCAATTGGAAAGAGACCAACAGAGCCCTCAAACATCAATAACAACAAAATGCAATAAAATCCAGCTCAAACAAACCATCTACATCTAAAACTTTTGAAATCATAAAAGAAACCCCAATAATAACTAACAACTTAACCATAATAAAGAATAACAACTGTAATCCTATACAAAAAACACCTGAAACAACAAACAAAATTTTAAATTCACCAATATCCAATCTCACACAACAATTCATTAACTCAAACTCGTACTTCCTCCCAATGGATTCTCTAGATGAGCTTCCAATAGAACAATCATCTCCGTAGCTTCCTAAAATGACTCTCGTTCGCCAGAATTATCCTATCCAACAGACAATATACAACAAAAATAAATCCACATAACTTACACTACCATGGGCTTTGACATCATACAATGGAATATCAAAGGCTACTACAACAATTATATTGACTAACAACTTATTCTGAAAGAACTTGACCCTTCTATCATTTCTTTACAAGAAACACATCTTCCCTACAACACTGCTGTTACACCTCCCAAAAACTACAACGCTTACTTTTTCAATGACAAGTGCAAAACAAGGAATCGGAATACTCGTAAAATCCAACATTCCACAAAAACAATTGCCTATTAACACAAGCTACGAAGCAATCGCAATTTCACTCAATTTCAAATTCATCATCCTATCATATTAGATTCCTCCTAACAAAGACATTGATGAAAACGAACTATCTGCAACTTTTAGTGGCTTTCAAAGCCCAATTTTAGTAAGTGGAGATTTCAACAGCTCACGGCTTCCTTATTCACATCGATATTACCTTTTGTAGTCTCTCACTCCTCCCATTACTCAATTGAACAGTAATCAATGACTTGCATAACAGCGACCACTTTCCAATTAATATCTCACTGAGACTCCCAGAACATAACAACACTCCGGCTAAATTATGTAAATATCTTCTCCACAAGGCAGATTGGAAAAACTATTCTCAAGAAGTCCATGCTGAACTCTCCAAAAAAAAACTTTTCTGATATAAGCAATAAGGATGCAGCCTTATTTATTAAATCCATACGCTCAGCAGCAAACAAACACATTCCTCAGACCAAATATAACAGTACCATGGTGGGACGACACCCTTTCACTATTACGGAATTTGAAAATGAGTGCATGGCAAACCTTCAAAGCAAATCCCATTCAGGAAAATTTAATAACGTACAGAAAAAACAACGCCAAGTTCCGCCAACAACTGAAGAAAGATAGTTTTGAAAAGTACACTAAATCCATACACAGAAACAGACCAGTCACCGACATCTGGAAGAAAATCAATCGCATAATTTCAAGAACGCAACCATTTACTATAAAAACTATCAACAGCCAAGATGTAACCTTAACCAAACCGATCTCAATAACTAATGCCTTTGGAAATATCTGGTGTAATTATGCTTCAGATAAAAACTTTTCACCACTATTTAACTCTTGCAAATAAACGATCAATTCAACGACAAGTAGTTTTACTCCTGACAAAACAGCGTCTCTCTTGGAAGACCCAATAACAATTAACGAAGTTATTAGCTGCCTCAATAAAGTTAAAGGCTCAACCCCAGGCATAGACCGCATTAACTATCAGATAATTAAATCATTAAACTATAACTCCAAGGTCAAACTGCTCGACCTCTATAATACAATATTCAATAGCGGCATCATTCCTCAAAACTGGAAATTGGCCATAGTAGTCCCAATTTCAAAATTTAAAAACGCTTTTACCACCGATGCTTACCGTCCCATTTCATTACTGTCCTGTATCTCTAAAATTCTAGAACGATTTATAGCCACTCGCTTAATGTGGCTCCTTGAAAAGAAACAACCACTTTAACAACTATATATCAAAAGCACTATCCGCCAAAAACCACGTAACTATCCTTTCAATTGATTTTGAAAAAGCATTCGATAGAATTGGTTTACATGTCATCCTAGACGTACTTAACTCTTGGAGAATTGGGAAAAATATATATAATTTTATTAAATCCTTCCTAACAAATAGAAATTTTAAGGTAAGAATAAACGACTTCTCATCAAAAACATTTCCTCTAATAAACGGCATACCTCAAGGTTCCCCCTTGTCAGTCACATTATTCCAAATTGCCTTTAGCGAAATCAGCAAAATCCCACACATAGATCACAGCTTGTACGCTGATGACTTATACGTTCTATGCAAAAAAAATAACAACAACGACACAATCAACATTTTAGGAAAACCCCTAAACGACTTTAACACATGGACAGATTATTCTGGGACGAAAATTTCCTGCCAAAAAACTAAAAAGCTACATATTTGTAGAAAACATAATTGCGACGGAGGCAATAACAACACACGATCACAAGACTCAATACCCCAAAGTGTCAATGTTTTAAACATTTTAGGAATAATTTTTTCCAAAAGATACCAATGGAAAGCTCACTGCATTAATTTAAAGATTTCATTATTAGCAAGAGCCAATATCATCCTCTATCTTTCTCAAAGAAGTTTTGTACACGTCAATACTCTAATGCACCTAAACAAAGCCCTAGTGGTAAGCAAGCTAGACTACGGTCTGTTTTTATACGGCAACAGCCCTAAGTCGACATTAAATATAATAAAACTGGCATATCACAAAGCTGCAAGAGCCGCTGTTTACGCTTATAGAACAACACCAATCAATAACATACTAGTCGAAGCTGGGTTACCCTCAATAGAAAACAAAATACTAACAAGAAAAGGGAGAATTCTTCTAAAAATTCTAACCAGCACTAACTCCGTAATCGATCAAGACGTCAGAGCAAACATTGCTCTTAAAAAACCTAAACGTATAAAATCTGCTATCGCACTATCTCTCGAACTTGCTCTCGAGTTAAATATTCCCACCAAGGTAACCCACACAACCATAAACGAACCTCCCTGGAGATTTCACAACTCTCTAATTGACCTATCCCTCTCCAAATTAAAAAAAAATTAAACCAATAACTACCATTTTATCAGTCTTTGGGCTGAAAATAACGAAAAACTAAAAAGGAAACTAAAAATGGATCAAAATCCCAACATACACTACCCGCCTACGCCTAGCGACGGAAATTATATAGCACTAGGCACACTACACAGCCTATCAGTACTCAAGGCACTTTACAACTCTTTTAACAACAAATCCAACATAATAAGCAAAATCAGAGACAACCTGATAAAAAAAAAAGGAAAAATACAAACACATTGGGTTCCTAGCCACATTGGAATCAAAGGCAACGAAAATGCAGATAAAGCAGCGCGATACGCCTCTTATGCCCCAATACTTCTAGACGACTCAACTAAAAAAATCGACTTAAAAGGACTCATTACAAACTCTATAACTGCTAAGATTGGAGAAAACCAACTCTAACACCCCCACTACTCTTACATCAACCCGAGTGCCAATCCACCTATATATGCAACGGATGTCAATAAATGCAAAATTAAATCTTTCTCCAGACTCAGACTTGGGCACACAATCTTCTCTCATAGCTACTTACTAAAAAATAATCCTAGACCCAAATGTGCGCTATGCAATGGCAACTTGATCGTACAACACGTACTCAATTACTACTCGATGCTACAAACAACAAGGATTAAGTACTTTAACAACTCACCAGGCACTAATATTTTACAAGTCCCATCATCAAACAACATCAACAACGTATACAACTTTCTTAAGGAAGCAAAACTAGCAGATACTAAGCAGATACCTATCATAATCTCTTTTTAAGTCATAACCTCATATATTTATTAATAAAAACTCTTTACTTCATTATACACTCTGAGCTGATAGCCCTGGCAGCTATGCTCGTTAAATATTTTATGCTTAGAATTTATTCTTAAGGATAAATAAATTAAATTAAAATTTTTTTTATCAAGTCATTCCCATCACACTATCAATATACACCTCGGATATCTCAATTCGCAGTAACCATGAAGCCGCGTTCTATTCCGATGACAGTGCGTTTATATGTCTTGGCAAAGTCTCGAATGCAATAATTAAGAGAATGTGTTACCAATTCTGTACCTATATTTAATTTGAATAACTAACCGTTTCTCTATTTTGGTCTTTTGTTGCTGCTACAGTTTCTGGAAATTATATATCGTAAATTATTCTACTTCTTGTTTCTAAGGAGCAGGGCTGAACGCGTAATTTTCTCAACACGTACGTACCGGGAGAATGGTTAGAACAAGAAGTGGTAAGATGAACAATGATGATGCCACTGAGTCAAGCTGCTCAGTGTGCCGGCAACCCGACAACCAACAAATGGTGCAATGTGATGTATGCGATATGTGGTTCCATTTCCAATGCGTTGGTGTTGATGAGGGTATCACGGTGAAGGATTGGATGTGCTCAAAATGTAGTGAGGCGTCAACGGCGAATACAAATGGGAATTCTATACGTGATGGTGACTTATTTCACTCGCCAATGTGAATGCAGTTAATGCAAACAAGGTAGGCGTGGGTTGTACAAGTAAGGCTCAAAGCGTGACATCGAAACACTCCGGTAAACATCAACGGAACTTGGAAATGAAATTGAAACGCCTAGACGAGGAACGTGAAATGAACCTGTTATTTATGGAACGAAAATATGCTCTTATGTCCACGCATAATGAATCTGATGAGTCTGGCGACGAAGACACGCAAACAGAATTACGCTGATCGTAGAAATGTTGACGACCATGTAACAGATGTAGTATACCTACATGACGGCGGTGATAATTTTCGACCGACTACGGGGTTACCGTATCCAGCTGCAACCCATACTGCATACTGGTATGTATTTGAGACAAGATCAAGTATATTCGAGACAAATTGTTCCAAGGGAACTCCCAGTGGTTAGTGGCAAACCAGAAGAGTGGCCGCTATTTATAAGTAGTTATGAAAATTCTAGCAGAAGTAATGATTAGAATTTGCTGAGATTGCAACGTGCCTTAAGAGGCAAAGCCCTGGAATATGTTAGTAGCAAACTTACTTTACCAGCATTAGTCCCGGAGGTTATCACAACTCTACGAATGTTGTTCGGTCGGCCCGAGAACATTATTCAAAATTTATTGGTGAAATATTACGGGCTGGTCCAAACGTGAATGCCAATAAGTTGCGAGACTCTGGTACATTTTTCGTGGACGTTAAGAATATAGTGTCTGCAAATTTAAATGCACATTTATGTAACCCAATGTTGATTCAGGAATTTATTGAAAGATTTCCGGCCCAAATGAGGCTCGAGGGGCCAATACATTCGCGACAACTTAATGTTGTTAATCTAACTGAATTTAGTAATTGGTTATTTAAGTTGGCAGAGGCGGCTAGCAGCGTTATGACTATTTTGGCACCAGGTTCAAGTACACAAGATAATGATAAACGTAGGGTACCACGCGTTAACGTCCATGAGGAGCGTACTAATTACGATAAGAATAGAAGGAAACGTATATCTGAATCAAAATGCTTCGGCTGTGATGAAACCGGTCATTTATTGCTCAATGCGAGAAATTTAAAAAAATTAATTATAACGATAAATGGAGTGTAGTCTACGAAAGGAATTTATGCCGTTCATGTCTGAAGGTTCATGATCCGAAACTCTGTAGAGAACGAAAGGTGTGTACTGTAAATGATTGCACTGCCAAACACCACCCTTTACTTTATAAACCGGAAACCGTAAATGACAACAGTGACACTAACATGCCAGTCGTTGCTGTCTATCGTATGATAACATCAAACGTATTATATAGAATTGTACCGATAACAATTTATGGAGAACTTTCCAGTGTTAATGAATATGCATTTTTAGATGAGGGTTCTGGTCCTTCATTGATTGAAAAGTCCGTGTTAGAGCAACTCGATATACAAGGTACTCGATCGGAATTGTGCCTGAGATGGACAGATGATAGTGTACGTACGGAAAATAATTCTGAAAGGACAGATTTGAAAATTTCTTCATCTGGAAATAATGGAAAACAATTTTTGCTGAAAAATCTAAGATCTGTTAGTAAACTTGATTTACCAAGACAAACGTTAATGTTTGATGAATTGACGAGAAAGTATAAGCATCTACGTGGTCTTTCAGTTCAATCGTGTGAGAACATAATCTCTAAGATTATTATAGGACTCAACAATATAAATGTTGCAATGCCTTTAAAATCAAAAGAAGGTGGAACAGATGAACCCGCTGCACTTAAAACTCGTCTTGGTTAGACCGTTTATGGTATAATGGGTCCAGAATCAGCCAGTTCCCTGAACATTCACTCTAATGTCTCTCTACAACTGCATATATGTGAATGTGATAATGATGTATCTTTGAACAAACTAATGAGACAGAATCAGCAAATTGAGGGTGAAGGTGTTGAATGTCATAAGCTAATTAAGAATGATGATACGAAACTTCAGAATTATGTGGTGCGTACTAATGGAACATTTGCTGTGAAACTTTTGTGGAAATCTGGTAACCTATATATGACAAATAATTATGAAATGGCTTTACGAAGACTCATCTGTTTTGAAAGAAAATTGGAAAAGGACGATGATTTGCGAATTCGCGTTAATGTTGATGTTGACTAAGGGATATACCCGCAAACTAAACAAAGATGAAACTGATAAGAAATACCATAGAAAATGGTACTTGCCAATTTTTGTAGTTCGGAATCCTAACAAGCCGGATAAGATACGAATAGTCTGGGACGCAGCTGCTGAACACCTGGGAGTGTTACTGAACGCTCGTCTTGACAAAGGCCCTGGCCTGCTTATGCCGTTAATGAATGTTCTCTTCAATTTTCGAATTGGTATAATTGGTATAAGCGGTGATATATCTGAAATGTTTCACAGAGTTGCAGTAGATGAGGAAGATGCTCAATCCCAAAGATTTTTATGGCGTCAAACGTCAACCTGATGTTTTTGTTCTGCACGTAATGTCCTTTCGAGCAAGTTGCTCACCGTCATTGGCACAATATGTCAAGAATAATAATGCCGGAGAATTTGAAAAAGAGTTTCCTAGAGCTGCCAAGTCAATTATTGAAAAACATTACGTAGACGACATGTTGGATAGTGTTGATACTATCGAAGAAGCTATACAACTAGCACAGCAAGTACGTCAGATTCATAAACGTGGAAATTTTTATACGCATAATTGGATGTCTAACTCGAAAGAGGTGGTTGCAGCCATAGGTAAACAAAATTCGGAAAAATCGTTTTGTCAAGCTGGAAGGAGAATTGAACAAGTTGTGAAACCGGAAAGGGTTTTGTGTATGTGGTGGCGAACCAGTGATGATGCCTTTACCTATGATTTGAAGTTTACAAAAGCCAATGAGGAAATATTATCCGGCCAAAGACTACCTACAAAAAGGGAATTGTTGAGATTATTAATGTCAATTTTTGACCCATTGGGTTTACTGTTTTTCTATACAATACATATGAAGATACTTGTTGTAATATATTTTGTTGTTCACTATAAACACTAACTTGTACATATTTTGTTTGTGTTTGAATTTGATGTTTTTTATATATTTGAAATATTTGTTAGTCAAAGAAAAAATACTGAGACGTGCACACATATTTCCTTAAATTAAATAAATTTAATTTATAAATAAATACGTTGGTTTTCCACTTATTTAAATATAATAATCTAGAATAAAAATACTCTTACAAAATGTGTGGCGAAAAGAAATTGCCTGGGACGAGACAATTGCCGACGAGTTAACGGATGAGTGGTTGCGTTGGATGTTGTTGTTGAGGCACGTGGAAAATATGAAAGTTCCATAATGCTATTTTGAAACGGGTTGTAGCCAAAAGAGCCAAGTCCAATTGCATGTATTTGTAGACGCAAGCAAGAGCGCGTATGCGGCTGTGTATTCGAACGCAAGATGACATTTCTGGACTGACTCAAAAACTGTTTTCCTGTGGTTGAAATCCGATCCAAGGCGTTATAAGCAATTTGTGATGTTTCGAGTAGCCGAAATACACGAAATAACGAACATTTACCTTCAAGGGTAAATGTTGCCGACTTGGCAACAAAGTGGGGTAGGCCACCCAGTTTTGACACAACGAACTCGTAGTTCACGGGACCACCATTTTTATGTAAAGCAGCGACTGAATGGCCGAAACCAGAAGTCGAAAATATAAGCTGTAATGCTGAGGCCAGTACATTCGAAGTTCAACATATAGCGGTCCAAATACAACAAAATCATGCACTGATTATTTATACAAGATTTTCAAAGTATGAGCGATTGCTGAGAAGTATGGCGTTTGTAAAGAAAACATTTTCCAAGTCCAGAGAGAGCCTCGACCTGACAAGTGAACAATTACATTGGAGCCAACAATATTTGATTCGACTTGTACAATCCCAGACCTATGCGAACGAAATTATCTTATTACAGCAAGATCCTTTATGCGTCTTGCCTAAGACAAGCGTGTTACGAAAACTCTCACCATTTATTGACGGGGACATGATTTCACGTTTACGTAGTCGTTTAGAAAACGCCACTATTATTTCAAATGAAACGAAAACCCCTATAATACTGCCAAGGAACCACTACATTACTTTTTTATTGGTTGATTGGTACCATCGCAAGTTTAAGCACATTCACCACGAAACAGTGATAAATGGAATGTGTGTCATCGACCTGCCACTAAGATAGCCATCCAGGACGGCTATCAAATCTGAAAAGTAGCAGAATTGTTGATCGTATTTGGTATTCACGTTTATTTACCGTGATACCGGGGTGGAGAATGTTACCAATTCTGTACCTGTATTTAATTTGAATAATTAACCGTTTCTCTATTTTGGTCTTTTGGCAAGCCTTAATTTTTATTTACACGGCAACACTTTTTTTTCTTAATCGTTTTGTTTACCATGAATTGTCACATTTAAATCAAATGGCAGCGAAGAAAGACCAAAATAAGAATTTGATAGAAATTTGTATTATTTTATTAATTTACTTTTATAATTTTTTAAAGCTTTCAATTCCTTAATTCGTATTAAATAATATTATCTACAAGAGAGGTGTTTTATTGATTGTGGGAATACTAATGCTGTTTAGAAATTGGTTAAACCGAACAGAATGCAGGATAACATTAACTTGATCCAAACATACTTTGATAATTGGAAAATAAAAGTTTGGTTCTGTCCTTTGTCCACTGATAAACAGAAAGTCGAAGCTTAGAACTTTGTATTATTTTATATAGGTACACCTAATTCAGTTTTTACGCGAATTTGTTTTAACGCGTTTCCAAATAAATATTTCATTCTGTTTTTATTGGACTAGATTTGATTTAACGCGATCTAAAAAAATGTTTACCAGAAAAACGTTGTTTGCACTGGTTTTTGGAGAATTTAAAATTAAGCACATAGTTGGCAGCACTAAAAATCGTCTGGTACGAAAAACAACACAATCGAAACAGGGGATTTCCTTTGTTTATTTCAAATACATTTAGTTGAAAGTAAGAATTCAGTCAAATTTAAGTGTTAAAGAAGAAAAGATATTGCATGTATGTATGTACTTTTTTAAATGAACTCTTTTTTTCTATTGTTTTTTGTTTAAAAAAAATATGTTTGTGTGTAAAGCAACATGAATTTGAATTATTTTACCTGATATTTCATACGTGGAACCAATTCCCTCATTTAATATGGATGCTCTATCTTTTTTACGCGGGTTTTTACACGAGTTTTCGAGGAACCTATCTATCGGACAGTTAGGTGTATTTTATTAATTTACTTTCATAGTTTTTTTAAGCTTTCAATTCTTTAATTCGTATTAAATAATATTATCTACAAGAGAGGTGATTTATTGATTGTGGGAATACGAATGCTGTTTAGAAATTGGTCACGCCGAACAGAATGCAATAACATTAACTTGATCCAAACATACTTCTTTTTTAAATACCACTAAAATGTAGTGGTACATAGTGCAATTCTTTTCTAAATACCACTAAAATTTAGTGGTAGTGCAATTCTTTTTTAAATACCACTAAATAGTTAGTGGTAGTGCAATTTTCTTTTTCACTACCACTAAAGAAAGATTCCGATAGTGCTTGTTATTAGAAATTCTTATGACATCTTGATTGTTACGTGATATTCTTCTTCTGTTATATTAATATGTATTAGTTTCCTTATTTAATTACTTAGTTGTTAAATGTTCTAATACTTATAAGTAGTTAAAATCTCATGCTATGTATATATTACGTAATAAAACACGATTCAATAAAACATTCATAGTTTTCAATTTCGACTGAAAGCCGGATGTACAGAAAATAATAAAATGATTTGAAAAGGTTGATTTATAAGAATAATTTTTGAATAAATGGATTATTACACTCAGGTGACAAAAAGTAAAAATTTTGTCAAGAAATGTGATATGTATACTACATAAGTAAAATATGAATCTAAATGAAAGTTTAAATAATTTAAAAAACGTCCGCGTCCTTTTCGCTTTCAAATTGTTTAGTCTTCTAAATCGATGTGCATTCGAATTATAGCTGAAATTGGGTTTGTTTCTTAATCTAAGATTACAAATTCGATTAGTTTAAAAAATTAGAACGCAAAATCTAACTTCAATTAGCTTAACTCAAACGTTAGCGTTCGTTTATAAATTATAAAAATAATGTGCATAGAAAATTTCCCAATTGGGTCTTTTACGTTGCATTAAACTGTACTTACATCTTTTAAATGTGACGGTGAATGAAGAATCGGTTTTTGCTGCATTTGCAAGCTTCTGCAAACGTATTATAAACTAAAATTAAATAATTATTAGAAAATATGATTATTTTATACAGAAAAATATAAATTTACCGACGAATTATCAAGCAAAACCATTTTCTATGCGTTGGCAGGTTCCGTTCACAAGCAAAAGAAAACACCAAAATAAAATCACAATAGTTAGGTATGTGTCAAAATGACAACTGACTGCTACTTTATGCAGCCGTGGCTTTTGTCATTTGGTTTGTGTAGTTTTTGTTTAACGCAAACAGCCTGAAGATTTGATTGCCGTCTAAAATTGGGATTGGGAGTAATTTATATCAATCAGTCTCGTAAGTATCACAGTTTGAAAAATAGTATTTTTCTTTTTCTAGCACATAAAAAAATATCGTAAAATTTTTGAGAATAAAAATTATAAAAAGGTAATTTAAATATATATAAAAACTATTTATTTAGTTTTTTTATTCGACCTTTTTTCAATATCCTTTAATTTATTTTTCAAGCAATTAGGTCATATAAAAATGTTCTATATATTATATATTTTAATAACCAATATTTCGCTATCACAATGTATAGCTTCTTCAGAGACAATACAATTTTTGAATTATAATTCAAAGAAGCTATCCGTTGTTATAGCGAAATATTGGATATTAAAATATATAGAACATTCTTTAATTTCTGAGGTCACTTTTAATATTTATATAAAAACGTTCTATATATTTGTATCCAATATTTCGTTATCTCAATGGACAACTTCTTCAGGGATTTACAATTTTAAAATTATAATATAATAGGTAATAATTGAAGTATATTTAACAGAAAATGAAAAGTTTACAATTATGATATACAATTATGATATATATAAAACTTGTTTGGAATAATAAATGAAAAATTAAATATATATTTAGTTTCTAAACTTATTCTTATAAATTAAATGTCTGTAATTGTCTGTATCTGTTTTAAAATTAATTCTCTTTTCTATCGGTACATTAATAATCTGTAACATTTCTAACATAAATCGTCTTTTATAATTTGTTTCTGTATTTAATACAGTAGTATTTTCAAAATCTGGATAATGATCTAAATTGTAACAGTGTGATGTCAATGCAGTTTTTTGAGAAGAAGTATGTTTGTGTTTTTGGTCTAGTTTTCAATTTGGTTTTAGTTGTACCTACATATATTTTATTACATTTTTCATTATTTCCACCCTTACACGGTATTTTATAAACAATATTGGACTTGTCTAATTTTACTATTTTATCCTTTATTTTATTATATAATCTATTTAATGTGTTAAATGGTTTATGGGATATCTAATAATTATTCTTGTCATAAAGTCGTTCAGATGATGAATCCAACAAGTCATCCAAAATTTGTTCAGCACATGAAAAAGTAGTAATATTTTCCATTTTGTATATTTTTTTTTGTTTCTTAACACAAATACACATTAATAAACAAAACAAATGCCAGTTGTTTTATCGTGCGATTCTCCCCCTCTAAAAATACAGAGTGTGAAAGGTGCAACATTTTTTTAATTTATAGTGTAACATTTATAGAAAAAAAAAACACACACAAAAATTAAAAAAGGTGCGAAATGGGAAAAACGTGTAAAATTTTTGCCAAAAAAGAAAACGCCATAATATTCATTCATAATAAATGAAGTACATACGATCAAACGTTCTGCTTTTTCGAACTCTGATTTTAATCAGGCAAAAATAACAATTGTACTACTATATTATACAGCCATGGCATCTGCCATGACAAACAAATTTTTTTGGAAAATACGATTGGCTTGTCATTTTTTTGCAAAACAGCAGAATAGTAAAATAAATTGAAAGTTATCAATAATAATTGTTTCAAATATACAAAGAAGAAATGGTAAATATATATTTAATTATTGCGAATGAAGAATTAGTTACACTATTGCATGAACATTTTATTTGATTTATTTATTAGGGTCAAAATCAATCGGCTCAAGGAGGTTCTGGCGATAAAAAAGATGACAAAGACAAAAAGAAGAAGTACGAGCCTCCAATTCCAACTCGTGTGGGTAAAAAGAAGAAACGTGTAAAGGGTCCCGATGCGGCTATGAAATTGCCCCAAGTTACACCTCATACGCGATGCCGTTTGAAGCTATTAAAATTGGAGCGCATCAAGGATTATCTGATGATGGAGGAAGAATTCATACGGAATCAAGAACGTCTCAAGCCACAAGATGAGAAAAATGAAGAAGAACGTTCCAAGGTTGATGATTTAAGAGGCACACCCATGTCAGTTGGTAATTTGGAAGAGATTATTGACGACAATCATGCAATAGTATCGACCAGTGTGGGTTCAGAACATTATGTCAGCATATTGTCCTTTGTGGATAAAGATCAACTGGAGCCTGGCTGCTCAGTGCTATTAAATCACAAAGTTCATGCTGTAGTCGGTGTACTTAGTGACGACACAGATCCTATGGTGACCGTAATGAAGTTAGAAAAAGCTCCTCAAGAAACATATGCTGATATTGGAGGCTTGGATACACAAATTCAGGAAATCAAAGAATCAGTGGAGTTACCATTGACACATCCTGAGTATTATGAAGAAATGGGTATAAAACCTCCCAAGGGTGTAATTTTATATGGTCCTCCCGGAACAGGAAAAACACTTTTGGCTAAGGCAGTCGCTAATCAGACTTCTGCTACGTTCTTGCGTGTTGTAGGCTCTGAATTGATTCAAAAATATTTAGGCGATGGTCCAAAATTGGTAAGAGAACTTTTCCGTGTCGCAGAAGAACATGCTCCTTCCATTGTATTCATTGACGAAATCGATGCAGTAGGCACAAAACGTTATGATTCCAATTCTGGAGGCGAGAGAGAAATTCAAAGAACTATGTTGGAATTATTGAATCAATTGGATGGTTTTGATTCCAGAGGCGATGTCAAGGTAAGAATAATAGTAAATTTACATGAATTTATTAAAAAAACCAAAATAATAAATATGTTGTAGGTTATTATGGCTACAAATCGTATAGAAACTTTGGATCCTGCTCTTATTCGCCCAGGTCGTATAGATCGAAAGATAGAGTTTCCCCTGCCCGATGAAAAAACCAAACGTCGCATTTTCAACATTCATACATCGCGTATGACCTTAGCCGAAGATGTCAATCTAAGCGAATTGATTATGGCCAAGGATGATTTATCTGGTGCCGACATTAAAGCTATATGTACTGAAGCTGGCTTAATGGCTCTGCGTGAGCGGCGCATGAAAGTTACTAACGAAGACTTTAAAAAATCGAAAGAAAGTGTTTTGTACCGTAAAAAAGAGGGCACTCCCGAAGGTCTTTATTTATAAATCTTCATTATTATATAAAATTACAATTAAAATTTAATAAAACTAAAAAGATCTTAAGTTAAATTTTTACCTAAAATCTGTACTCGATTGCACATGTAATATAACAGTTGCCTTTGGTAATTTTTGTGCAAATGTTTTAATTATTTCATCAACATGCTCACATTGTTTTTGGGACACTAAATCTAAGCACTCATCTTTGTGACTAAGGTATTTAAAATGTTGTTGGGATTTCGATTCCATCATTCCCAGTTTCTCATATTCCTCTTTTTCTTTAAGCAATTCGTTACTACCTATTTTATCGGTATTTAAATTTTTAAAAAAAAATCTGAATTTTTCTAAATCGAAACTTGTACGTAGGCCATCTTTATATCCTTGGTCAAATCCGCTTTGGAAGACACTTTCACGCCCATCATTTACGCCATCAGCATAACCGATCTAAAATAAATAATGAGTGATCAGAAAACTTTGTTTTTATTAAAAACGGACAGAAATGAGTTTAGAATATTTTTTATTTTAGAGTTACGAAAAATTTAAAGGAATAAAAAAAGTATTTTTCGGTTTTATAATATTTCACAATACCTCATTCGGAGGCATCAACATATTTTGTTCATCAATATAATTTATATTTTAACCCGGCCAAGTATAAAAACATATACATGATATTATCCCATTATTTTAATGATCTGGCAACTGCAGTAGTCTTATTTTTCATCTAACCGTGTATAGTGAAGTACGTGCTGAATTTTTTATATTTACCTTAGTTGCTTTGCGTTGAATTTGATGAAAATTATTTTTATTAACTTTGTAAAAATCAGTGCAATTAACTTCATCGTCTGTAGTCAACATTATTTTAAAATTCTATTAACTTTGTTTATAAAGTAGGCTTTATTTAAAAATATATATGCCGAAATGTGCTTGTTCTTCTTTTTTTGTTCATTTGTTTTCTTTATTTATTTTTGACACTTCATTAAAACATGTTCTATTTTAGCTCGGTTTTACACAACTAAAATAAACATAAGGTAAAAGAAAGGCAATTCACACATATTCTTTCAGATTACTTTGCACGAAATCGTCATGTCGTCCGATGATATTTCACATCAACTATTGGCTTTAATACAAGGAATTCCTGCGGGCGCAAACAATGATGATTTAGAAAAGGGATTACCCGATGTTCCACCAACAACTCGAGTTGAAGGACTTAATAAACTATTGAAACAGGGATCAATAGAAATCTTGAAAAAAGGTGATAAACTCTTTTATCGTTCAAAAGACCCCAAAAAGAATGTCTTGCCGAAAGATGCCGATAACGAAGAAAAAATTGTTTATGGTATTATCGAAGAGGGTAGCAACAAAGGTATATGGATACGAGATATACGCATACAATCGAATTTAAATATGACACAGTTAAATAAAATACTAAAAAATCTGGAAACTAAAAAGCTTATCAAAGCGGTTAAATCTGTTAATGTAAGAAACCATTACAATGTGGTTGCTAAAATCTTTCATTTAACATTAATTGTTATATTTATAGGCCAGCAAAAAGAAAGTGTATATGTTATATAACTTGGAACCAGATCGTTCAGTTACTGGTGGTGCTTGGTATCAAGATCAAGACTTTGAAGCAGAATTTGTTGATGTTCTAAATCAGCAATGCTTGCGTTTTTTACAAATGAAACGTGATAATGCTTTAAAGAAAGGAGAAGGTCCATTGGCATTTAAGCAATTGTCATGTTGTACAGTTAAGGAAGTACACAAGTTCATATCCGATTTGGGTATAAGTAAAGTGAGTTATAATTTATGGTAATGCATAAGTTTTTTTTTTAATATTAAAATCATTTTAGGTAAATTTAGACGAAGATGATTTGGAAACAATTTTAAAAACTGTCGTGTATGATGGTAATGCTGAGCGAATTCTAATGTCAGATAGTGTTTTCGTTTATAGAGCCATTAATTCGCCTTTACCTCCTCCAGGGCTAGTGCAAATGCCATGTGGCATTTGTCCTGTAATTACAAATTGTTCGAAATGTGGCGATGTAACACCTACAAAATGTCATTATATGAAAGAATGGTTGGATTAGAAAAAATAATAAAATTTGTAAAATATGTTTTTAAAAAAGAAAATATTTTTCTGTTAAAAAATATATTTTATTGCATTGTTCTAGATTCTTTTTTTGTTTATTGATTTTAGAATTTGTACATATGTATGTATTAAAATTTATAAATGAAAATTGAAAATTTTAATACAGACTAACGGTTTAATAAAATTATTTTGTGTAGTGTAAAAACGTCCAAACTAACTCTTCTTGACGTGGCCTGTCACTTTTCTGCAATAAGAAAAAATAATAAATTGACAAACGATATTTCTTAAAACGACGGCATAGGAAAAATGCAGAAATTATTTAATTAATTGATTTGCATTGAGCTGTAGCTGTATTATATTTCTTAACATTGCAAATAAAATCTAGAAGTGTTTTAATAATGGGTTTGTGCAAATGTCCCAAACGTCAAGTGACGAATCAATTTTGTTTTGAACATCGCGTAAATGTTTGTGAGCACTGTATGGTACAAAGCCACCCAAAGGTATTCCAAAGTATTAACAAAGATATACCATATAAATTCCGTATTGTTTCTCTTTTCAAATAGTGCATAGTACAATCATATTTGCAATGGCTTAGAGATAGTGACTACGTATCAAATTGTACATTGTGTTCAACTGGTTTAGAAGAAGGGGAATGCGTGCGTTTAGTGTGTTATCGTGAGTTTTTTTTTTAACTTTTATTGGATTATTTATTTTAAGATTATAATTTTAATGATTTTTGTCAGATGTTTTTCATTGGGATTGTTTGAATGCTAAACAATCGGCATTGCCTACAAACACTGCTCCCCGCGGTCATCAGTGTCCTGTATGTGAAACCGAAATATTTCCAACATCAAACTTGGTCTCTCCGGTAGCAGATGCTTTAAAGCAACAATTGGTACAGGCTAATTGGGGTCGCAATGGCTTGGGTTTAGCATTGGTAATTGTAAAGTTAATGGAATTTATCAGCCCAATCATGAATAAAAATTCCGTGGGAGTTTTTTCCCTTTTTATTTTTTTAACATTGAATTTGAATACGAAAAGTGGGAAAAGGGAAAAAACTCCCGCGGAATTTTTATTCATGATTGGGCTGTATTTATTTATTTTAATTGCTTAAAACATGTGTTGCAGTTGAATGAAGAGTCGACTCCGAATCAAAAAAATGTTACCAACAACTTTTCTTCAAAAACAATACAATCCACACCTGCCAGAGCGGCTATGAGTAGTATGACTAAGATACATCATAGCATAAGCAACAACAATAACCAAAATAATGCTTTGGAACGTTCTAAGACGAATGGTGCTTTTCCAAACACCACAATAAAACAAGATAGTCCACATTCCGTTTTACTAATGGATGCATTTAATCCTCCCTCAAACGCTGATATTCATGGTATGTTTTGTAAACTTTTATATATTTTGTATTTGATTATTGTTAAAATATATTTAGAACAAACAGCTAGCAGTCGTCGACCCTTGTTACCCCGCCAATCACCAATTGGCGGTGCAGATCGTGATGAAAATAAATATGCTAGACGTACACCAGCAGAAATATTTTCACGTTGGTCTAGACGTTTTTATGCACCCTCCTCTAGGCCACCTTGGAGACGTACTTGGTTTTTGGTTCTTAGCGGAATTTTGGCTTTTATTGTACTCATTTATTTGATGGCTGCCTTTGGTCGAGGGGGTTCTCAGGATACCTTGGAAGATGCATGGAATAATCCCAATCCTAAGCCTAAGCATTATGAGTAATAAATTGCATGTTTCTTAAGAAAAATTATTAAATAAGTTTAAATTTTATAAGAATGTATGTCTTTGTTCTGCTTTTCCTTAAAATGCATCATATTTAATTTTAGTTTTCAAAGTTTAGCGTTAAGTACTTCTATGTCCAACTTTTTTGGTTAAGACGCAGGAATTAATATTTTACAGCCGTATTCATAAAAAATAAAGTAGGTTTGAAGTGTGCTTTTAGACAAAATTTTCTTAAAGTACATTTGAAGTCTACTTTAATTTTTTCTGAATAAGACTGTTACACTTTCAAAACTAAAGGTGAACTTTTGTTTAATCGAAACACCTAGTAGGCCGTAAACTTGATTTTTGTTCTCCGCAACAAATATCATCTTATATGTATATATTGTTAAGTATGTGTTCTTGATTATGATAGGTATCAATGGCATCATATATAGTTTTCAGTTTTGGTGTTTCAATTAATTATACAATATTGTTACGCCTATCCCGTATTCTGAACTTTTTTGCAATGACATTTTTTATGGCAATAATTGCATGTATACAAATTTGTTCATTATCAGCTTAAAATACGGCGGCACACAATTTTTATTAATACAATTTTGAAAAAAAAAAAATTTATTTATTTTTATTTATATATATCAGTCCCTAATATTTGCACAAACTAAAATATATATTATTACCAAAATGATATATAGTCCATGGTAAAACAACCAAAGTAAAATTTTTCATTTACATATACATATATTTCAAGCAATTATCAAAGTGTAGTGACTTTATCCAAATATCAATTCTATATTCTCCTACATTCATAAACCTAGATATAGACACAATACGAACAACTCATAACGATTGTGATTATGATCTAGGTGTAAACTATTTCTTTTTATTTGGTTTCAAAAATTTTTTGTTGAAAAAAAAAACAACTTTATTTTAAAAAGCCGATGAAACGCGACTAATAATTATCGATATTTATTTTATTATATCGTTAGTATAATTTCGTTGGAGTCGTTTAAAGTTAAACGATTTGTTAAACACTTTCATTCTAAATTTAATAATTTAATACATGTGTACATGTGTATAATATATATTTTGTTGATGTCTTTTATTGGACCACGTTCATAATCACTAGCACATACTAGTAATTATATACAAATGGCTTAAAATTATTATTCCAATCAATATGATGTTTTTGGCATCGTTCGAAGTTTTTATAAATTTTATAAAACTGTTTTTTTCCCTATAATTTTTCCATTTTTATTTAATGTTATTAAATTCATTTAATTTTACAATAAAACTATTAAATATTTATTTATATCAGATGCAAAAAATATTAAACAACTATGAAAATCACTTTATTTTCCAATTACTTTCGATACCGTCATTTGTGTGATTTTTCGTTTCCTGTTGAACTTGTTGATAAGTTGGCATTGCACAAAATTTAATGCTTAACCAATCGACCAGTGGCGTAGGACAAATCGAGAATAACAAACGATATATTTTGTAGCTAAAAAAAATTTTACTATTTGATGTGAATATGATTATATAGGTTATAAAAACCCAACTCACCGCCATGGTTCATGTATATACAAGGCTTTTGGATGGGTATTAGTTAATGCATCTTTAAATTTTTCAAGTAACTCGGTGTCTTTCATACTATTAGCCGGCTTAAAACCGGAAATTAGACTCAAGTAATCATTGAAACGTTTAAAGTAGGTACCATAAAATTCGCGTTGTTCTGGTGTGAAATTATTAAACATTAATTTGGCATGATCTTGTTGTCTGGCGGATATATTACTGGACATAACAAAGGAACCAGGCACAAAGTTTACCACCTCCACGCCATAAGATTGCATTTCAACGCGCAAAGCGTCGGTCCAAAATCGTAAACCAGCTTTGGAAGCAGCATACGGAGATGTAGACGGCAAAGCCTTTTAGAGTTTAGGAAAAATAAAGAAAATCAGCCCAATCGCGAATAAAAATTCCGCGGGAGTTTTTTACCTTTTTATTTTTTTAACATTGAATTTAAATATGAAAAGGGAAAAAACTCCCGCGGAAATTTTATTCATGAATGGGCTGAATGATTTATTTACAGAAATTTAAATATTTTTGTTTGATTCTCACCTGGAGTCCACAATGACTCGTTACATTTATAATACGTGCCTGATGTTGCCTTATCAATGGCATCAATTCCCTTGTTAATCTCATGGTACCCAATAAATTAACATTAATTTGCATTTCAATTTGCGACCATGTTTGCCATTCAAATTCACCAAAGCACATAACGCCGGCATTGTTTACTAAAGCTGTAAATTGATAGTCATTGTGATTCGTCAATACATCTCGTAGACACTGCTGTATATTTGCTATAGTTTCCGGTTTCAGTAAATCCAATTCTATTGTCATCATGCGCTTATGATCATTAAGATGTTGTAACATTTTTGCTCCATCAGAATTGACATTGTGGCAGGCTGATATGACCGTCATATTAAGGGAATGACAGTATAAAGCAAGAGAGAAGCTTTAAATATATAATATTATTTTGGTACAATTTAAGTCTAATAAGTTTATTATGCGCAATTTTATATTTGCATATTTAACGATTTGTTTTATTTAGGATTTTTTTATGAACTTTTGGCATATCTGGAATTTCTGAACTGATTTATTTAATTTTCAGTATAGATGCAAATGAAAAGTAATTTTGTTAGCCAAATATTCTTAAAAATTTTCCTACATATTATTCAATGTATGTATATATACATACCCTAATCCGGAGTCACAGCCTGTAATTAGAACAACTTTATTGGGAGAAACTTTTAATTGTCGACCACCTAGTCCTAAAATTCTTCTTACGGCACGTCGAAACATTTTGTTTATTTTTAATTTTTCTCTATTTCTTTATGTTGAAGAAACCTCTTGAACTTGAATACTCAGTTTATTACATTCGTTAAGTATTCTCAAAACGTATTTGTTATTTATTTTTTGGGGTTTTTTTTTGCCACTGTTAAGATTTTGTGTATTTTTGTGTGTTATCGTTGTCCGTTTAACTTTCAGACTGAAATATAAAAAAAGAACTACACGAGTATAAAGTTACTGCAAATGTAGGGAATTTGTTTTGTTTGTTGATTTTTCTTTATTATTTTTGTTTTTTTAAATACATTAAAATTTATAAAGGAGGATTGAATTAAAAAAAATACATACATATTTACATACTTTAAGACTAGAAATTGCGCTATTTATAAATTTAGAAGCGATTACGATAACAATTTTGATCCTAGGATTAGATAATGTAAATTTATTGATATTGGATGTTAAACTGTGTTGATAAATATCAAAGTAAATATTGTATAACTTTCATATACTATGTACATTTGTAGAGTGTACTTAAAATCGTTACGGTTTAATTTTTTTTAGGTTGGTTATATTCATGAGGATGTTTTTAATGAAAATTGTATAATACATACCGGTTTTTCGCACAAATGCTCATATTTACATACATACTTATAAACATACATACATGTGTACATATATATTAAAGCATATGTATGTACATATTAGAGGCCAGCACAGCCGTATTTGAATACTAAAAACTACTTGACTTCTAAATACATTTCATACATCTTCAGTTTGAAACAACAAATACAATGTTGAGCTGTTCGTCGCGCATTGCAAACAATGCGGATAAACTTTTTGTTGGAATCAAAGCCTTGAACAACAGTAAAAATAAATTTCATACCTACATATAGGTACTCGAAGATTTTGATAATATACACGTGTCGTCAATGTGCGTTTGGTTTATGGCTGTACTTAAGCCTTTGTTGGACATTGTACAGGAGCCAAAGCTTCGCAACTTCTGCAGAACGCTTGGGGTCATTGTTCTGCTGAAAGTAGTAATCGCTTGACAACCCCAATTTTTCCGCACTTTGCATTATATTTCTTTTCAGGATATCTGTCCATTGTGGATTTGATAAGCTCAAAATTACCTACACTTCCAGCTGCCATACATCCTCACATTAATACACCTCCTCCATCATGCTTAACAGTCGGTAGCAGATTTTCTTTGTTATGCGCTGTGCCCGATTTTCTTTATGAAATTTGCCGTCCCTTAATTCCAAAAATGCAAAATTTGCTGAAAAAATTACTTTTCTCCAAAACTCTTGCGGCATATTTACATACCTATGTATGTATGTAGTATGTATATATTTGCAAATTAAATTCGTTTTTGCCGATTAATCAAGAATATAAGGAGGAGGTGTGAAATATATCTAAACTGTGCTATTTTCAAATTTAATTTTTTATTTCAACGTTGCTTTCACAGACTTAATCTATGGTTGCTGTTATCTGATATTTACTTGACTTTTGTTATAAAAATTACGAAAATTATATTTATTGGCAAATCTCAAATGTTAACATTTTTAATCTTACCTATTTTTTAAAACATAAAAACATGTGTGATGACAGTTGAAAATGTTTGTTTTCCCCAAGCACAGTTTGAGCTTTGAAAATTCTTGATGGAATTGATTGATGCATTCAAATGTATTTGTGCAGGCTTCTAGTACATAGGTACATACTACATATAGAATTTTTTCATTGCGTTATTATAGAATGAACCAAAGTATGAATAAATTTCGAATTAAGATGTGAATTTTTATAAATTTAAAAACAGTTGTATGTTTGTTTTATTATTTAATTGTAAATTAAAATGTGTGAGTAAATAAATATGTTACATAAAGATGGTTCGATTCTTTTTGCTAAAATCAAAACTAAATTAGCAAGTATAACATTAGAAAAATTTGTATCAGGTTGATTTGCAGTGGGGGGAGCATGTTAGGGGTTTGAATTTACTTTACATAAAAATAATTTGTTTAAAAACTAAATTTGAAAATGTTATACCTACATAGCTTTAGAAATATAATTTGTTTGTTATATTTTTTCATTGATTCAAAAATAAATAAACGCCCAACAACAAAAAGTATATAAAAATAAATACTATTTTGTGAAAAGTAATTTTTAAATAAAAAAAATAATGTTAGCTAACCAAATAAAAATATTGGCCAATAAGGAAGCCGAAAAATTAATCGCCAAAACACCAGAAAAGTATCAAAAAACAATGAAAGTTATTTTAATGATTAATTAACAGTGATATGACTGAAAAAAAGAGTCAAAAAAGACTCGCAAATGATTAGAAATAGGACTGAAAAATGAGAAAAAGCCTTGAAAATCATTAAAAATATGAGTCATAAATGTGTCGACAATCGGGTAATAAAAGAATCCTCAAGAAGAGTCGCGGGTAGGGTACCATTTTCTCCCGAGAAAACAATCATTTATAATCAGAAAATGAGCTCAAATATGCCTATTTTAATCGCGCAGAGGAATCATAAATGACTCGAATATGAGCAAGTTTTTCATAAAATGCTTGCAGGGATTGTGCATTTGAATTATATGAACACCAAGGTGATGGAGAATTGACTTTGACATGAAAAACTTTGACTTATTTAATTTTTTAGTTATTTTATGATAGAGGATTATGATGATAATGAAATAATAAACATTAAATGAATTTAGTTAAACTTTAGCTTTTTATGTAATTAAAATGATCAATATTGGTATTTTATATTTACGTGAACCCTAGTTTTTAATTCAATTAATTCTCCTAGAGTCATCATATGACGACAAAAAAATTTACAACTTCTGATGGCTGGTGCGCCGGTATATTCGCATAAATACAAAAATATACAAAACATTTCATAAAACAAGGAATTCAACGTTGTAGTGTAGTGTTCGTGTTGAGTGAATTTTCTACATTCTTTTTTTTTTTTTTTAAATTAAGAATTATGAGTTTAGCGCCAAAAGGTGAGTGAAAAAACGCTGTAAATTATATATTAAACTTATAACTTAACTAAAATTAAAATTTACATTGGCTTACAATATTTTATTTTTAATATTTATAGTTAAGAAATATTTTTTTCTTTCTACCTAAAAGAAAAATAAATTTTTCCATTTAGTTATTTCTATTAGTGCTTTCTGAATTACATCCGGAAAATTCTTAACTAAAAATAGAAAGATCTAAAATACAAGTTTCTGAATTATAATTAATAGTATTAGATATGTATATCTAAACTATAATTGGAATATTCTAAAATATAATTATAAATTGTTAAACAGAATCAGTGAAACTTATTTATGTAAGCTTATAACATTCAAAAACGGTTCGAAATAAAAAATGTATTGTTTAATACAGCAATGCCTACAATTTTTACTACATATATTCCTATACCTATACATATTGTTTAATTTTTAAAAATTGCAAAGATAGTCAAAATTTAAGAAAATAAACCAGAAATTTATATAAAATGTAAGTGCATTTTTCCGCATGAATAATTTTGTTCTTCAAGATTATTTTTATAAAAAAAAATCATCTAGAAATTATTTCCAAAGATTATTTAAATTGTAAATCTTCGCAATTTGTTTTTGATTGGCTAAATTTTGTTCAACAGTGTCTGTTATACTTTTTGTTTATAAAGTAGTATTGCATATATGTATGTAAATTATATTTTTTAAGATATTAAAAATATTTGTTTACAATTTGAAATTTGTTTGGAAGTATTTGATTATGTAGTTTTTGAGTTACAGCTGTTTCTATTAATAACGTTTTTTAAACAATTAACAGAAATATCAACCCTGTATAACTATAAAACCAACGCCATCTATTGATCAGCAGGTTTTTGTATTGCACAATTTACGAATACTTGTTCAATTTGAAATTTGACATAAACGTGACATTGCCAACAGCGAAAAATTACGTAAATACTGTACGGCACTGCCAGTCTTAATAGTAAAATGACGTTAAATTGAAAAAATGTGATAAATATTTATATTGAAAATAAGACATTTTATACTTACCTCGAGTTCAAATGGAAATAAATATGAATACATGTTTATATATGTAGTTTTGAGTGGTTTATTTTCAAATCGTTTTTACATTTTGAAATCATTTGGTGTTTGTTTTTAAACTGTTATTATTGCTATTTATCATTTTTAATTGTTCGCTTTAAAATTTGTTTTAATTTTTTATTTTCTTTTAAAAAATATGATTCTATTCATTTCAATTTATAATATTATTATTCAGTTTATCATGTTAGTATAGTTGTGTAAAGCTAAACATATTACCACTTGTTTTCAGAGATAGAAATTGCTTTGTTGATTTGTTTTAATTTTACATTTCCTAAAACATGCTTTTGTGTTCTGCTTAATATTTTTTAAATTTTGTTTTAAGCATTACAAATTCCAATATATAGAATGTATATATGAATATATTTGTTTAAAGATGTAAGCAAAATATATGTATGTATGAATATACAAATCTTTATGCTAGATAATATGAATAATTAAAAATTATATAAGGCTGTCATTATCAATGATTTTTACGATTTATATTAAAGTAATTTATTTGTTTTTTGTTTAGATTTTAAAAGGCAATTTGTTAAAGAAAAAATATTATAAAAAGCAAAATAATAGTGGATTTAAAATATTATATTATATTATATTATTTTTATATATTATTTATAAATATCACAACGCCTGGCTTTTTTAATTACTTTTCTTTACTTAAATTTATTAATTAATTAAAACCATGTTTTGTATTGGATGTTTTTGTAGTTTAATTTAGTTTTTTTTTATTAAATAAATAATTTTTAATAATTGCACATAGAAAAAAATAAGAAAATAATAAAATGAATACGAAAAGATAATAAAAGGAAATATAAACAATAATAACAGCAAACAAATTTTAAAACATAAGTTATCACTATTTTGTTTGTTAATTTCTTTGAAAAACAAAAATTATTACAATTGATATGAAATAAAATAAAATAAGATACATACATATTTTGTAGTAAAAAAACAATTTTTATGATTTACTTTCTTTTAAATTACAAATAATTAAAAATAATAATACAGCATAAAAAATATATGTGGTAAAAAATGATATTGTTCTTGCTAGATAATGCTTTTTGTTTTATTTGTTTTTGATAAAGAAGTTAAAAAATTAAATACTAAATAAACGTTTTTTAAACTTTTAAAGATTTCTTGGATTGGTTTCCAATTCGTGTTCACTATATTATTACAAATTTAAGAAAATTTTTATAAAATTTGAATTAAAAGTATCTAGGAAATTTGCTTAATATTAGAACATACATTAAAATAAAAAAAAACATTTCTTTATCTTTTAGTTTTAAAACGTGTAGTAGTAAAATTTTCTTTTCTTGTTTGTTTTGTTACAAAAATACACATACTTTTAAAAAGTAGTTTTTCTTTAAAAATCCAATTAATCATTGATTTATTTCTTAATAGTTTAAAGATTAATTAATTTTTTAAGACCAGCTTCGTTTGCACTCTCTCCTCATCTCTCAGGTTTTTATGCTCTTATTCTCTTCTGACGCTCTTTATATATTTATTGTTATAAACTTACCAACTTGGAGGGTTCACTTGTAGGTGTCACCAGTTCCAAGGGATGCTTGTTTTGTGAGGAACAATTGGGTACTAAAGGGCCGGAAACTGGTGTTAGACCAGTACCACCGTCCATGAGAGAATCAAAGTTGAACATACCCGTAGATGGCGTCTGTATGGCCACACCATTGATATCTGTGGGCGGCTTGTTGTCATTGACATTTAAGCCTAGATTGTGAGTCAAATTTCGTGGTACAGTTGGCAATGAATTTGGACGTTGTTTCGAATTTGGTTTTGTTAATGGAGCACTAAGTGATGGATTGTTGGAGTACATGGAACCAAAGCTAACGGGAGCCGTTGTTACTATGGGTGTGTTTAGTGAAGCCGAGGCGGCCGCCAAAGAAGCTGACAGTGTGGCAACATTTGGTAAAGGCGGTGGTATCATGGGATTATTGTTTGTTAAAATAAATCTTTTTGGCGAAGGTGGACCATCTTGATCTAAAGATGAGTTTGAGTCTAGGGCTGAGTCCAAAGGTTCGGCCTTAATTTGAGCTAATAATTGATCATTCAATACTGGTTTCAAGTCCAAAGGAGAAATACTTCTAGCAGTTGTAGCCAAACTGGTATCAATGCCAGTAATATTATCATTGGCCGTCGATGGTGCCGATGGCATAAGACCTTCGAATGTATTGACGGATAAAATATCTGTTGCCACAACTCTTTGACAGGTAGGACGGTGTGCTTCTAAAAGAAATTCTAAATCTTGTTTCGTACCATTCAATGACTCGATTTGCTTTTGCAACTCTTCTCGTTTCTTTTCCAACAGTTGCACCTCATCGGTTAATTCATTAGTTTGATCCACTCTACGCTTGCGGCATCTGGCGGCTGCCAATTTATTACGCTCTCGCCTTATACGTCTCTTTTCCTCTTCTTCTGGTGACATATTACTGTTAGTGGCTGGGCGACGTCCGCCACCACGTCGAGTAGGGGTAGCTGTTGTTGTAGTGGCACTTGATGAGGTATTATTGTTGTGATTACCAGATATTTTGGCTGCTGCTGTCGCTACAGCTAAGGCAGCCAAATTGACTGTGGTAAAATCATTTGTTGTTGAAGAATTGGAATTATTCAAGGTATTCATACCCAAACCATTAAGGCCATTTTGAAATGAAATCGTATCTGTGGCGGCACTTGCTGCAATAAGGGAATAAAATAAATATTAGTTATTGGGAATCTTATTTATTTATTAACTACATTATGTTAATAGACACTTACAAGTATCTGTTGTGGCCATAGAATTCTCTTCATTCAAATGATTGCCCGTCCATGATCCCTGAGAATTTTCCGATTCTGTCATATTCCCATAGTCGGGCAAACTGGCCCCGGTACTAATATCACCCACATAGACATTGTTCAATGCCGTATTTGGTGATATACCAGCAACTGATGTTGTAGTTGCTGTCAATGTACTATTGTTATTATTGTTGCTATTGTTATTTATCGTATTCGTTGTTGTAGCATTGTAAGAACCCAATGGTGGTGGTATAAAACCTGCCTGATATGGTGCGTTTATTGGCTCGCTAGTTAACTGTATAAACGATTCCTCTATACTCTTGAGCGTCGTAGGTGTTAGGGTGGGTGTGGTCAGTGTGGGTACACCTGTTTGCATGCATTCCATTGAAACGAGCTGTAACGGACAAGTTGTTGAAATAAGATTTAAAAAAAAATTGTTTATTTTGTACATATACATACATACATATGTACAAATGTTAAAAATAAAATCGAAAATGTAAAAATTTAATATTCATTTGGAGGGCGTTTTTTATGAATCCGTGGACATTTTCCACTAATTAATTAATTAATATTTTTTTTTATAATTAAGAAATAATTCTACATATTTTAAAGTTCATGTCGAAAATATTGGCATAATAAACATATTCATTGTCTAAACTGTATTTATTAAAAATACATTACCTTAATAAGCCCGATTTAGAATTTTCTAAACAAATCAATAATAAAATAAGGAAAAGGTCGATAAAGAACTTAAATATATACTTTTAATATTGTTTAAAAAATTAAACCACACCTATCTAATAATTATACAATTAAATTGAAAATAATTGTTTAAATTGATAAAATAAGTACATATATTTTCTCACGTTTATTTTAATAGTTATGGAAACGTCACATACTTTTCAATAATAATGTGGTCCATAACATTTAAATAACTTCCAAAATACATATTAATTTCATGTTTAACTATGAATGTATTAAAATTTAATAGAACGTTAGAAATTAAACAGAAAGTGATTCTCAGTCGATTGGTATACTTTAAGGTGGGTGTTGAACCAATATTTTTGGGCGTTACAAACATCAGCACAAATCCAATATACCCTTCCCACTATGTTGGTGTAGGGTATAAACACTGAAAATTCAAATTTAACGGGGAATGTGTATTATCATTTGAAAGAACATTCTTTGGCATTTATTTTTTGAAGATTATGCGTATCAAATGTTGGCCGTTGCTACGTCGCGGATGGTCTATCCGTTGAGTCCAATTTTCGATGACTTGTTCGAGCATTTCGACTGGTAACTGCCGAATGACACGCGTGATGTTTTTCTCCAAAGCCTGAATCGAAACTTTTGACTTTACATATCCCTACAGGAAAAAGTGTAACGGTGTGATATCACACGATCTTGATGGCCAATTGACCGGCCCAAAACGTTAAAACATGTGCTTACCGAAGTGTTCTCTCAATAAATCCATTGATTGATGCGATGTGTGGTAAGTGGTGCCGTCTTGCTGAAACCAAATGTCGCTAAAATCACGAGCTTAAATTTCAGGCATCAAATAGTCGGTATTCATTGACGATTACGTTCGCACCGTACACTCTCAGCTACGACCGCTATATTTTCTTCACAGCGTCCTGGACGTGGTCTATTCGGTCGAATATTATCCAATAATGAAAGCTGGGTCTCAAAATGGGTGATGGTGTTGCAAATAGTACGCTCAGTAGGCCGATTATGTTGACCATAAGTTGACCGCAGTGCACGAAACACATTCCTCACAAAACATGAATTTTCATAATAAATTTGAACGATGTGTAAACGTTGTTCAGGCGTAACTCTTTTTTCATTATGAAATGCCAAACAATACTAATACTAAACAAAAATAGCATGACACGACTCACACGTGTTCTGTCAACAAAAAAAAAAAAGACTATTGACAAAAGTATCTCTACTTGAATCACCCATTATATGTATTCTTTCACAGATTTTTTAGTTACTACTATTTTTCTAACTCACAAGGGCGGGCTCCGTTTTATGAAGAATGTTTTCTACTTTCTACTGAGTCCGTTGTTAAAGAGAGACTTCTTTATAAAAATCATTTCCTATTACTCTTTCTAATAGTATGAAAATATTTGTCACAAAACCATATTTTATTTTGCTACTTTTGTTTATTTAATTGAGAAAAAACTAAAGAACAAACAAGTGCGTTTAATTAGCATTAATTAAAATCGTTTCTTTGTATCACTACAAAATCAGAAAAACAAATTGACAAACTATATGTTCTAGTATTATAAATACATGTTGTTTTTGTTGTTGTTGCACAGTACTATACTTGAACGAGTTCATCTTTTTTCACTGTTTTTTTTCTCTTAATTTTTTACTTTTCTTCAGAAAAAATAACAATGAAAATAAATAAATTTAAACAAATTAGTTAAATATCAGCGAAACACATACATATGTATTCTTTAAGAAACAATATACAGGCCCATAAATACACTGGCAAAAAATATAATAAACAATTTAAATGTAAATAAACTTTAAAGCTCATTTATTTTCTCTATATGTTTATTCAAATCTATTATTTATATATGTACGTAACAATGAACTTTTTAATTTTGAAATGAACAGAAAAAGGCGGAAAATTGTTGGTAACATATACAGAAAATAACAAGTAAAAATGTCCAGCTTCAAATTGCATTGAAAAGAATGGGCTAATGGTAAATGTGATGAATTTAGAAACCTGAAATTAAATTAGGGCACCTGAAATTAAATATAATAGAATACTATATCGAAAAACCCTATTACTAATGATTAAAACAAATTACCTATAAGCAAGCAGATTTTATTTATGTGGTATATGTGTATTAAAGATATGCTAAAATCCCCACAGTGTAAAGGTGCGGTCACATTTGGAAAATATTTACTCAAAAAAGCGTAACCACTTGTTTTAGCACAAATTTATTTGACGTTGTTTATTCTTACAAGAGTTTTGCAAGATCAAACAGCATCAAATAAATTAAAACTAACTATTTGTTGTGGTTTGACCTAAATAAGAAAAGTTTTTTAATAAATAAACGAGTTGTACATATATATAAATATTGAAATATATGTTATTTAGTGGTTACGTCTTTTTCGGCAAATATTTGCCAAATTTGACCGTACCTTAAGGAATTGTATGCTTTAAACATTTTGTGGAAACCCTAAACTCGTAGGACGAGAAATATATGAAAAAAATAATTGCTTATTTTTTTTATATAAATTTGGTTGGTGGAGAATTAATCCCTCAAATTGTCAGGTTATCCCACGATCGATTCAAGTAATTCCCAAGTCTACCTATACCTTTATATAGGAAGCTGGACGCTTAAATCATGTATTAAAAAAAAAAGAATAGTCCACACTAATTTTAAATTGGCATTACTGATTTATGTCAAACGAATTTTTAATGCAAATGGTGAACAGTGATGCCCAACATTTTTGAAACTTAAATAGCCATATTATTTTAATATTTTAATTATTTTAAAAGTTGCTACATTTATGCATGAATTTAATCTCAGAAATTATAATAAAAAATTTAGTATGTTTGGAAATAATCATAATTCCCTAACTAGTATTTAAAAAGGATTGATACTTTAGACAAACAAATATTCTCCTAATTAGCAATCACTTTCATTTTCCCCCTGCTATTCTCTTTAAATCACTTATTAATCTAATGATTCCGATGCATAAGTAACAAAATAATATTTATCACATGTGTAGGTGTGACCTATTAAATTTTTAATGTGACAAGTCTTTATTTTAAATTGCATATCATACACATACTACATATAGGTACAATTTAGTATTTAAAAAAATAATAAATGTTTGAAACAAAAAACAAGAAAAAAAAAATCCCATTGTGTTGTGTGAGCATATTATTTTTTTGTTAAATATTAATTGTGTAGAGAAGCCAAAAGGTCTGCGAAGAAAATTGTATTCAAAATTTCGTCAGTGTTGTTGTTTTTTTTTAATGTGAAAGAAAACACAAACAAAGTTTATGCTCAGGTGTATAACTTTTGATTTTAATAATTTAAATTGCACATGAATTAGAAAATTATGTTTAGAGAGATATAGAAAGAAAATTGTTTAATTGCATCATTGTTAAAATTAAACAATAATATTATAGAAAGAAAAAAGATGTAGATTTTGAGAAAAATAAAATATATTTTTGAATTATTACTCTCTGACTACAATAGTTGAAATAGCAGGCAAACAAGGTAAACATTTGCATGTAATATGAAAAACTTCTCTAAAACCGAAAAGTCCAGGATACTGGTTTTTAAATACCGGGTTTTCAAATGCTCTCGGCTGTTTGTGCACCGATTTTGATGACTTTTCTAACACAGACAACTCAGAAAATATACATGACTGATTTGGGTGTTTTTATTTTGTATTTGGTATATAAATTTTAGTTAAAAAATTGAGGTAGTCGTTGGTTGTTGTTAATTTATGGGTTCTACTAATAAATCAAAAGACGATTTTTCATCACTACGATATACTCGTATAACATAACACGTTTTGCTAAAAGTTGAATTTAAGCTTTTACATACATACATACCTAATTCCATTACGAAAATTAGGTTTTAATTTCATTTTCACAATTATTTGAAATTTAAAACTAAAAATATTATACCTGTTGCATAAATAGCTCATTGGCAAGGAAATTGGCAATTTCGCAGGCATCCATAGTAAGTTTATCGCAATTATTATTTGTATTCGATTGATCTGTATTTGAATTGACAGCAGCAGCAGTAGTAGCAAAAGCATTATTAGAGCTACTTATACAGGGTGAAGTGCTAGAAGTTGTAGCACTGCTACTGCACAATGAAGCAGATGACGATACAGCAGGCGTGGTTAAGTTACAATTATTGCTATTGCTACTATTATTGTTATTATTATTTATATGCAATTGTTGTTGCTGTTTTAATTGCTGTTGTAATAACTGAAATTGTTGCAATTGCTGTTGTTGTTGTTGATTACTTTGATAATTATTGTAATTTTGTTGCTGTATATTATAATTATGACTATTATGGTGTTGTTGCAGTTGTTGATGATGCTGCTGCTGTAGCTGATGTTGACTTATGGGAAAATTGAAGAAATTTTCACGTTGATTATTGTAAAAATGATTCGGAGTTAAATTGTAGCCACCTGTTGTTGGAGCTGAATGACATGGGGAGGGCTCATTGCTCATTGAAGCCGTAGAGGAGCAAGAGTAAGAAGGTGTTGCTAATGAAGCCATTGCAGAGATATTTAGAGAGTTTGGTCTTTGTGGACGAGAGAGAGCACTGTTATTGTGGTTATATTTGTTGTTGTTGCTGCTATTATTATTATTATTTATATTAACATTGTGGCTGGTGTTGTTGTGGTTGGTATTGTTATTGTTGGCATTGAAATGAAAATTATAATTAAACGTATTTGTTTGATTTAAACTCAACATATTGATTTGCTGGGCTGTTTGTGTATGTTGATTAAAGTGTTGTTGCAATTGCTGATGCTGCTGCAGACGTTGCTGTTGTTGATTTGCCAAGTAACCGCCAAGCGTAGGAGGAGATGATGATGATAATGATAGAGTTTGATTATTATTACGATTGTCAATAGAGTTTTGTAAGGTTTTACAACCAGCAGAATTTGGGGTCGTTGTTGTTGTTGGTGGTGGCAAATTATAAGAATTACTAAAGTTATTGAATCTTTGGTTAGTGGGTGTTGTTGTTGCTACTGCAGTATTATAGGGATTTTCAAACGTTGTTTGATTTTGTAACTCTTGCTGGTTGTGATAAGTGTTTGCTGTTATTTCATAGGGATGATACGCTTGGTGGTAATGTTTTATATTTAAATTTTTCATGTAGCTAAATTTTAGTAAAACACAATGCTTAAAAAACTATGATAACAAATTATTATTTTTAAATATATTTTTTAATAAATAAAGGGCGGATAGTAGTAGCTTTTTGTGTGTTTGTATATATAAGTAAATGACTAGTTTAGTGAACAATCTTTTATTTAATAATTATGTATAAATTATTTGAAAATTTATAAAATATTTAGCGTCTTTTTGTTATTTTTGTTAAATTACTTGTATGTCTTAAGTTTTTTTTATAAAATTAATAACTATTTAATAAATAATTAAAAAAAGAAAGAGAAATATCTATAAACTTTTCTTGGAAAAGATTTTCAGCTTAAGCTTTTTATGTTTAAATTTTATACAAAATTTGTTTAAAACTAAAAACTTAAAAAATTACAAAAACAGTCAATTAATTTTTTTGTAAAGGTAAAAATCTTTAAATTGTTTATAAAATATCTTAATAAATCCTTTGTTTTACTTTAACTTTATGCAAAACTTATTTAAGTTTTTCAAAGAGAAAAAATATAAACAATTTTATAAATAATTTTTTATATACAGTAATATATATTTTTTGAATTCGTTTAATAATTTTAATTCTATGGCACGTTTTTGCTCTATTTCGTTTTATTTTTGGTTTGGTTTTTATAAATTATTGAAAATGTTCGTTATTAACAGTGTTCGTTTAAATCGTTAAGAGAAAAATGTTGTCGTTATAAAATCGTCGTTATTAAAATATCTTTATCAAATATTTTGACAGTCTTTTTCAGGTGGTTTTATAACAAGTAGTTTGTTGTGATTAGTGAACACTTTTGTTATTTGAAATTGGGGTTTATTTTTGAAACTCTCCAAAATTTGGTCGCCTTCGGCCAACTGTAAAGTTTTCAAAACCCAGGTAATCATAATATATTATTTGAATTTTGTTTATTATTATCAATAATTATATTTTAAATATAAAATTATAAACGGTTTTTTAGTTGTTATTTCTATATTTTTATATAAAGTTTAATCAACAAGTTTAACAAATAATTGAATATATTAAACATTTAAGAAAAAACAGCAATAACAAACAATATGTAATAAATAATAGTTATTTAAAATAGTATAATGTAAATTAAAATTAGAGCATATGAAATTTACTTTTAAGAAATAAACAAATAAAGAAACATTTATTTAACTAAAAATAATTATTTACACTTAAAATATTGGTTGAACAGTTTTCAAGTTCAATATAAAATATTTAAAACTGAAACTTTAAATTTTCCCAGTTTAATAAATTCCAACTTTTTTAATCGCAATTATAGACAATTGTTATAAATTTTTAATTATTTATCAATTTACAACTCAAATATGTATGTCACAATTGTATTGCTTTAAAATAATATCAAAGAATTTTATTTGTGCAAACAAGCAATTGATTGATATAAATGAATTGTAAAACGAAATGACGCAATGAAATTCAAGAAAATTTAATTTTATAATTATCGATAAAATTATAAAACTTAAATGATTAACAATAAAAAACCTTGTAGAAATAATCAGTTTTTCTTTAAAAATTTCAAAAAAAAAATTGTTTAATATATAATATGTATATTCTGTTAGAATTGTGTATTATCGCAATTAAATGATTAAGTATTTTGTTTTTGTACAACAAATAGTTGTTGTGAAACTTAAAATAATAAAATTTTAAAAATTTTAATTAACTCTATATTTTGTAATATTTTGAGTGCAAATAAAAAAAACTATTTTAATTTTTGGGGAAAATTTTATTCAAATTTCTTAAAACAATTAATTTTGATTGTTTTTGCTTTAAATATTTGTTTTGTTTTTCAATCAAATAAATTTCAGCTATAAATTTTTGTTTATATTAAAATTATTAACATTTGTATATTCTGTTTTTTTTTATTAAATATTTATAATTGTTTCACGTGTTTTTGTCGTTATTATTTTTATACTTTCAAAACGATTTTATATTTATTTTTGAGTCTACTCTTATTTTCTCTCTCTGTTTTAAAAATGTCGTTGTTTGTTTTGAATATTCTCAGTTATAAGAGCTTTTCAATAAAGGTGTCGTTATTCGTTTGATTTTTTTCTGTTTTTATAGTTTGTTATAATAAATGTAAAACAATTGAAATTATATAATAATATTGTAAATTTCAATTTAAAATTAATTATAATTTGTTTTTATAATAGATTAAATGAAACTCTGTTGGCAATTTTCAAAATCCCACGCTGAACCACAATTTGTTGAAAGCTCTAAATCTCTAAACAGCTCTCTCGCTCTCTATGTTCTCTTTAAAATGTTTTCCTTTTTAATATCGTAATTTCGTGATTATGAGGTTATGATATTTATAATTATTTCATTTATATATTCTTTTTTATTGTATCGTTATTATATTCGTTGTAATATTGAAAATTTATTATTGAAATTTCTTTTTTTTTATAATGATTTAAAACAGATCCACCGCCTGTAAATATTTGCTTTAATTTCGGGTATTTGGCTAAAATTCACGTTTTTAGTTAATTTTTTTTGTATAAAAAAGATTTTATTCGTTTTCGTTATTTTTTATTATACATATTTCGTTTAAAAAATTATTTATTTTTTAATTTCTTTTTCAACACCCGTTAAATATTACCGCAGTGGCTCGTTACTCGTTTGTGACTAAATTACACTCACAAGAAAAATTTTTCTTTTAGTTTGAGATTTTGTTTTGTTCTTCTTTTTTTTGTATTTTTTTCTATAAATTCTGTGCAAAATTGAAAATTCAAAATATCTACATGATCATGATCATTGACTAGTAGTAGCAGCAGAAACATCAGCATCTATTTATTTATCATAGCCGTTGTCGTCGTCCACACACAAGATTCTGTATTTGGTTGTTTTTGTTATAATTAAAACATTTTATTTTTATTTTTTTTCTAAACTCAAGAGAACATATTTTTAAAATAATTTTGTGAAATAGGAAAAAAGAATAAAAAATAGCTGCCTACACATTTTAAGAACAAAATAACACACATTTATGTAAAAATTTTAATTAATAAAATTATATTTTTGTTGAATACATTATAAATTTACAAATAACATGAACAGCAAATGTGATATTTTGTTGCTTTAACTCTTTAGTTTTGTATTTTTACAATATCCCAGCGGTAAAATACCCATTACTTAATCGCTGATGTCAGTAATATTTAGTAGCAATCAGTACTGATGCTGTCGCTTATATTTCTGCTTACATTTACACACGAGTGTCATATGCTGCTCAATTAGTGCGCTCTCGCTTAAAATGTAAGCAGTGATGTCATTAAGTGTCATTTCAATTTCACTTACGTCATAAGTAGTGTTCTAGCGAGCTTGATGGCACGTCAATATATTCAGGCAAATTAAACTGTAGATAATATATGTCGTTTACAGTCGGATTTGCAATTGTAAGGCTAGAATATGAAGTGGTACCACTAATCCTGATGATTTTAAAATTATTTAAAAGAATGTTTTACTTAAAAAAAAAAAAATAATAATAAAAATAAATAAATTTCATATAAATTTTAATTTCACTTACATTCTAATCGAAGTTTTAATTAGTAGAAATATAATTCATATATTTTTTTAACATAAACCCACTAACTAACACTCATCTTATATTGTAATCGAAGTTATAATTAGTAGGTGATATTTATTAGATTACACATATATAACATTCTAAGTACTTAAATCGCTCGCTTAGAATGTTATACTGATGTCATCGATTATAATCTAGGTACTTAGTTCCATTTACAGCTGGGATGTTCTCTCACTCACTTTTATTCACTTGTGTTCAGTGTTGCCACTACCAAAAAAATTTTGTAACCAAAAAGTTACCAAATGAGAAAAAAATAACCAACATTTTTTATAATTGTTTAGTTTTTTTTGACCTTTTATTTTTCAGGTGATAATTCTTCGGTTTCATCTTGTTCAATAAAAACCTAAACCGAAGTTAAAAAATATTATTGAATTTATATAGATTCAAACATGAAAATATAAAAATACTTACCCATTCCGCATTTGTTTAAAATAATGCAATGCGAGTTTTTTTTCGTGTTTGACAATTCATTCCATCAGTTTGATTTTGGCATATATGTAAATGATCCGTGTAAAATTTTGGATCGGTACCGTTATTTGTAAAATATTTTTGAGTATTAAAGTGATTTTCGGAAGAGTGCTTTATATGGGGGATACGCTCAAATATGGACCGATATTCACAATTGAGTCGGTACCGATATTTATAACACATACATATAGATAAATGGCTTTTTCGGATATGGTCCTTATATGGGAGCTATGACCAATTATGGGCCGACCACCATAAAATTTAGTACAACAATTTATTTACCTATAAGGATTATTTATGTCAAATTTTAACCGTTTAACATTATTTATACCAGTTTTATACGTATTTAAGTGAATTTTGGAAGTGGACTTTATATGGGGTCTATGGTCAAACATGGACCGAACTAACAAAAAATTTCGTTTTACGATTTCTTTTCGCATTAAACTTATTCCTGCTGAATTTTGTATTGATATTCCAATTTTATGGGCATTTATGTATAATTAAGCAATATTTCGGGAAGATTTTTGTATGGGGGCTATGAAAAATCATGAACCTATTCTTTCTATTTTCTTCACGTTTTCTTTTTTTTATCATAAAAACAAAGTATACAAAGTTCATGGCAATATTTGCAATATATTTAAAAAAAATTAAGAAAAATGTTTAAAAGTATCAATTTTTTATGGAGGTTGTCTTATATTTTGATAAATAACTCTTGTTCTACTATACCGATTATGCTGATTTTCAATACTAAACTGCTTAGGAGAACTATAAACGGATTTTTGTAAACTTTGTTAATTTCGGTTGTGTCCTTTGGACGTGAGAGTGTTTTACACAGACAGGCAGACGGACAGACTCAATCGACTTAGAGTTTCGTAAGGACCAAGAATATATATACTTTATTGGGTCTCAGATGAATATTTCTCAGTGTTACACACAGAATGACAAACTTACTCGTATTCATTCATACTCATTCACCACTTATGGCGGTGGAAGGTATAACAAAATATCCACATACACTCGGAGAGAGAGAAATAAGACAATACAATTTATAAATACGATAAACACAAAAACAAAATTGGCAAGAATTTGAAAACGGAAAATACTATAAAGCAAAACATTTAAGAGAACTCAAAAACAAAAAAATGTTTATCTAAAAATATAAATAAAGTGAAAAAGGAAAAACTATTTTAAAATTTAATTTATAGCAATTGAGTGCAGTCGAATTTTCAAGTATTCTATATATAGGAGAAAACAAATACGAGATGTTAAGTCTCTTTTATTTTAATTCCGTCATATTGAAAAAGAACGTGTTATGTAAACGTGTCTTAACGCATTGGTGGGTTAATATTAATCATTTGTTTTTCGTTGATGAATTGCAAAATACATCCGACTTGCTTGTTTTTTATAGTAAAATTTTTCATCCATTTGCATTCCATTCGTACTCTTTTCCACAGAATTTTGACCTTTGACTATTATAATCTAAACATTAGTTTTATTACGGTAAGTATAGAAGTATTTAAAAGTATTTGATTTTTCATCTTACGCTATGGTCCCCTTCCTCTTAGTCATTTGGTCCTTATTGAACTTTATGACCCGCCGTTTTTCATTACTATACGATCATATACATACATACATAATTAAAAATTTGGAAAATATTAACCAAAGATTTTTCAAAACTTTACATTCTCTTAATACTAATATATATATATATATATATATATATATATATATATATATATATCATTATCATGTGGAAATTCGACGTGAAATATCCTCATATGCATAAAAATCACTGTTTCAAAATTTAAGAATATCGGCCCATAATTTGTTATAGCTGGCATATAAGCACCATTTCCGAAAAACAAATAAATAAACACACAAAAATGTCTAATAAATATCGATATCGAACCAACTTTTATATAGATCAGTAATTTTAGTCCAGAAATCATACCAATATCGGATATACGGCAATTATGCTATTGGATTTTGTAGCTGTCTGGCAGTAGCTCACGAATTAAGTCCACTTCCGAACATACTAAACAACCATATAACTCTTGTAAAATAAATGGTCGAAATTAGATAAAATTTCTAAACATTTGAAATAAATTATGTTGTTTGTAAAATTGTCTTTCAAACAATATATAAAATACTAATAAAATTTGCAATAAGACTTAATAGAAAACACAGAATAAGGATATACTAGTCCTATAACCAGTATTTCTTATTACGTTTGGGTGGAGGGTATTAAAGATTCGGCACAGCCGAATATAGCACTCTAACTTGTTTTTAATTTATTTTAGATGTTGATGGTTTATCATTAAAATTTCCTTAATCTGTTTAACATGAACAGCGAACAGTTTAATTTGTTCTTTTATTATTGTATTCTAGCGAATTAAAAGAAAATTTTAAGATTTTCAAGAAATCTGCCATATTGAATATAATTCATAATAAAAATAACAGGTGTGTTTCAGTGAGAACAAAATAAATATGAAAAAATAAATAACAAATGAAAACTTTTGATAAACGCTAAACATGACATACGATTTTGAAAAGTATATATGTACATACATATATATATACATATGTATGTATATATGAAATTATTTCGCCTTTATACTATATACATAATTCTTTACTTTGTTATAATTCTTTCCTAATTATATTGTTAAACAAAAAATTACCACAAAATTAAGTGGGTCGTTAAAAATACGAGTACATATAGAATTTTTTGTTTTCTTCTCTTTTTTTCAAACATTTTAGCTTTCAATAAAAGGCGGCATTTTTTGCAAAGATTGTTTTTTTTTTTTTGTAAAATAAAATTTGTTTTCTCAACTGTACTTTTGTTTGTAGTATTTATTGTTTTTTTTAACAAACGCAATTTTATCACATTTTTATAGTCATCATATGCATTGCTTGTAATTAATATTTGTATGTTAAATATATTAAAAAAATTTAATTGCTGCAGATATTATAAAATATTAAACCATTTTGAAGCGTTTGGAAAATCTGCTGAGAAGTAAAAGGGTAAAGATTTCAGTAGCAAAATCAATGAATTTTAGATTTTAATAGTTCCTTTATTATAGTTCTCTATATATAGTTCTCTACAAACGTTCCCTACTTCTTTACTAAATAAGTAAATATTAAAAAAAAGACTACGTTTTAAATATAGTACTTTTGCATCAATTTATTATTCGAAAAATTATATTTGCCATCACCGATTTAGGGTAAACGTATTTCAATGCAAATACACATAATGCTACTGAGAATTTGCAAAAGAATTTGACTTTATTTTATTTTCAGAAGCTAAAACTACTTTATTTTCCAAAACTTGCCAATTTCTATCCAAAAACACATAAATTCTACTGAGAGTGTTAGCAAATTTATTAGACTATCTGGAGATCTTTAATATAAAACAATTATGTCATTTTATAGGGTATATGCTCATCAAAAACCAACAGAAGCTAAAACAACAAACAAATATAATTATTTTAAACATTTAAAATATGTTTGGTTTTTAGTTTGGCATTTATACAAGTTGGTTTTGTGTGAAAAAATATTAAACATCTGTTCAAAAGTTTTTTTCTTAAATAGTTATCATACACATATTTTGAAAACAAATTATACATTTATAAATTAAAAAAATAGTTTGTATAAATCATGATGAAGAAATTTGTTTAATTAATTAAGACAAATGCATAAGACCAACATTGTAAAAGCGGGGACAAATTAAATGAGTACATATGTATGTATGTATGTATAAATAAATATGTTTGATGAAGGAAAATTTCATATTATTTTGATAGACTGGTTGTAGATCAACTTTGTACTTAAAAATAAAAACGTAAATTAATATTTTTGCTGGAACTTTTGCCGGATTTTTCCAGCAATATCAAATTTATCTTTCCAAAATCAAATTATATTTATCTTCTTCAAAAATCGTTAAATTAACTGGGAATTAAACATGTTTAAAACAAAAACTTTTTGAGAGAAATCATATTTATCTTGACAATTTTAGTCTTTGTATTTTAAACGGTATTTAATCGGAATCGAGGTTTAAACTTAGTTAAATCGCTTGATCGTTCTTTTAAAATTGTTTGAGGTTATGAAGTAAATTGGTTTGAAAACACAACCTTTTTTTTGACAAATTTTTGTTTTAATGACACCAATGTAAAGTAGAAATAGTGAAATATGGAAACTGTCGGTAGATGTTTGCTTTCTTCACAAAATGTTCAAGGAAAATGCTTTATTTATCTTGTTAATGCAGTGCAATAAAACATTTTGGAATATATGTTGTTTGTAATGGTTCACATAAACCGGTGGTTTTTTTTTGGCATGTATCTCATGTAATAATTAAATTGTTCGGCTAGGTGTCTTGGCACTATCTTTCTGAAATCGAAGACCACCGATGTCGAGATTTTTATGGATTTTTACAAATTTGATAGCAATTTTTCCAAAGTAAATTTCGTTGTTCACACGTGTTACAATTTTCCAAGTTCGTTTTAACAAATATCAAATATACAACTCAATTCGTGATCTCAAACTGTGTAGCCCTTTACAAATGAATTGTTATTGTTAAAATTTTAAATGTAAATGACAATGATTTTTATTAATTAATTGCAAACAATAAAATAGGACTTCATTTATAACTCCTCAGAGAATTATATGTATATTTGTAGGTTTACACGTTAGCGCAAATATTGTTTTAATAACTTTCACTGCTAAATTTTAATGGTTTTATAAACAAAATTAGCATGATTTATAAACAAATATAAACAATAAATGTAAATTGAAGGAATAAATAAAAGTTTATAAACAATTTTTTTTCAAAAATAATTATACTAAGAGCAGTGGTCGGCACTCACCAACACCAGATGCCGAACTAATTTGTTTGTAATCATAAAGAACATTTCAAAATCGTTGAATTTTTTCGAGAAATTTCTTGCGGTTTTCTTTTCACAACTGAAAAAGTTCTACTCCTTAAATTAAATTAAGATTAAAATAGGCTTTAAACCAATAAAAATATGCACATTTGGCACAAAAATATAAGCCTGTTTATAGACAAATCTTTCTTTGTTCGCTTTCAATAACAAATTAACACTTAATTATTGCAATTGTTTTTAATTTAAAATGTGTTTTATTTGTTTTATCGAATTCAAGGAAAAAATTCATTATTATTTTGAAATTGTGGAGGCAAAATAAAAGTGTTTTTGAATTTTTTATAAATTGCAAAAAATCTATAAAACAACACAAACATTGTTGCCCATTAAAACAAACTTACAACAATTGTTAATTTACAAATACAAAAAATAAATAATTGTTAAATGTTAATGTAAAAGAATTTTTGTTGTTTTTTCAACAGATGTTGATAAATTTGCAACAAAAACACATAATAGTTATAAACAAAATTAAATGTGTTTAATATAAGTACATAGTTTAATTCAGACTTGAACTTGTCAAATTTGAATTGTTTGTTTTAATTTAACTTTTGTTTTAAACAATTACAGATTTATTTTTTGTAAATTGACCGCTTGCTTACATATTTTTGCGAAATAAAGTTAATTTGATTGTGTGTAATTTATTAAAGTTTGTTTTTTAGAATTTTAAATAGTTGTATGTTCATTTTAATTGGCACTGAACATTTTGCGCGGTGTACAAATATGCAGGGAGGCAGGCATACACGTATAATGAACTTGAAGGTTTGCAAGTAACACAGACATACATGTGTGTATTTAACTACACAAATACTTTTATTTACTATACATTTTAAATATAAAAAATATATATTAAATTGTTTTAGTTGTTTTAAATGAAAAATAAATATTTGTTAAAAACAAATAAAAGTATAAAGGACAGACTTATTTTACTCTGATAGTGTAGTACTATAATATTACTCGTTATCCATTACTCAATACTTTTTAAATATTACTACTACATACTATTTTTACACTCTTGCAAATTGTTTGTAATTAATTATGTAATTAGATTTTATCACAAAAAAATAAACACCGTCCCTTAAAGAAATAATTCCAAATTTGCACAATTTTCTCTTGCGTTCTATAAAGAACAAACAATAAATCTAATAAGTATTTAAATTTAAAATTCGTGCTATCACATTTGTAGTATTTTATTAAACACTAAAAAGTAAAATAAATAAATTACGTCATCAAACATTATATTGCTGTTGTTGTTAATGTGACAAAAAGAGCAACAACATTTATTTTTTTTAAATTATAACAAAAACAAGTACAACAGCCAGCAGCAGCAGCATGTACAATAAAAACACACAAATACTCAAATTTTTAAAAATAGCACAACACGTCAGTTGTCGTATTTCTGTGAGTGTACGTGCGAGTATAAAGACTGCATAGAAGACATTTTAAGTAGCTTTAATAGTGTGCATGTCTCAGAGATGGAAAATTTAGTGCTAATCAATTGTTTTGCAGCGTTTGTGCCAGTGATGGAAAATTCAATACTATTGTACTATTTTCAGTACCTTTCACAACAAAAATACCACAGTACACCCACATCGTATTTAGTACTCTTTGTTTGTTTTGCTTTGTTCCCTGTTAAGAAATCCAGCGTTACTATTTTTATAATCATTAACCACATTGGCTTCAAAACAAGAACATATGGAATGTATAAATTCATGTTATTTATTTGATCTGGGATAAGCTAATCTACAAAAGTAAACAGATGCATAAAGAATTAAAGTTGTTTGTGGTACTATTTTGATAAATTTTTCAATTTTCTTATGTTTCGTACATTTTTGTAATTCTCATTTCTTGTTTGAGATTTTTTGTGTATCATATGAGTTTGGAAACTTCAAACATATTGGTGAACGATCTATTAATGATATGGCATTAACACTAACAAAATGGCATGCTCATATGTTTATTATCTTAACTCACAACAAATAAATATTTTTACATACAAATTAATTAATTTTCAATTAGTTTGTTTTTATTAAACTGAATTAATTTTATTTTTGAATTATTTTTAAATGGATTTTTAATTTTATTTTTGAATAAAAATGTTTCCTAAAAAGTACCAAAATGTTGAAAAAATACTCTTTTTGCTGACTGTCAGTACCATTTCAATTTTTCATTTTTCCATCACTGGTTTGTGCACATGCGAAATAAAACTAATTCATAGATGTACAGTTTTTAAGTTTTGAATCAAGTAAGAGTATATAAAACACAGATCTGCGATTTGAATTTATAAAAAAAAATTACGATGATTTATTAAAGTCAAATCAATGTAAAATCAATTATTGATATCGGTCATACTTGACAAGTATTTAATATCTGCAAAAAAGTCTTATTTCTACATCCCTGGTGATTTCACTTTAAGACCTTTCAACAAGTAGATCTTTGTACATACATAATTATATGCACATATGTACGTATCAGTTTTTTTAAAAGATAAAAAATTTTTTCTAGTTATTATCGAAATTAATTGATGAAATAAGACGCTACGCTTTCATAACGTGCAAGAATCGGACTTGTTTTTAGGAACTTCCTTATTTTACTAATCCAATGTTGATTTAGGTTATAAATGTTGTTTTCTTCTATAGAGGAGTAACATATTGTTTAATCTATAATTTATTTTTTTATTTTTAGTAATATATATTGTCTTTTTATTATAAATTTTCTATTTTAATAAAAAAAAAATCATGTTGTTTATTCAGTACGTCAGATTTAAAGTCTTTAGGCACTTGTTGCTTTTGCAAAATTTCTTTTACGGCATTTAGTTTTAATTGACCTTTAGGTTAACTTTTAAATAAAAATGATAATACATATATAATTCAAGGGATGCCATGTAGTCAGTATGATTTAGATTTTAGTGGGAAACATTTTTGGAAGTATTATAGATAATTTGTTTTTGAAACTACATATTACATTTTAACTTTAAGATATATGAGTAATACTATGCCGCTCATATTTGTTGGTAAACAGGTTTTCCATTTTATATAAACGCCGAAAGTTTTATTTATTATTTTTAGATCCTAGATTCTTTACTCTTGTATTTTTAAAATAAACACACATATTAAGTTTTATTTTTTTTCAAAACTCTTTTTTAGTAACTGAACCCTGCTTTTTGTTTTAGAATATAGAAATAAATTTTTTATCGGATTTCTTTATCTTGGTTTAAGAAAAAATATATTGGCATCTCTGGAGAGTGCTTTTTTTTTGCACGATTTCCTTTATTTTGGGATTGGGAAAGACAGTTATTCTGTCATCTCTGTACGATATGTAGCAGTGATGTCAAGTGCAGTTTTGCTTATTATTTCATTTTGTTTTGCTTTCAATTTAGCAAGAAAACATAATAACAAATAAGCATGTTAAATTATATATTACAAAAATTAATATACGTTTTTGTTTTATAATTATGAAATGTTAATCTACACGGCAACTAAAAGTTCATTGCCTTTAACATTAATCTACTTAAGTTTAACATAACTTAAAATTACACACAAACTACAAATGTGTGTAAATATGAAAACATGAATGTCCTGAAATTAATTTAATTTTCAAATGGCCGCAAACTTTGCTAAATGTATTTAATGGAAACACTCCTTCAAATCCAAGCTGCCTTAATTGATTAATAAGGTGGTAAAACAAGCTTTTTTGCCTTAAATCATGAGATTCTTTCATATGCTATCCTTTGAATGCAATATAATTTATGACCGTTGTCAAATAATGCCAAAGAAAAATTTATACATATACAAATGTATACAAAACTGCTTTGAAGTCATTTCTTTAATGTAAATATGTGAGAGAGTGAGTAAGTATGCATTACTGCGTTTTGCAGTGTTTTCTTTGACGTTTAAAATTTTTTTTATACGTTTATGTGTTATTTTTTTTATTAATCGGTTTGTTGTTTATTTAATTTATGGCCAATTTTGTCAGTCAAGGTAATCTTTGTTTTATTTGCTGTATTTTTTTTTTTAATTTCGAAATTTAAAGTGTTTACTTTAAAATACATATACAATAATTATTTTTATTGACTTAATATTAGTTGTATTAAAAATAATTAGTGTTTTTTTATGTTCAGCTTGGACTGGTAAATTGCGGCATAATAATTTTAAATGGTAACACTTTTAGTGGCGGCATTTTATCGATAACTGAAGTTTAAGTTTACCAAGGAAAATGGTAAAAAAGCTGATATAAATTTTGACAAATATTTAATGTTTTCTTTCTAATGTCTTTTTCGTTTCTTTTGTTTCTGATCAATGTTTTTATTTTATATTATTATTGAGGTTTTTGTTTTTCCTCACGGGCTATTTTGATCAATAATTCTTTCTTTTGCTTTCAACAAATGTGAATAAAAAAGATTTATGGTTTTTTATATATTTGTTTTTAATAAATAATAAATGTCTTGAACGATTTGTATTAATTCAGTTCAAAATTCCTCAGAGTTTATTTACATTGTAATCCTTAAAAAAAAACAATTATTTAAAAATCTAGATAAGCTTAATTAAATTAAAATTTGCAAACACTTTCTGTGTGTATATAGGCATATTTGATCATTAAGTATTTAGCTAATTTCAATTAGAGTTTTTTTTAAGACTCTGTCGTAACGTGACTAGATTTTAGAATTTTGTTATTGCTTAATTTTTGCAAAAAAAAAAACAGCGAAAAAATATATATAAATAAAAACCGAAAACCATTTTTGTTAAAATAAAATTAAGGCAACCAAGTAAGTCAATGACTTTGAGAATTGCACGCCACATACGAACGAGTACAAAATAAATGGCTGCTAAACAAAAACTCTGTTGGGTAAAGGTTTGGACGGATGAGCAAATGAACGGACGGACGGACAGACTTTAAAGCACATAAATACATTAACGCCGCCGTTTATTATTGTCGTATAGTTAGGTTTTTGCTGTATTTAACGCCATATTGGCAACAACAAATTGAATTGAATCTTTGTGTTTTGTTTTTGTATTCACGGCTCCACTACAGACCACAAAAGAGCACACAATAAAAAATTATAAAAAAAAATCTTTAAAAAAATTAAATAAAAAATATAATACGCAAAATGTATATGTTTAGTATTTATTTTTATGTATCCTCGTATGTTCACGCTTTAACCATTTTTGGTCAAGTAGTGTTAAAAATTAAATTAAAAAAAAAAAAAAAACAAAAAACTGATGTTTTCATTAAAAGTTGTGTTGTTTTATATGGTAAACTCAACAACTTACTCCCTCAAACAGTGATAACCGCTTTTACGCCTCTCTCTCTCTCTGTTTCAGCCACCCACCCTTACTTCAGAAACCTTGTTGAATTTTTGTAAATTTTAAATTATGTTTTGTTTAATTTTATAGGAAATCATATTTGTTGTTTGTTGCTGTTATAAAATTTGGTTTGATAAATTCATTTGAAGAAAATTCAATTGAAAATATTTTTTTTTGTTTTTGTGCACTTTTTATGTCTGCTGATAAAAGCTTTTGTAAGTAGTTCTGATTTTAATGAGTTTAAAATACTTTAAACAAATAACTTAGTTTATTGCATGCCATTTTGTTGGATTTTGTTAATTAAAGAAATAAATAAAATGAAATAAATGGCTAATCAAGTCTACCATGACGTCTAGAGTTGGATTTATTTTTTATTTTCACAATAATTTGTGCATTAACTATTGAAACAATTTACTTGGTCTTGAAATACGTTTGTAATTAGAAAACACAAAAAAATTTAAAAAAGAACATTTTTGAAGCGAGTTGTAGTTTTATAAATTTTGAATATATAAACTTTTTAAAGGACATTCAATTTATTAATATTAATATTTCAGTGCCAGTTTTACGTTTTAATTAACACGTTTACAATAAATTAAAATTACATTTTTGGCCAAATCATCTGTTAGTCTTTGATACAAAGTTAACAAAATGTTAACAGAAGCAAATATACTGTAAGCGTCAAAATAAAGTCAACACCACAGCAAAAGTTTATATTAGAAAATAAATTAAACAGTGACATCATCCTTATGGCAAAAAACCCTATCATTTCAAAAGTAGTGGTAATTTTTTTAATTTTTCTTAGTTTGTAAGTATAACGGTAAAGTGAGGCGAATTGGGCTACTGCAGAAAGAGAATATTTGCGGGAGTGTATAAAATTGTATAAGATTTTTTTTTACTTTTTTATATATTTGTACACATCCACTTTTTGTTCTTTGCATAAACAGCTGGTTGATATTAAAGTGATGTTAAATTATTTAAAAGCAACTTCAGCTGGTTTTAAATTAAAAGTATGTTTCAGCGGTTAAAGTATACTTTTACGTGTCTATAGTTAAAGTAAAGTGTACTTTTAACAAAAGTCAACTTCTTAACTATTAAAGTACACTTTTTTTGTGACTATGGTTATGGCCCAATGTTTTACATAATTTAAATATAACTATTTATGGACGCGAAAAATCTGGTACTTTTCCGTTAAAATTGAATTATTTTTTTTATGTTCCTTATTTTCTTCTATTAAAGAGTTATTTTTTGCTTCAGTTACTTATGAATTATGCAATATATTTTGTTTTAAATTTTTACTTGAAGTATATACATATGTATAATAAAACATTTTTTAAGCAATATTAGTTGTTTACTTTATATTGACGATCACAGTATATACAACACTTCTGCTCAGTGTTGTCAATTTAGCGGATTTGCAGAGAGAGCGTGTGTATCAGTTTTCAAATACGCAGCAAACAGGTTTAGTACAAAATTCGGTTTTTTGAATACTTAAGAAAACATCCTCTCTGGGATGCAGTCTACTGCAGTTTACACAGTCAATTAATTGTATCTGCAATTCGTTTCGTAGCCTTCTCAATATAACCTAATAACCTAAATAAAGTGAAATATTACTATATGCTTTTAAGTTTAACGAAACTGACTTATCAAGCCACAAAGACGAACGAGTATAGTTAGTTATAGGCAAGTCTAGTGTATGGTTCGAAAAGTCCTGCTATATGACATCACTGTGCAAATGTTACAAAAATATATGAAAACCTAAGCTTTAAATAATTCAAAATTATTTTCTGTTATATGTCTAAATAAATGCTAATAATTGTAATAAAAACATTTATAATTTTCGTTTAAATTACAAACAATATCAATAGTTAGTTCAGTTCATTCCAAACCCCCAAGAAATTTTAATATTTCTTTTGAAACAAAAATGTGCATACTTATAAAAAAAATTATTTTTTAAAGAAAAACTAGAACATTAAATAATGCGAATGGGTATTATCGCCATGAGAGCCGGTTATTTTGAAACAAACTAAATTAAAAAAAAATATGTTGGTATCCACCATATACCTATATACTTAAATAGTTTCTTTGATTTGATCAAGAATTTGTTGCCATGCAGCTGTAGTTTTATTTTATTATTATTTGTATTATTGTTGTTTTAGTTGTTATACCTCATTTGGGAATTTTTGTTGGCTTTTAGGTTTTTCTCTTTGCGATTCCATACATATACAACATGCAACCTTTTATTATTCTTTACGGTTTTATTTCGTTAGTTTTGTTGCTGCTGCTTCTGTTTTTTGGCTTAAGCTGCCAAGTGAAAGGAAAATATTGAATAAAACAAAAGCAAAAAAAAAAAAATTATTTGAAGTATTTTTCACAGTTCTATTATTTTTGTGTGTGTACAATTTTATTTTATAAATACATACATACATAGAGAATTTATTCATTTTGTCTAACTGCTGACCATGACCAATAGAGAATTTAGTTTTAAAGTGGCTACTACAGAGAGTTTGGCCAAAAAATACAAAAACTCACGACTGCAATATGACTGACTGGCGTAAAGTGCTTGTATGTTTATATGTTTGTATATACATACGAGGCATTCATTACAAATTGAGATTGATAGCATTGTGCTGCATGTGGCAAATTCTCTCGTTCATTCGTTTGTTTGTTTGCCTTGTTTCAATTCGTTCAAAACTTACTAACAATATGAAACAGTTTTGGTAAAAACTGTTTAACTTTCTAAATCTGTCTATGTACTTGTATATTAGTATATTTCCTCGTCCATAGTCTAATTTAATTTTGGCAACATTTTTATATTTTACGACTTGTTTTTTTTTTGCCATATTGGCTCTATTTCACCTTAAATTAAAATCCTTTTTATTAAGGAAATTTGTTGTTTTTATTGGTGTTGCTGCCTTTTCAAAAAGAAATACCATACAAATTGCAAAATTACAGGTTGCATGATGACAGGAACTGAGCAAATTTTTAATTTACTTAAATTATGTAGAAATATACAAGCATATGTTGTATGGTTTTGTTTTAAATTTCGTAAAGATTGACAAAAATTTTATGCAGTGTTAGATTATAAACATTGCAAAAGCAATTTGTCACATAATGTAAGTAGAAAAGCCAAAGGACATAAAGTGTAATTTAATTACATAGTGGTCAGCCAAATTATTTCAATTTGTAAATTTTGTTCTTTTACAACTTAGTAATTACTTATATGGTAAGTTGCTCAATCATAAAATTTTAATGTAATTGAAATGTGTGTGGAAAAAATTCTTATATAGAAATTGTTTTTATAAAATTAAATTGTTAATATCGTTGTGTTGCCCACAAAATGGCCTCTGTTTTTTAAAATTGATTTTCAGTAGAGCCAAACAGATTTTTTATAATAAAATGCAATTTCAGTTTCTAAATTAAGGAAAAAGAAAAAATATTTGGGAAGTAGCTGATGAAACAAATATGTATATTTTTCATTTTATGTACTAATGGTTTTTTGGTTGAACTTGTATTTCAATTTGTTTCTAGATGAGTAAAATAAATTGTGCGATCCTTGTTTATTCACAGCAGAGTGTTTTTTTGTAGCACAAATATTTCAATATTTCCAATATTATGATCACTGTAATTATTTATATGATTACGATATCTATAATATGTAAATGTTACTTACTATTCCCATAATTGCGTTAATTGTATATATAATTGTATATATGTTTGTGGCAATCATGTTAACTATGAATTATTACATGTTGGTATTTGATTATGATAACCATAGTCTGAAAACAATATATTAATGCAATTATACATATATATGATTACTATAACCATGTGAATCGTAAAATTAACACATTATTGTTTGCTACAATTACATAAATTATATAGTGATCATGATATTATTAAAAGCTTGTAAAAATTTTGAAATGATTTGTGGTAAGCATGTACAACTATATTTTTTTCTGGTTGTGACATCTCCGAAATCAGTAGATATTTTTGGGAATATATCATTAGGTTTTTAAATGGTCACTTAAAAAATGTTTTAAAAAATTTTCGAAAAACTATAACTGATCTTAAGGTTATTTCTTTATACTTTACATTATTGCTTAGAGAACCTTTCCAGTTTGAATATTAAATTTTACTTACATTTGAAGAATATTTGTTAAAACTTTGGACACTTACCTAAAAAAATAAAAAAGAAAAGAAATAGTTAGCAAAAAATGTATTTACTAAAGACATTTTAATTAAAAATATATAAAGTAAAATATGTATAATACCTATAGATAGTCAGAATTTTAACGAATTAACATTAAAAAGAAACATACATAAACATGTACAAATTATTTTATTATTGTTATTTATGATTTACAAAATGTTTACTTAAAACTTTTGTAAAAAACAAGTATGGCCGGTCAAGCCCGTATATGTGTAAAAACAGTGTTATGGCCAATTATAGACCGATCTGCTCAAAATTTGTAGAAGTAAACAGTCTTTATATACAATATATTTGTGGCGAAATTTGTTTGGATATGTTCATAAATCAAATATTTATGACCGATATACCCCTATTTCTGAAGGAGATTTGTATGGGGACTATTTTACCTAGTCATGACAAAAAAAAAAATATCATGTACCAAATCTTGAAAAGTGCGATCTGTACTTTGCCCACAAGCTTTACATGGACAGCCAGCAGACGAAAGAACATCGACTCAGTAAGTGATTATGAGTTGAACGGTATACTTTAAGGTGGGTGTAGGACTAATATTTTTTGGTGTTATAAACATCAGCACAAATCCAATATACCCTCCCCACTATAGTGGTATATATAATACTCGTAATGAAAATTTGCTATTGTCGCTCCTTTTATAGTATACCAAAATTGCATATTTTAGCTTTGGAAAAAATATATAAGAATTCGAGAAAACTTTGAACAGGAAATTTCTCAATTTAGATCAAATCCAAATGTAGTTGTACCAGATCCAACCTGTCGCGTTCAGATATACCCGATCTTTCAGATAGTTTATTCAAAAATTCACGGAGGAGTTGAAACTGTTTCTATCTTTCCGTGATCAATAACTGCGGCATAACTGTTAAAGGGAAGTTATAGTCTGACTTATAAATGGCTATCGCTACAACAACAACTTTTGAAGATGCTAACTATTTTGATTCAAACCATTTTTAAGATAATATTATAAAATTTCAGTAAAATTTCGATTTTTTACATATTGTCTGGTGAATTTAAAAAAAGTAGAAGCAAATGGTTTTACTATAAACTATAAACACTCCTTACTAAAATCACTCATAAATCATTGACGTTAAAATGTGTCAACTTTACAAATTTGTATCACAAATACTCTCCATTCTAAAAATATTACAACAATATTGTTTAAGGAACAAAGATTTCTTAAAGAAAAACACAAACATTAATCTTTAATGTGTTAAAATAAAAACTTAAAAAAACTCTCCTTTTACACAAGAAAAAAAAAACACGCCCATTTTTTAAAAATACGAAAATTTGGCTGACTGACTGACTGACTGGGGGTAGACAAAACCATAATAAATTTTAGCAAGAAAAGGAACAAATAAAAAAATCATAAAAACACGCAAACTTTTATTTCGCAGTACAAAATACAAGCCCCCCTAAAATCATACCCCACAAAATGCAACAACAACAAACAATAAATAATGAAATAAAGAGAAATACTTTACTTTCGTTGTTGTTATTGTTTAATATTGCGAGACAACTGACGCGACTGCATTTCAACATCACTGCTTTTCACTCGCATTGAAAATATAAATACATACATATAAAGTTTCCTTTATTTTTTTTTTGCACAACCCAACCAAATAAATAAAAATTAATTTATTTAAATGCATTTTGTCGCGACACTGCTTAACAATAGCGACAAACGCCAACCATTACAACAACAACCATAGCAACAACAATAACAACAAAGAACAAAAACTTCACTCACTTGACAGCAACAACAAGGACATGAAGAAACAATTTTTTCTCTTCTTATTATTTTGGTTTGTTTTCATTTTTGGTGAAAAGGGACAGTTAAATGCAATAAAAAGACAGAGTTGTTTAAATTCACACAGACACAGCACGAACACACTCACACACACACTTTTCAATGCAGCTAAATGGCAACATAAACTATTCAACCCCATTTTTATTTATGCAAGTTTTATTTGCTACAGAAATGTGTAGGAAAACAAATAAATAAAATTTCAAGGGAAATTAAATGAAAATGCAAGTTTTTTTTAAAAGAATTTCACTTTTTAAATTAAACAAAAAAAAGCAAATATTTTGGGAATAGCACATGAAACAAATCTATTTTTTATTTTATTTACTAATAATTTGTTCATAAGTTTTTTTTTCAAATTAATAAAATATCAAGGCTAGTTCCTTGTTTTTTTCAATCAAGACTAACTTATTCATAATTAGTTGGATTTTTAATGTTTTATTATGTTCTTTAAACAGTGGCTTTAAATCACTCATTTCAAATTAAAATGAAAGTTAATTCTCTTGCAATCTCGATTTATATATTTAGAATTCATTTAACATTTTTGTAAATGAAATTAATTAAAAATAATTAAACATAACTATTTGGTTAAACTAATTTTATTATCAATTGCAAATGCTTTAACAAGTACCTATCAATTCTAAATACAAAAGCTTTTCAGTTATGTTGGCATATTTGGTTTGGGTATTAAACATAAAAATAGTTGAGATTTATTTGTTCAATAGTTTTAGTAATCTCAGTGCTTAAATCTTACACATTTTAGTACATTAAATTAAAATAATTTTAAGTTCACAACCATTTTCATAAATATTATTGCAGAACCAAAAACCTATAATTATTTACTTTCAAATATGTATGTATATGTACAATATATAATAATAAATAAAAGAAGTGCTAAATAAAATCTACTCAGAACGAAATAATACTTTTGAATCAATACGGGTATGTAGAAATTTTATCATATTTTTTCAATTATATTTTTTTGTTTGTTTGACAATTCTTATCTATGACGTAAAATTTCTAGAAAACCGATAAAAATTTTGTTTTTCTTCATATATTTTTGTGACTGATTTTGCCATTTTGTTTTTGCCTTTAAACGGTAAATGAAATTCATTGTTTTCATGTTTTGTTTTTGTGAATATTTATTATTTTTACGTCTAACTGAAAATAGTTTTGTATTGCTAAACGTTGTTTTTTTAATAATTAAATTTTGTTCTTTTCTTTAAGTTTTAAAATAGTTTTTTATTTACTGTTGTATGTAAACAAATTTGCACATAATTTGAGAAAAAAGGTCATTTGGTTCAAATACAAATTAGGAAAATATGTATAAATATCTATTTACATTTTTAATATTTAAACGCTTTTTAATGTTAAAACTCTTACAAAACGCTTGTAAGAGTTATAAAATAAAACTAAATCACCTGCTGTAATTTGTACTAAATATGTGTGACCGTACCTTATGCACTGTATTGGCATGCCAACAATTAGTCTTGTGTAGACTACTGTTGCCGATGTATGTTATTGTTACTAAGTCTGCCATGAACTTGTTTTTATTTTTACTTCGACACCTTAATTTGTTCTTGAGCGCACGAAACGATGCCTTGCCAGGAATCGAAATAGTTGGCTTACAATACTTTTAGAGTTTTATTTTTCCGTATAATAGGAAAAGTTTGAGAGAAATATTAAAAATGTTCTCTTAAATTAAACAGCTCACGCAGTTAAAATGTATAAAAATATGTTATGTAGTTGTGGAACTAATATCTTTTTTCCTGGAAATTGGTTTATTTATAATTTGCAAAATATCAAATATCAAATTTGGCCTACAAAAGTTTTTATTTTATTGTAAAGCATTTAAGAATATGGATGAAAACACAAGATTTATAGAGTGCGCAATTCAGTGTTGGTACTTAGGGCACCTAAACATGAATTTGTTTGGTGTGGATAACTCTTGTCGATGTTATGTTCTTATACAAAAAACATTTTCTAACATTTGTTTATACAACTAAAGAGTGATTTTTTAAGAACTCTTGGATTTGATTTAAACAAAAACATACAATTAGAGAAATTTATGTAATCTTTATTTGAGTCGATAGAACGATCTATATTATTCAGTGTTAATAAATGATTTCATATAAATGTTGACCGCGACTACGTCTCAAATGGTTCATAGGCTGGGTCCAATTTTGGCATACTCTCTCCAACATGCTTGTTTACGTATCCATTCAACCAGAAATGAGCTTCGTCGCTGAACACAATTTTCCGATAAAAAAAAGTGCACGATGCATTTTTTAACCGATCATCAATTTTAATAATAAAATACAATAATCTGCAAACGTTGTTCATTTGTAAGTCGATTTATGGTATATTCATAGACCGAATTGAACATATTTAATAGTAACATATTAATCGAAAACAGCTGAGCTGCAAAAACAGTCTTGTCAAAAAGAAAGTTGCAGCAAATACAATTTTCACACTAAAAAACCGCCATTTTTAAAAATTACAAAAAAAAAAAAAAAAAAATTGTTACGTTTTCTCCAAAAAGAAGAACTTGGACACATTTGGGTCTGTAATTCTGCTGACATCAAGACTTCGCGTATTGGCGACATTTTGCATGTAAAATTATGTGGTATACTGTTATGATTACCATAAATGGCATGAACTCTTGGACAATTATCATCAAGAAGTGTACAAATCTGTTAAATATTGCAAATTTGCATTTACGAATTTCAATTAAAATTTAAAAAGCTGAAAAAAAACTAAGAATAATAATTCCAAAAATTCTGCACAAAAAAATCTGAGTTTTTTAAATTTCGGTACAAAAGGTACTTTTTTAAATTATTTTTTTTTACAATAAACTAATTATGGTAAAGGGTGTAGAAGCAGTCGTATCAGCTTTTATATACTTAAACATTTAAACAAATGCTTGCTTATTTTATTTTATCTTTAACACAACAGGGTATAAAACATATTTAATTTTAAAAAAATCCCCCTCTTATTTTAACAGCAAACTAAATGAATTTCAAAAATATTTTATCACAAAAACACTACATGACTTAAAAAATGTATTTATATATGTATGTATATATTATCATATGTTCTTTTCGTAAATTAAATTTTTATTTTTGATTATTTCTTTATATTTTGTTTGGTTTTTTTTAACCAAATAAATAACTTAACGCCCAACCAGTCAAATATAAAACAAAAAAAAACACAGGAAAATATTCAAAATTTCTTTGTACGACATTTACGACAAACATATGTACATACATATGTATGTATGTATGTAAATATGTATGTACATATGTATGTATGTATGTAAATATGTTTGTACACGTGCCACTTTCGTGACATTATTTTAAGGATTGATGACTTTAGAGTTCAGTGTTTCGTTTTAAATATGTAGTAAGTGGTTAATAAAAAATTAAAAAAGAAAACGCATAAAAAATGTATTTTAACCCTTAATGTCAGTTTAGACATTTGATATTGTATTTTTTTTTGTTGAATTTTAAGCCAAAAGCCAAATTATTTATACTCGTATTTCAGTTGCTTTCTCTTTTTTATGCAATTAATAAGTAAATAATTGTTTGCTGTTTGTTTTTAAGCTCTCGCAGGTTGTTTAATGATGTTGGTTTAAATTTAGCAAAGGGAAGCTCATTATTGGTTTTTGAGGACAAGTAAAGTGGAGGTAAGTGTTTCTCATTTTAAAGGTAGACAATTTTAAAATTAAAACAAAAGTACTAAAAATAGGTATTTTGGAATATGACGTATACACCTTAGCCTACTTCCCACAGTTGGCAAGCTTTGACTCTTATACATATTAAGGGTACTCATGATATTGCTTAAAATTGCCGTTTGTGCAATTGGGCAAACTTGCGAGACTTGTTTCATGAAGCCGCTTTTTAAGTTTTGCGCATTCTAACAACGTCAATTTGTGAGAAACGTCAATTCAAATAAAATAAAATAAACTTAAAATTTTTGTTTAAAAAAATGTTTTTATTTTTAAAAATCTAAAAAAAGCCAAAAGCCTAATTTATTATTATTTGGAAATAACGTTTGTGGTATGTTAATACTTGAATTTTTTTGTTAAAAATGATGGTAAGTATACAATGTAAATCTTTTTGTCTATGTCACTATGTTACTTTTCTTTTTTGGTTGTTTATACATAGATAATTAACGCGGAGGAAGAGATTTTGGAAGATTTCACTTGTGTTCTTACAGCTGGAGAATATTTTTGCTCTGCAATGCCATTTGTTCATCATTCAGTCCTGAAATCACACAATTTTCTTTGTCAAATGTTTTTTTTTTTTTTTTGAAAAGTTAATAAAAATCAGCTGCTGATGTAAATGCACAATTGAAAACCGCAAGTTTACGAGCCAAAATTGTTGGGAAAATTTACCAAGTATGTGAATATAATTTTACATGTAATTTTTGACTATTAATTTACGAGGGCGTAAAATTTTTAAACGATATCATGAGCACTCTTATTATTTATATAAAAATATTAAAAAGAGGAAATCGTTAAAAAAAAAACAAAGTAAAATCTTTATTGCAACACAAATACAATAACAAATAAATATTTAACAGGAATTAAAAAGTCATTAGAAAAGCTTAACAAACACACACATATATACATACAACACAATATTGCACCCATTTAAAGCTTAAATTTCAAACAAAGGGTGTATTTTTTGATATGATTTGTTTTAGAACAATTACAAAAAAAAAAGTATTTTTCATACAATTTTAAGTACTTTACATGACCTCAATTTTTGAACGCCTATATTTGTGTTTAAATTAATTTTGAATTTTGAAAAATATAATAAAAAAACACCCACTTTAAATTCGGCAAAACAACTTTCTTTTAATATTTTCGAAAAAAAACCTCTATAAATACTTTTTTTTTCTCTTATCTTAACCCTACATGGTAAAAAATAGTACTTGTGCAAAAATACAAAGCAAAAAATAAAAAAAAAACTCAAAACAACCAACTTATTTAAGTACTTGTTTCGTTTTTAGCGGTTTTTGTTGTTATTATTATTACTGTATTCATACTCTATTTTCTTGTACCCGGCCAAAACAATCTTATGAATATAGAGTGTGTGTGTGTGTGTGAAGTAGTGTAGGTTTTAAAATGATTTTTACTTGAAATATAATATAATTTAAGTAGAGAGTTGTGGTGTGGGTTTTTTTTTATTATTTAAAAGGCTTTTTTGCACCGTATAGCAACATACGAGTATATTTCAGTACAAAAAATAAAGCCTTAAGAAATTTTAAGTTTCAGGTACAAATAAATACATGTTTAATTATGCATAAATTTTTACCAAAATTTGTTATGAGAGCGTTATATGCATGAGTATTGGGTTATTTGAATGAATAAATTCGGCTTTGTGCTAGTTTTAAATAGTTTGAAGGAAATAGTAGGTATAAATAAGAAATTTTCAAGTTATCTTAATTATGTTAAATACAAATACAATTTGTTAAATAATTGTAGTTGTGGTATTTAGTTTTATGTAAATTATAAAAGTTATGAATACAAATTCATGGAAATATTTATGAAATTAGAAGTATAGATTTATTTGATTGTTAATGACGTACGTAGCCATTCATTACTGTGTTTCATTATATCGTGCTACTAATTAAGGATTGTTATATTTATGGTTTGAAATAGGGTTTGTTTACTTTTCTGCTTTTGCAAAGTTGGCATTTTCTATCTTGGCAAGCCCTCACTTTGTTTAATCAGACAACAGTTTCTGCTCCGCCCATGAATTTGTCTCGTTTGGACAACTCTTTTCGATGTTATGTTCTTGTTCGCGCCACATTGTCATATTATTTGTTCGAATAACTGTGAAATTTTCAGAAAAATAACGACATTTTTCAAAATTACAAAGAAAACTATAAATGTGAACATCGACATCGACAAAAGAACATGAACAAATTTATGTCCGTAATTCTGCCGACGTTTAGTTCTTGTTCGCACAAAATGATGGCTTCTCAAGAGCTGGTGTAATTAATAGCCTACTTAATTAACAGAGTGCACATTTATTTAAATATTTCGAATTTACATTGATATGTTTAAAAATAAAAAAAATCTGCAAACATTAAAAAGAAATATTAAAAAAAAATATTTGCAACAATTTCATAAATACAAATCTAATTTGCTGAATTCGAACTGAATTATAATTTAAAAAATATATTGAAAACAAATTAAAATTCTAAATGTTCAAAGAAATTCAAACTTGTATTGCACAATGGTGTCAGTTTTAGTAACTATGACCTTTTGAACTTGATAATAATAATATCATACTGTATTAAGATTTCTAGACTCTAAAGTTTATCTTCGAAATTTGTTCAGAAGATTTTGCATATCCTCTCATTAGAGAGAGAGAGTACTTGTTATTACGATTGCGCTGCTGTATATTATTATTATGTATTATTATGCTGATGCAGACCCATTTGTTAGAATAAGTAGGCAATTTAATGATTTATACCAATTTGTTGATTTTGGTCTCAATTCTAGTATAATTAAATGGAAAATTATTGTCTTTCTCAATTCTTAACTTTCTTTTCTTTTTATTATATATTTCTAATTTAAATAAAAATAACTTGCTTTTGTCAATATCCTGTAAGGATTTATATTCATAGACTAAAATAAATATATAACGTTTTTAATACAAAATATTTGAAATATCACCTCGAGCATTGGGAAGCAACTTTATGTAAATTTTCAAGAACTTATTACCATTATATTGCAGTTTGATACACAAAATTTTAGCCAGTAAAATAAATAAATACTCAAAACAGTTACGCCTAATGTATTAACCTGTAAACTTATAAACCTTATACAATTTTATCACTGAATTTTTGGTATAATATCGAATTTTGTTTACAATCGGTTAGTTCCTTGACCTATCACAAAGTGATTTACTCCTTTCCACAGTGACAGAATATTATTGGAATTAGAATCTCCAGGGAAGCAATCACGTGACACTGTTTTTTTCTTCAATTTGATTAACGTTACCGTTAAAATAACATTACCGTAACGTTACATACCGTTAACTGATTTATAAGTAACTTCGACCACTTCTACTTCGAAACGTTTTTAAACAGTTGTGTATCGATTTGCCTGAGCTAGAACCTTTGTAGACCTTTCCAGCTGGAAACTCACCTGAGTTTCTAACATTTGTTGTTATACATATGCCAGAAGAACCGGAAGTTTCCAGCTGGGAAGTAGAGAAATTTAGCTTAATAAAGCAGTACTGAAATGTCCGGTTCACTTATTTTTGATTAAAGATTAAAGCAACAAATATACATTTTTAGGAGACAAAAAAAACAATTTATTTTAAATTTGTGTGGCTTTGTTTAGTGATCAAATTTTGTCATGTGGTAGTAGAAAGTTAGATCAGGGTGCAACAATATTTCAGTTCGTATCAGTTTAAGAGATAAAAAATATTTAAATAACTTCCATATAATAATATATGGAATGTATTTAAATTTGAGAAATGTTTTTAATTGTTATAATGGGTGATTTTTTAAAAGCTATAGAAAAGTTTTTGAAAAAAAACACATAAAATTCAGAAAAATGCATGAAATCTTTATTTGAATCGATAGTACGGTCCATATAATTTAATGTTTAAAGATTATTTCATGCAAATGTTGACCTTGACTGCGCCTCAAATGGTCCATCCGCTTAGTCCAATTTTGGCATACTCTTTCCAACATTTCGACCGGTATCTTACGAATAAATGCTTCAATGTTGTCTTCCAATGCGTCAATTGAAGCGGGCTTGTCTGTATAGACATGAGCTTTAACATAGCCCCACAAAAAATAGTCTAAAGGCGTTAAATCGCACGATCTAGGCGTCCAATTGACCGGTACCGAACGTAAAATAAAATGTTCACCAAACTCGCCTCTCAATAAGTCCATTGTTGCGCGAGCTGTGTGGCATGTGGCACCGTCTTGTTGAAACCACATGTCATGCAAGTCAAGTTCTTGCATTTTGGGCAAAAAAAAAGTTGAATATCATCTCACGGTAGCGCTCACCATTCACAGTTACGTTACGATTCGCATCGTCTTTGAAGAAGTACGGTCCACCAGCCCATTAACAGCACCAAACTGTGACTTTTTCTGGATGCATTGGTAGCTCTTGCAATGCTTCTGGCTGATATTCATTCCAAAATCGACAATTCTGCTTATTTGCGTACCCATTGAGCCAAAAATGAGCTTCGTCGCTACACACAAACGCGCGATGAACTTTCTTAACAGAGCACTCATTTTGATAATAAAATTCAATAATTTGCAAGCGTTGTTTGTAAATTATAGACCAAACTGAAGATGTTTGACAGTGAAACAAAACACGAAACGTGCGTCAGCTGTTTAAACCAGTGTTGCCAAAAAGATTATAGCTAAAAAATCACCCTTTACATATGACCGCATATGCAACCAAAATTTTTAATTATATTTTGAAAATTCAAAATTGTGTTAATATAATAAAAGACATTCCAAAACCAAAGACATTCAAGAAAGTGTTTGCCAAAAATAAAAGCAGTGTTTATTTATAAACCATAGCTAACATTTTAGGTAAACCACCGGAACAAAAATAAATAAAATATTTCATATAATAAAACATAAAAAAAAAATACCAAATATTAACTTACCACTTTTGGCAATGGCGATAGCGGCATATTAAATGGTAAATTGAGATATTCATCGCTAAATATATTATAATTGTCTAAAGTCATTTTGATTTATTTTCCGTTAAATGTCTAATTCTATTAAAATAAATTAGGTTTATAACAAGGAATAATTTTGAGTATACGAGGGTTTTGCTCAATATAAAATACTTAATAACAAATTAGTGTTTTTGTTTTCCCCTAAACAGTTTCTATATTTATCACATAAACAAAATCGAAATCAAAATAAAAACATTTGTCGTACTCTTAAAAAAGACCAACAACGTGTGAAGAAATACGCGAAAACCGTAAATTTAAGTGATGATTCAATGTAAATTTCACATGAAATACATGATTTTTTTTTGATTATTTTTCAGCAACAAAAAACAAGTACATAAGTAAATAAATATAAACAAATTATTGTTAAACTAATAAAACGTTAGAGCACAGCACAATTTTAATTTGAGTTTTTAAAAAAAATCTTAAAAATTCGTTTCTTTGGGTTTCTATTTGTTCTGAAACACTGTTTTAGTTTTTTAATTATTATAAAAACTTTTTTCTTGATTTTCGGTTTTTTTTAATTACATATAAAATAAACGTTGATTTTTTTATTATTTTACGTAATTTAGTTTTTTTTTCAATATCTTGTTCAATGCAATTTCTGGTTTATGTTTGGAAATATTTTTTTCTTCTTATATTTGACGCTTTAGTTTGATATTTTTCTTTTAAATTTCAATAAATAAATAATAATGTGTAGTTTGTTGTATAGACTTGTTTAGACTGAATGCGTCATCGTCATAAATTTTGTATTTATATAAAATGCTCAAATGAGTGCAATTTGCACTCTTTGTATTTAACTGTACAATGAGTGCAAATTTCACTCATATCTTGCAGATATTTTACTCAAATAAGCCCAAAATACCACAAACTAATATATACTCTACTCAGTTAAGCAAAAAGAAAAACTCTCTTGGGTAAATATTTAACAAAGATATGGCTCAATTTCATTTACAAATGAGAGCTAAGCTAGAGAGAGAGCTAGAGTTTACAATTTGTATGAGTGTAAATTTTGCGGTTTTTGCTATAGGAATTTCCTTATTATTTTTATGTGGTTTTTTTTTATAAATTTTTTTATTTTTCCATTTGTTTATAAATAAAATAAAATAAAAAATATATTTTTAAAAACATTTGCATGCATTTGGCATTGGTTTTTATGCCTTTCCTGCTAACATTTGCAATAAATTATTTTTTTAATTGTTATTTAAATAAATTTTAAATTATCTAACAGTTGTAAAACATTTCTTTATTAGTTCTAATAGTTCTTCTGTAATAAATTTTGAACATTACTCTTTCAAATATTATTACTTCAAGTCTCGTGACATTTACATATTATCGTATGTAATTTTATTAGAGTCTTTTGGTAAATCTACTTAAATATTGTCTTTTTAAGCATTTCATCTTTTTTGTTTAATTTGATAAGTGATAAGATTAGAGAAATATATTTTTTTGGTTGCTGTTTAATATGAAGTTTTCTGCCACCACTCAAGGTCATTATTCTCAACAGAAGAACATTAAAAGCTAGAAATCAAGGTTGTTTGAAAACATGTGGCTGCTACATTAAAGGGTATTTGGGGGTTAGAAGTTATTGTGGATTATACAATATAAAAAAAGCAAATACAATTTGTTTCTAGAACAAAATCTTCAAAGATTAGATGATCAAAAAGGAGAAGGTCACGCTGCTGACTTGTTTAGCCTGAATTTGATTAAAACAGAAATGAAATATACATATACTCTTGATAAGTAATTAAAAAAAAGAAGATACATTTCTTATATGAGGTTCACGTTATGACAAGCAAAATTGATTTTAAAATCTCTAAAGAATAGTTAAATCAGTAAATGATGCGTTTTTTTTGCACACAATTTGCGGCATGATTGTTACCATTTGGAAACAACACATTTGGCTTAAATTTTTCAGGAACTATGGATTTTTCAATTGATATCAAACGAAAAATTTAAACTCTGATCAAATTTTAAGAAAAATCTATTATTTTCAAATACATACAAACAAAATGGCATTTCTTTAAACGTTTACATTTAAGAAATGCTTTAAAAATGTCTGATAAAATGTACGCGTTGGTCCATTCCCTAGCAGGAAAGGAACTGGTATGGTGATCGGTTGTAGTTGTTACTGTTAATATGCAATAAGGGACCATTCTCTTTAATATGACGTTTGCCTGGGACACCTTTTATACACTTTGTGCCAGGTCCCGAACGAACCCAAAAGTACTTGTTCTGTTTTGGATACTTAAGTCTTTTTCCAAAATTGAATTAAAATACATTGATAATGTTTTGTACCGAATTCTTTTAAAATGTATTGATAAATTGTCAACTTTTAGAGGATTTAAGTGATTTGTCCTATTTTAACATGACACGAAATTAATATGTTTCTAAATATGTTCACACATTTCCGCAGAGCTAATATTGCGTTGATTAACCCATTCCTTTGGTATCAAACATAAGGTCTCTAAGGTTTCTCCAACTTAAACCAAGGCTTCAATTTCCTGCTTAAACTCAGTTTTATTTTTATTAAAAAAAAAAAACAAACAGAAAACAAATCTTTCGCAAACAGTATAATACATATTATCAAATATTCTCCAAACATTCTCAAACCTAAGGCAAGTCTCAGACAACTGAAGAGATGTTAGATTTATTGTCGCTAAACATGAATATAATGTCAGCCTATGCATATATTAATATATATGGCGAACGTGATGCCAAGAGAATATTTTGAAGAGTACTAGGTACGAATGAATAATAAATACAAAATGGTGTACAAAACTTGTAATTTACTTTTTCATTTCTATTTTCAATAACCACATCTGATGGAATGAATATGAAATCAGATTAATAAAATTGTATATGATCTCTACAACATGGCAAACAATTAGGTCAAAAGCAATTAGGTGTCAACAACAAAATAATTTGTTGATAATCATTGGAGAGATTTAAAAAAAGTAAGTGTTTTCATAAAATGTTGTTACCATCAAAAAGCTTACAGTACATTTTTATTTAATAAAAAAAAATTAGAAATACATAAAATTTTACGAAACGTTTTTTAAGTCCCTTAAAGCCACACCTTTCTCTCAGTTTTTTTTTTGTAGAAATTATTTAATTTATGGTTTTTTAAACATATTCTTAAATTATTTAACTGCATTTATTTGCAGTATTTTGCAATTGTGTCATTATAAAAATGCCAAAATAACCAGACATTTTATAATCATTATCATTGATTTCCAAACACAATTGTGATAAAAAAAAAAGGAAAAAACATTCATATGTATTTAAATAATTAATGGCAATTTAAAAAAAACATATATTGTTTACGATTTTTTTTTATCAAAAAGACAATATTTGGTTAAAAAGCAATGAGCACTCCTAAAATTAAAAAAAAAACAGAATTAAAACGAAATTATATGCACGTATTGATAACACAGCCATAATGATAATAAATTATTTAAATACGTAAGTAAATAATTAGGCAAATATTGGTAAAAGCAGTAAATATTAGGGAAATCCGCCCAAAAAAATCTTAAGGTCGTAATAATGAAAAAACATAATTAATTATTTCTAATGTGTTTAGCCTACCTACACCTTTTGGAGTTGGAATTGAGAAATTCTAAATTTATATTATACGAGGGCGGTTCGGTAACTTCTTAGCCTAGAACAGAAAGCGTGGTATAAACAGAAAAAAAGTTAAGTGTTTTAGAAACTTCCATCTCTGCTATGAACGCATGTTTAATTTCTTTTCGATCTGGCAACGCCTACATATAGAAACAGGTGTTCAAAAAAGACGCATCCGCGATTTTTTTTACAATGGAAAAATTACAAATTCGTGGTGTCATTAATTATTTAGGTAAAAAAGGTTTATCGGGAAAAGAAATTCATAGTGATATGGTGAATGTGTTAGGTGAAAGTGCTCCTTCCAATGCAACAGTAAAAAATTGGGTTGCTGAATTTAAACGTGGTCGTACAAGCATTTAGGATGAGCCACGTAGTGGACGTCCAAAACAGCAACAACAACAGAAATTGTAGCTAAAGTGCATGATATGGTATTAAATAATCGACGAATAAAAGTGCATGAAAAAGCTAATATCATGGGCATCTCAAATGATAGAGTCCATTTAATTTGGCATAAAGAACTGCAGATAAAAAAGCTTTCTGCAAGATGGCTGCCGCATTTGTTAAAAACGTATTAGAATGAAAATTTCTCAAGCTTTTTTGGATCGTTTTAAGAAAAATAAAATGGATTTTAAGCGTCGTTTCACAACTGTTGATAAGACAGTGGCGGATCCACCACTATACTCCAGAGACAACAGAACAATCCAAGCAGTGGACTGAAGCTGAAGGAAGTGCCCCAAAGACGACAAAAACAATTCCATCGGCTAGTAAAGTTATAGCAACGGTTTTTTTGGGACTTTAAAGGTATTTTATTGATTGACTATCTGCAAAAGAGTGAAACAATAAATTCAGAATACTAGGCAACATTTTGAATCAATTAAATGTAAAAATTCGAGAAAAACGTCCTGGCTTACAACAAAAAAAAATAATTTTTCATCAAGGCAACGCACCAGCGCACAAGAGTGTTTTAGCAATGGCTAAAATCAACGAATTAAAGTACGAGTTGCTTGACCAACCACCTTATTCTCCCAGTGACTTTTACCTGTTCCCAAATCTAAAAAAAATCCTAGCTGGCAAGCGTTTTACTTCAAATGAAAATGCAATTACAGTTGTAAAGCACTATTTTGAAAGCCTTGAGGAAAACTATTTTAATCAAGGGATAGAACTGCTAGATAAGCGTTGGCCGAAGTGTATTCAAGTTTCAAGATATTATATTGAAAAATAAAAATGTTTCTGAAGTTCCGAACCGCGGTCGTAGTATTGAAATACAAATTGATAATGAGAAAAAACAAATTGAAAATAAGAAATAAAAAATTTTGTTAGATTTGTAACTGAAAATCGTGTTAAGTATTTTAAAGTTAAAAAATATTTAATATCAATTTCGATTTCTCAATTTGAATTTGCATATTCTCAATATAAATTTACATTTCTAAATTACAATTTGTTTTTTCTTAATATAAATTTGGATTTCTGAATGTCAATTTGTTATTTCTCAACATTAATTTGGATTTTTGAATTGCAACTTAAAAATGTGTAGTAGTAAATTATTTTGATGACAGCAGGGAAAAATAATCATTCACATATAAACGTGTGTATTTTATTTTTGACATATTATAGTTGGTAGGTAGCCTGCTGTGGCGAATGTGTTAAATGCTTAAAGTATTTACTTATTTTCAAGAAAAAAAAAAAGCTTAAATAAAGATACATATTGTATTTTATTATCAATAAACACAATCGTGCTGTAGACTTTTTGCTTAAAAAATAATAATAAATTTTTATTTGTTTACTCGTATGTCAATGTTGATGTCTATATTTGTGTATCTGTTTTCCTATTACTTTGAATGTTTTTGAAGCTAGACCAAGTAGTCCAAGTATTTGACCGGTTCCATACTGTCGCCAATTTTAATCAAATATATAAACACACACATTCCTATATTTTCTTATTATATTTTAGGTGTATGAGGTGTGTTTTTCATTCAATTCTGCTGTTTTTTTTTAAGTTTTTATCAAACTCATGTTTTGTTTTTTCGTTCTTGCATTCATTTATCTTTCTTTTTTCAACTGTAGTTGCCCCCTCTCTGGCTTTTATAGAAATGTCCATGTCCACATATATTATATTTTTGTAATTGACTTTGTGGCAAATGTGTGTAATGTGATTCGAACAAAAACCACATTGTATTTAAAAAAAGAGTATTGACGAAGTAGTGTATTTCAATTACAAATAAATAATACAGTAAAACGTCTTTAGCACACAAAATTGGAATTATTATATAGAATATTTTCTTTGTAGAATTTGGAACTATTAAAGGCCACTACTGACTATCCTATTTAGTCGTACGGTATATCAAAACATCGTGTGTGTTCATAAAGTATGATAGTGTGGCCTAAAAATTTAACTAAATGACAGATTTATTTGACAAGTCTATCGGACTTGCAAAAGTTTTTAAAAATTTTCATAAAATGATAGTTTCTATGCGATCAGAGTTGTATTTTCTAATACAGCTGGTAAAAAAAAAACAACAATGTCAATGTAATTTAAATGGCGGAAAACTGCGTCTGTTCACATTAGCAAAAACATATGTTTTTGCATCTTTTTTGTGTAATAGTGTGGCACCTATGACAGCCTTTGTTGCGTTTTTTTTTGTGTGTGATAGAAATCAGTCAGATTACCAGTGAATGAATCGTACGATTGTGTAGGATAGTGTATCACGACCTTAAGGTAGTAACAGTCCATTGCTTTGAGGTTGCTTGGTTTTAGTTCTGACATTTAATACGAAAGGTACCGGTCACTTTCAAGTGACATTGGTCGATGATGTTATAAATTGATATCTGTGACTAGTCACAGAACTAACCCAAAATTTCAGCAAAATCCAAAACAATAAATATTTATTTAATTCTATAAACAAAATGATTAGACATACAACTAGTTCTAGAACCCTTTATACCAATATTTTTATTGATTTTGTCAATTTTAGAACCAGTTGTAACTAGCAGACGTTATTTGGCACAGTTCTAAAGGTTTTTGAAACTAGTTTTTGGAAAACTTTAAGGGGTAAACATATCTTTATAAGAACAGTTTGGAAATTAGTTACTTTAGCAGTGCTATTTGCATGAAATTGTAATTAATGGAACTAAGTTCGGGAAGCAGTTGAGAAATAACTTCAGAAGATTTATAACTTCCATTCAGCGGAATGGAATTAATCAGGTTTAATATCAAATTAAGACTGATTTAAAATGAAACGGTAGTTTTTTCTCGATTTGAGAAATATGTTTATTCTGAAATTATTAAATCGATTTCTCTTGAATAACGTCTAGAACTAGTTTAAAAACATTTTCTTAGGATATTTCGTTTCGCTTTTTATACATGGAAATATTAAAAAAAATTAACCTTTGAACTTTATGTTTGGAGGGTTGCAATTTCTCGATTTTGATAAACTTTTCAGTACATACTCGCACATATTTGTTTGAGAATCTTTTAAAATTACTTGGTTTTGGTAAACTTTTCCAATAACCGCTGGGTTTGTAACGCAGTCAAGACTAAATTAACAAAAGTATTTATCCAAATCTTTTTTATTTTATTCTCTGTGTTAACAGAATTTCAAAGAAACAAGTACTTTGTTTCCTCGTTCGCTTAAAACTTTAGGAAAATTAAAAGCAAAATAAATATTTTAAAGGAGTTAACAAGGATATATGAAAATTACTTAGTTTTGAAAAATATTTTAGAAATGTTCATACAAATACTCTATATAAATACTTTGTACTTTTTCATACAATACATCACAATAGTGGGGAGGGTAAATATTACTCAAAAATTAAAATAAATTAAAATATACCAATCGATTCAGAATCACTCTCTGGCAGTCCGTGTAAATTTGTGCGTAACGTACAGGTCGCAATTTTAAAGATATTTTGATAAAATTTAGTATGTGAACATTTTCGACCCAGGACGATTTGGATTGAAATTGGTTAAAATCGATCCATTATTTTTATGGCCCCGGGATAAATACACGTATTTGAACAAATTTTCCCACAAATAAGTTATATGTATGTACAGTGAACTCGCAGAAAAGTGAACTACTTTTTACCGAGGGTGTTCACGTTTTCGATATTGCTCACGTTTTAGATTGCATTTTTTCTATAACATATTTTAGTTTCTTATCTTTTATTTAATTTCAAATAAAATATGTACGTTATTTTTCATCTATGAAACATGTTTTGATGCTACTTTTTGTAAATTCCTGCCATATTTTAATATACTACTCGTACATGTAGCTACTACGGTTTGCAAAAGGGGTTCTGAAATACTAATTTCTAAATTATGTTATGGAATGCATCAAAAATAGAGCTTAGCTGAATTTAAACAACTATAATTATAGATTTTTTTATTTAGTTTTTATTGAAAAGGAGCAACTACAACTACAAAAGAAGCTACTTATCATGCAACAAAAGGCCTTTACAACAAACAAACTACGAAATTCTTCTGCGGGGAATCCCAAAATTTTTAAGTAAGCTTACAAAATTAAATTTTAACGTTCAATAGAAAAGTTCACGTTTAGAGCTGAAGGCTCAATGTAAAAAAAAAAATATGTTCCTGTTTTTCGGTAGTTCATGTTACTGGATGTTCACGTTTCTGCGAGTTCACTTTATATGCGGATCAGTTCATAATTGGTCATATCTAACAATATTTTAAAAATGTTGGTAACCAAATAAAATTCACCACAATTTAGTTTCATAAATGCAAACGTTATCTCACCTAATTTTTTAACGATCGGTTCATATACTGGCTGTAAGTTATTATATTGACCGATATTCAGATTTCACAGATAGTCATATTAAAAGGCCATTTTGTTAAACTACTTAGTTAGCAATTCAAAGCCAATTTAAATAAACAACAAATGATGTTGTTTCTGCATTAGAAAGAATTGACTCGAAATTGTGTGCTCAAATATGTACGAGTATCTGTATATATATAACTAGGTTTAAAATTATTTTTCAATTTGTTAAACATTTCACATTTGTTAAAGTTGTCCATCACATGATTTTATGACATTGAACTTTACTCTTGAGCAATTTTCAAATTAACATTTATAATATACTTATAATAAACATTTTAATTACTTACAGTTTGTGGCAAATTTAAATTAGGAACACTTACCTGAAAATAAAGAAAAAATTAAATAATTATTAAAACATCTAAATAGCTAAAAAATTTCATTCAAATGTTAATTTAAATAGTTCAATATATGCATTCAATAGCAAGCAATTAAAGTTTTATCAGCATTACTTAATAAGAATATTATAATAATATTTAAATTCGCAAAGTAATTCCCACATATTGTTTTCTATGCCTTAGCTAGGGCTTGCAAAAGTTAATATATCTTTATACTGTGAGCGTCAGAATAAAGTCAACATCATATATTATTAAAAGAAAATCTTATTATATTGCATTTTTATACACATAGCTATTTAAGTAAATTGTATAAAATCGTATACAAATTTAATTGATTTATTGCTAAAATAGACCAATTTTTAAATAAAGTAAACATTGACATCACCCTTATCCAAAAAAAAAACTGTCATTCTAAAAGTAGTGAACATTTTTTTATTTTTCTTTGTTTGAAAGTACAACGGTAGAGGGCCGTTCAAAATAATTACAAGAGTCAAAATTTTTCATTAAAGAGATTAAAACCAATTGAGACTCGGTAATTCATAATAGACTTGCATAGAAAAGGTAAATCTCTGCGTTAAATTGGTAAAATGGTTGGAGGGCATCACTGTACAATAAAAAAAATTATAGACAAGTATACTAAGCACAAAACCGTAGAAAATGTGGCTGGTGCAAAACTGAAGTAATAGCTATAGTAAAATAAGTAACAGCAAACCCAACACATGGTGCAGTAAAAATAGCTGAAAATATTACTATAACTTCTGGAAAACCTGTAAACGCGAGTACGATCATAAGGTCTTTGTATCAAAATGGTCTACATTGTAAAGTGCCAAGTAAGAAGCTCTTTATATCAACGAACAATCTAACAAAATGTTTGAATTTCACAAAAAAAAAATATAAACGAGACTTAGAATAATAATCTTTTCAAAGTAAGTAAGAAATATGGCGAACTAAGAGCGAAGCCTTTAGTAATAAATATGTTACTAAGACGGTAAAACATGACCCCAGACCCCAGTAATAGTCTGGGATTGTATGGCGGCAGCCATACGTATTACAACACTGAATAAACTAAAAGAAAATGTAAACAAAAAAAAAAACTCAAGTAAAAGCAAAATTTTTTCAAGAGATTATTTTAAATTATTTAAATGGATCCAGTTATGTTTTTTTACTCATCGTCTTCTCATTCTGACGAGATTGAAAACATTAATGTCATAAGGAAACAAATAGGAAACTACTCCTCCGACCACTTAAGATTGACAAACAATGAGTAAGTATAAACAAGTACATACGTACATATGTATGTGTTTTTCTAAATTCAAAACATTTTAGGCTCACAAAGGAAGCATTTAATTATGTTCTTGGGCAGTTAAAGTTTGAGGGGATACTTCCACCAAAAATTCAGTTGGCGGCAACATTATCATTGTTGGCATCCGGAGGTTTTCAACACATTGTTGAAAACGATTTTTTAATTGGCATAAGTCAAAGTGAATACATATTTATTTGGTTTGGCAAATTACTTTTTGCCAACTCCGTATGTTCTGCCATAAAGTCGGCCAGAATCTCCTTTTCGGAAAAATTTATTTTTGATATTTTTGATGATATTTTTTAAAGTAAGTAACAAATTTCTTACTTACATTTTCTTTTTTTACTTCTGTTTGCTAAAAAAAAAAATGTTATTTCGAGTGCTTTTTTGCTTACGAGTACAAACTCGCAAGGTTGCGTTAGGATGATCATTCGTTATCGAATTCCATCATTAGAAATTTCGATAAAAATTATTCGCAATCGAATGAGAGAATCCCAAATGTTAAAAAATTCGAACGTTTGAATGAAAATTTATTCGCATACGAATGCGAGAATTTGCCACCTGGACCTCATTTTGTTGTAACAGTAGTGCTTGCTGGGTTGATAGACCGTAGAGACAACTGTCATAGAAATGAGATCTTTACCCGGCATTTACACATGCAAGTGCAAGTTCGAAAAACTCAATACACTCACATTTTTTACTAACACACTCACATTTTTTTTCACTTGCAGAGCTACTCGAGTTTTTCGAATAAGTTTTCGTATATAATACGTGCACAGCACTCGCATGCAAGTACTTGCATGTGTAAAGGCAGGGTTAATGCCAACATTTGAGAAGGCAAATTTTAATGTATTCAATTTTGAATGTGATTTCACAAACTGGTCCTTAAGTTGACTTAATTCCATTAAGAATAGTTAAGTTGATACATAATTTTTTTGTTGACTATAATATATACCGCCCGTATCTCAAACGGTTAATAAAACTCACTCATTAAACGGGTTAAACAAATGTTAGACATACATATTTGTTTACAGTTTTTCTTCAGTTTTTTTTTCTATTTATTTGTACATTTTCGAACAGTCGGCCTTTGTAACAAAAACTAAAAATAATTTCTAATCAGTTGTATAGTTATATGTACTCAATAAAATTAAAAAACAAACTTAAATGAACATGTGTGTAAAGATTATTTATAATGTATGCATGTATGTATATAATACGAATGTACAGTATTTTTATTAACAAATTTTGTTGATAAAAATATTGTATGTAATTTGAAATTCAAGAGAAATTATTTAAAATAATAATTCTTAGAATATCAAGCTGTATATTACTTGATTTTCTAAAGAATCCAACTTTTATAATGCCTTAATAAAATGTTCCTATATATAAATGATGAATGGCTGAAATCGGAAGTATGAAATATCTTAAAACCGATAACAGAATGTTTGTTTTTTTTGTTTTAAGAAATTTTACGTCAATTGAAAAAAGAGTAGTATTCAATATGTATGAGTATGAGTATTATGGTTAAAAATGGGTGACACTTTTTTTAACCCTTAATAGAGCAAAACAAAAATGTATAAAAATAGTTAATGTTTTCATTAAAAATTTCACTGGCTGGACCTAGTGTCCCGGTGGTTTAGCTGGTGGTGTGTTAGTCTATCACACTGGAGGCTGTGGAATTAATGGTTGACAAATAAATAGTAGTTGACATTAATGAATTATGAAACTTCCATAAAATAAATCGCTACCTTATTTTGTACTGCTGACATTGCATCTTATAGATGCCATCAGTAGTTTAAAAGGTTAAGTTAAGACATGGGCACCTAAATGTCTAACTCTAGCACTAGTTATCTATCATGTCAAAACAAAATTAAGTAAATTTTATAAAAAACAATGATTTCAGACGATTCCGTATAATTCTCGTAACGCATAAACTTCCTTATTTGTCTACAGCTCGTAAGTATGACTAAATTTAAATTTCATTTTAAAATGATCTACAAAACAATATTGCATTTGTTTTCAACTGATAAAACAAAATTCCAAATGAAAAATATAATTTTTAATCAGTCTGCTAACAATTATAGAAGACATGGAAGGCAGTATGAAAAGTAAGGCGTAACAAACGTAGGCTGTCTGCTAAGTCAAAGTAATTACTAGTGGTTTGTGTATATTATGCTAAAAACTTCTTATCAGGATTTTCGAAACAATATAACAACAACACAATTAGTACTAAGAGGTTGATGTAAATATCTAAAAATATTCATTTCATTCATGTTTTTTTCGGGTTATATAGTTTTATTTGTTTATATTCTTATTCATAATTCAAGTCTTCCGTTTCTTTGAATGATCAATCCTTTTTTAACGGAAATTGCGTTTACACATTAATATATTTTTTATTTGTTTTTTTTCCTTGTTGTTTATATATTTTTTAATTATTTGCACATTTCCGTTGTCAAAAACGTAATTTTGCGTTGTTGTAGTTGGTTGTTATCAGAATGTTTAAAATTGGTTATAAACTGACATTGAAATGTCATTAACTCTTCTTTTTTTTTTAGCAATACGTGGAATTAATTAATTTCTTAATTAAGAGAATATTTTTGCCAAGATTTTTTGTAAAATAATATGCAAAAGATTTTATGACGCCTTAAAATTTAAAAAAAAATCAAATTGTTTTGCAAACATTTCTTAATTAGAATTTTTATAAAAAATTTTATATTACAAAAAAGTAAGCAACAAAATAAATCCTCGAATTGCAACGTTATATACAATTCAGTTAATTTTCAAAATAAGTTTCTACCGTCTAACAAACTTTACTTTAATAAAAATACGTGTAAAATTTAACACAATATTTGAATTTTGTACACGTAGGAAACCGAAGTTCTGCTATTGTCAATTGCACTAATTACAATCATATATAAAGTGATTTTTGGACAATAGCAAATCATAATAAAAAATCTTTCAGATTACGATTACTTTATTTAGAATAAAGGGGCATAATATAAAGCTCATATTATCTAAGAATAATCCAAACCTATAAATGACATGTATTTCCTTGCCAAGACAAAATAGTAGCCTTTTAGGTATTCATTGCATTCTGTTAGGTTTACGTTACACATCTTTGACAAATATCATTAAACCCTCTATTAAACTGTGTTCACAGTTGCATTGCTAACCTGCCCGATAATATAAATTACAATGGTGGTCAGCTATTTAGGGACAAAATTGTATAACACAAAAAGTTTCGTATTTTCAAAATTTTTGTAACTATTTACAATTTTTTTTTTTGACTCACTGTAAATTATAACGGGAATTTCCTAAATATCAATCATCTCTACCATGTGCTTTAAAATATTTTAGTTGGACTTTGATTTACATTGTATTAACAACTTTTTTTATTGTATTTTGATTGTTCATATAATTAGGTACTTAACTTTCAACTTAATTTTTAGGTTAAAAACTTGTAAACGACTGGTAAGTAAAATTTTACATCTGACAAAAAAGGTGATTAAATAATTAAGAAATGCCTCGCCAAAAGTCATGTACTCCAGATTTCCGTAAACGAATTGTTTGAAAGTATTTTCATGAAAAAAAGTATTCGTGCTATAGGAACTAGTTTGTTCGAAAACGATGGCACATAATGCTATTCAACATTATAGACAAAACGGAACAATAGAAAACAAAAAAAAGCAAGAAAGCCGAGACCAAAGAAAACTTCTAAACGTGAAGATCGTTTAATTTGTATAACAAGTAAAGCTAATCCATTTATGAGTTCTAGACAAATAAATTGTAAAGTAGCTGAACAACTCTAACCCAAAAAATATCAAATCGGACTGTTAGACGTCGGCTGCTTGAAAATGGACCAAAAAAACCAAATGTATTAAAAAAGAATTTAAAACGTTACTTAGAATTCGCAAAAAAACATCTAGAAAAACCGCTGGAATTTTGGAAAAATCTACTTTGGAGTGATGAATACAAGTTTAATTTATTTGGTTCAGATGGTAAAAAGTATGTCCGACGTCCACCAAATTAAGAACTCAACCCTCGCTATACTTTAAAACCCGTAAAGCATGGTGGAGGAAATATTATGGTTTGGCTGGCATTTTTATGGTACGGTGTTGGTTCTATTTGTCGCATATCTGCACGTATGGATCAAAACGTATACAAAAGCATTTTGGCTAATACAATGAAGCCTTATGCTGATGAAAATATGGCAGACAATTTTATTTTTATGCCGGATAATGATCCGAAACACACTGCTAGAAGTACAAAGTAGAGGTTTTCGTCTGAAAACATTGATGTTTTAGATTGGCCTGCACAAAGTCCAGATCAGAATACATAAGAAAATCTTTGGGCCGATGTTAATAGAGTATCTTAAAAAAATACAATTAAATTAAAGAGAAATTTATAATACGATACTGAATAAATTGTGAGGATTCGATCTGAAACGTCTCAAAAATTATTTTAATGGTACCAATGACAACGACATCTTAAAGTGAGAGGGCCTAGGAACCACTTACATGAATAGTTTTGTTTCGTTTTTCTTTACCTTTGTGTTGTTTCGACTATCGGGTTTAACCTATTCTATCTTTTTCATGAGTATGGGATATTTTTGGGTCCGTTTTACTGTTCTTAAGTATTAGTTTACGATGTAAAAACTTTCGGTTGATACAGCTGTCGCTGGGTTGACAATCTCTGAACGTGACTCGGGCATTTCGAAGCATATGTTGATTTTGTCATTGAATGGTTCCTTCCTGTCATAGTCGTTAACTTGGCATGGGTATGGGCTATTTGCTAATGCAGCGAGGTTTCAATACTGCTCCAATGTAATATAGACCTTTGGTTCTAAAGACATTTGGGTACGCTTTTTTTAAATCAGATATAAAATGATAGGCTTAAGTATATCCAATTTCAAGACACCAACCACAGTTCATATTGAAACGTGATCGTGACATTAATGTTTTTGGCTATTACAAATATCTAGTGGTAATGTAGGATGGTATCTTATACAAATTTGGATTGCCAGAATATAAGCCGGGTAATAAGGCCGTAACCTAAGGGAAACTAATATACATATTAGCTAAGTTCAATCCCAGCAAAAACTTTGTAATGTAATTTGAACAAATTACTTTTTAAACAATATCTGTATTACTTAGAAGAAGTTACAGTTTAATAAATGCTTGAAAGCAAAATATAATCTAAGTCCCTATTTGTAAGCGAAATAGACATTAACACTATCTAACTCCGTATTTGTAAGCATTTGCTGTAAGTAGTTGCCTGTAATGACGTCAAGTGTTAAAATAATGAGTTAAAATGCCAATGAAATGGTGATCATTATTTATCGTTAACTTTTTAACTTATTTATTTGTAATGAAAATTTTTGCTAAGTCCCTTTAAGCGGTGAAAGATCTGTTATATACATATATACTCGTATTATATATTATATATTTTTATATTTTTCTGCAAGCAACCACTTAAAACTTAAGTTAAATCAACTTCTACCGCAAAACATGTTAAAGTCTATTAAACAAAATTATATTTCGAGCAATTAAACAGTACGATTATTGTATGTATTTGTTTTAAATATTTAAATTTGTTTTAACCTTTAATCTTTCAAACAAATTCTGTAACAAATATTTGAAAATAAATAATTGTATAACATTTGCACTAAATAAAATTTACTTAATTTAAATACAATCATATTATAATAAATAATTTATCAAACAAACAATTCTCCACTACTTAAAAACATCTAATAAAACATTACATTATAATAAAATCTTAACGTTTTCTAAGAAAAATCAACCAACCAACCTTCCAAAAATCATTTAAACTAATAAATTATAATGGTACAAGTAACACAAACAAAAAAAGCCACAATTTACTATTGCTATGTACAAGAACAAATAAGCAAAAACGGAAATTCCCTTAAAATTATACAAAAATCAAATGAAATAAAATACAGCAACAATATCAATATAGAGAAAAAACTAAATGACATTTAAACGCCACCACCACACTATTTATAACGCAAAAACGTGTATGAACGGATGCCAATATTTCTGAACAATAAAAAAATTGAATAAAATAAAAATAAGTTTTTTTTACAATGTTTACGGACTAGAGACAAGAGCAGAAATATAAAATAAAAAAAAAAAAAAAGAACCTTAAACATTGAGGACATACAATACAATGATAATAAGAGCTGCCAGATTTGAAGATTTATGGTGATTTTGGTGATTTTTTTTATGAAAAACTATATATTGAACACCATCAGTAGTATACACACGGTTGTCAGATCTTACAATTTGGCAGAAGATGTTCAAAACATCTTCCAAAATTTCTTTTAAGAGCATAACCCACTCAAAACTGTTGTTATCCAAATAATATTTAACACAAATATATTTCAAATGTATACAAACAATACGGTACAATTTTATTATGATCGGTCCATAATTAGTCGTAGCTCCCATATAAGGTCCACTTTCGAAAATCACTTTAACGATAATAAATTTCTTAAAAATGTTGGTTACATACCAAATAAAATTCGACACAAATAAGTTCCTTATATGTATACAGAAATAATGAAACCTAATTTTATAATGGCCCATAATTAGTCAAAACTCCCATATAAGACTCTTTCCGTAATCCACTTTAACCTTCATAAATCTTTAAAAGTATTTATATCGAGATAAAGTTTAACATACACAATATTTATATTCACAAAAATCATGACACTAAATTTTTGGATGATCGGTTCATAATAGGTTATATCCCCATATAACCCCCATTTCTGAAAAACTGTCTTATACATATACTGGGTGTAGGGTATTATATGGTCGGGCTTGACCGACTATACTAGAAATGCGGTTACGTTGAATAAATTACACTATGGAAAGATGCTAACTACTAAGTTGTGGCATATTACATATTATTGCACTAATATGTAGATTCATAAGAACGCTGTCACATGTCACATAGTCACCTAAACTATTTACGGGAAACCAAATTTCCCGATCGCATAATTTTACAAAATTCAGCTGTTAATTGGCCATTTAACAGCACTGGTTTCTTTTTTGTGTGACTGTGTTAAAGTTAGACTGCCGTATTCATAAAAAAATAAAGTACGTTTGAAGTGTGCTTTTAGACAAAATTTTCATACAAAATTTTCTTAAAGTACATTTGAAATCTACTTTATTTTTTATGAATTAGACCGAGAGTGTATACAGAGCAAAGTGAATCAATAGCAGTCTTAAAAATAAAAATCCGTGAAGTGATTAACTAGTTAAAACCGCCATTTTGCCAAAATGTAAAAGATACTGTCAAAGCTAATTTCGATTATTTCGGCAATAATAGTATTTTAGTTGTAACGGTAATTTCCATTATTTTGGTTACGGTTGCTTAGCGGTAACGTTATTTGCTGTTATTTCAAGATAACGGTAACTTCATCTTGAATTTAATTATTAAACAAATTACACAAACTAAAAAAAGTTGAAATAGGTGATATTTTATTATACGAGTATGTATGTATTTTAAATTTTGTAAATTTTATTTTAGCAATAATGGTAATTGCTGTAATAAGTATAGGTACATAGGCAACGGTAGTTGAGCAGAAAGGGTATTTTAGGAGTAACGTTAGCGAATCAATCTTAATAGCAAAATATACACTGTCAACAATTTTCGATTCAATATTAATCTACCAATATTGAAAATAAATAAAAATTGTTTTAATATACAATATGACAATTCTCTGATTAAAAAATCGCCAAAATTGCTAAACATCTGGCAGCCCTGCTTCCAAATTCAATGTTGATAATGGTGTAAAATGTAACAAAAAAAAAAAAACTGTTGGCTAAATGGAGGAGAACTCTCTGAATGTCAGCTAAGTGCTGCAGCCTGCAACTAAGGCCATCATTGTTGCCACCACTAACCTCCATCGTGTGCATTTGTATACGGAGATGAATACAATTGTCAATATTGGCAACAATATAGAAAAATAGCCAAATAAAATTTTATAAAAAAAACTAATAAATTGTATATTTAACCGATAGCTAAAGTAAATATTTAATCAGAAACTAAAAGAAATTCATTATTTTTGAATAATACGAGGGCGGTTCGGAAACTTCTTAGCCTAGCACAGAGAGAGAATAGTTAGTTTTTCAAAAATATTTTTATTTTTCAATATAATCTCCTAAAACTTTAATACACTTAGGCCAACGCTTATCTAGCAATTGTATCCCTTCATTAAAATAGTTTTCCTCAAGGCTTTCAAAATAGTGCTATACAACTGTAATTGCATTTTCATTTGAGGTAAAACGCTTGCCAGCTAGGAATTTTTTTAGATTTGAAAACAGGTAAAAATTACTGGGAGCTAAATCAGGAGAATAAGGTGATTGGTCAAGCAACTCGTACTTTAATTCGTTGATTTTAGCCATTGCTAAAACACTCTTGTGCGCTGCCTTGATGAAAAATTATTCTTTTTGTTGTAAGCCAGGACGTTTTTCTCGAATTTTTACATTTAATTGATTCAAAATGTTGCACTAGTATTCTGAATTTATTGTTTTATCCTTTTGCAGATAGATAATCAATAAAATACCTTTAAGCGCCAAAAAAACCGTTGCATTAACCTTACCAGCCGATTGAATTGTTTTTGTCTTCTTTGAGGCACTTCCTTCAGCTTCAGTCCACTGCTTGGATTGTTCTGTTGTCTCTGGAGTATAGTGGTGGATCCGCCACTGTCTTTTCAACAGTTGTGAAACGACGCTTAAAATCCCTTTTATTTTTCTTAAAACGATCCAAACAAGCTTGAGAAATTTTCATTCTAATGCGTTTTTAACAAATGCGGCAGCCATCTTGCAGAAAGCTTTTTTATCTGCAGTTCTTTATGCCAAATTAAATGGACTCTATCATTTGAGATGCCCATGATATTAGCTTTTTCACGCACTTTATTCGTCGATTATTTAATACCATATCATGCACTTTAGCTACAATTTCTGTTGTTGTTGCTGTTTTGGACGTCCACTACGTGGCTCATCCTAAATGCTTGCATTGGAAGGAGCACTTTCACCCTACACATTCACCATATCACTATGAATTTCTTTTCCCGCTAAACCTTTTTTACCTAAATAATTAATGACACCACGAATTTGTAATTTTTCCATTGTAAAAAAAAATCGCGGATGCGTCTTTTTTGAACACCTGTTTCTATATGAAGGCGTTGCCAGATCGAAAATAAATTAAGCATGCGTTCATAGCAGAGATGGAAGTTTTTTTCCGTTCTAGGCTAAGAAGTTTCGAAGCGACCTCGTATGTGTTTTATTGTTACCGTATGACTGTATTTAAAAACGCAAATAATTATGTTGCTAAAACAAGGTTATAACAGAGTTGCAAAACTATGAATTCATTAAAATAAATTGTATTTATTTAAGAGATAGTGTTGGGCTGGCAAATTTAAAATAATTTAATTATTATTCAAGACATTTTTATAAGAAATATAATACGGTTTTATAATACCTACACATTTGTAATGATCATTCACAATGAAAAACCTCGAATTTTTACATGAAAACAATCAGTTATTCTTGAAATTATAAAAACCCGCTAAGAAATTTTACCTCCCAACATCTGATCACAACTAAACGCTGGGTAAAAAATGACAAGTCATTCAACAAACAAACGATCTACAATTTATTCTACAAGATTCTAGTCGTATCTATGCCAGCCAATCCAACCAACCAACCAAGTACATACTATGATTTTAAGAAACTACAAACAAAATATATGTATGTATACAAATTCATTCAGACAATTCATTCATGAATGAAATACAAAAAGCCCAACAACAAATTAACATCAATAAAACGACAAACGTACGCCAAAATCAACCAGCAGCAGCAACAACAACAGCATGTTGATGGCTGGCTGGTGATGACGATGATGACTCATACGCATTTACCAAGAATTGGTTAAGCAATAACCATATTTAAGCCATGCTAAGTAGGGGGAGGCGATGTGTTTGATTTGTTAGTAGTTTGTTTTGGTCCTCACTGGGCGCAAGTTACCTCTAAGTTAAGCGGAGAAACACAAAACAAGTGTTTATTTGAAAACGAACATCAATGGAGTTGAGTGGTTGTGGAAGCCTATAGTAATCTCATCAAGAAACACGACAAAATGACTCAATTTGTTGTATGAGTAAAAGAGCTTTTTAAAGTTTATAGTTTAATAAATTTCTTTATTTATTTAAACAATTTACTCAAAAGAGTACAGTTTTTGTTTTAAGAGATTTGTTTTACATTTTAAGTAGTGTGGCGTGGTAGGAGTGGCTTTATCGCTGAAACAACCAACATTCCACATGCCTATACACAAGCACAACACAACACAGGTCTTTTTTAGCTTTACAAAATTATCAAGCCTTTTTCCGATTGTGGAAGTGTATCCATTACGACTATAATCATACATATTTTGTGGAATTTCACAGCTTATGTTTTTTTTTTTCGGTTGTATGCCAGTGATTTTTTTGCAATAAATTCTTTGGAATTTCTTATGTACATATACGCACTACCGCACACAGTTCGTTGAAAACTTTCATCCTTTATGGGCTTTAGTTTTCTGGATTATTGAACTTTTGGTTTGTGTTTTACAGAAATTAAAACAAATTTTTGGTCATTTAAGTAATAAAGTGGGTTTTCAACAAGAACTTGCTTTTCCATCAGTGTCATATTGGAATGACATAAAAGTTTTTACATTTTACTGGTTGACGTAGTAGTAGTAGAAGCTTTGACAATTCTTACAATGAATTCAATTTCGTTCAAAAAATTCACTATGAAAATGGTGGATCCGTAAAAGTTACATTTCATAAAATTGGTGATATTTCCGGTCAACATAATCGTGAACATAAGGTGCGCTATATTGTCTTGAGGCGTGATTGTACCATTTTTTTTATTCAAAATGTCTGGAAATGCAGTAACGTTGAATTGAACACCAAATTACAAACCAACTGTATTATTTCTTGTGCTGTCTCATAAAGATAGAATCTATACAGCCAATCGAATTGATTACAGCCTTAAAACTCAAAATTCGTCACGTATTTTTACAATACAATAAAAATTTGATTTTCATATAAATTCTTTGTTTCATGTTATTTTGAAAAGCAAAGTACTCGTTGGAAAACTTATTATGTACATATATACATATGTAACTAAAGGATTAAAAAGGAATTATAAAATTTAATGTGACAGCTGTGACAACTTTATGGAGGTTCGAAATTATAGGAAAGGAGACGTTGACACATTTATTTTTTAAGAGCTTTCGAATTTGATTTAAAAAATAAAACATACAATTTAGAGAAATGTATAAAAGCTTCATTTGATTCGATAGAACGATCTACATATATCATTCAATGTTTAAAGATGATTTCATGTAAATGTTAACCACGGCTACTTCTCAAATGGTTCATACGATGGGTTCAATTTTGGCATACATATCGGGCAGTATTTAACGAATAAATTTTTCAATATTAGCTTCCAGTACATCAATCCTTACAGGCTGGTCCCTATAGATATGATCCTTAACATTGCCTCTCAAAAAATAGTCCCACCAATCGGCAGCCAATTGATTGGCCCCAAAAAAATTGTAATTATCGCACGGAAGCGCTCGCCATTCACACTAATTTACCTGCCTTTGCAGTCTTTAAAAAAAAATGTATTTTTTAGGCTGCATTGGCAATGCTTGCACTGCTTCTGGCTGCTCTTTACACCAAATACAACAATTTTGCTTGTTTACGTATTAATGCAACCAGAAATGAGCTTCGTCGCAGTTTCTTAACCGAGCATGAATTTAGATAATAAAATTCAATAATCTGCAAGCGTTGTTCGTTTGTAAGTCGATTCATGGTTAAATTATAGACAAAACTAAACATGTTTAACAGTAACATGTTACACGAATACAACTGCGCTGCCAAAAACAGACTTGCCAAAAAGAAAGTTTCTAAAAAATCACCCTTATAACTAAATCGAGAAAATTTAAAGTATATGACTATTTTGTTGTGGATTAACCCAGCAATAGTATTTTGAACAACTAGCTTTTGATAATAAAACTCCATATCTGATCTTGTCCTAATTTAATTTATATGGCTTTTTGAAATAGTTCTCAAGACATAAGTAGAAACTCACGTTTTAACTTTTGAATAGAGTATTGTTTAGTTTAGTAACAGAAATACTAGAATCTACTACAATATTTTATATTATTTTGATCACATTAATGTAGCCGTTACGGTTACGGCAGTAATTTAAGTAATGAAGATTTAAGTATAAACATACTCTGCCGTATTCATAAAAAATTAGAGTAGATTTCAAATGTACTTTAAGAAAATTTTGTATGAACATTTTGTTTAAAATCACACTTCAAACCTACTTTATTTTTTCTGAATACGGCAGACTATCTTTAGACATAGCATAAACGGTTGTTAGATCTTATAACATTGTCAGAAAAATGTGCACAAAAGATCTAATAACAGTGTGAACTTACAATTTTTGTCTTCCAACGTTGTCAGAAAACCCATATTCCGTATATTGTAAGACAAAAATATTGTCAATCATGTGAACAAATTTTTGCAATTGTAAGATTGTTTTAAGATAATTGTTAAAAAGTTTTTATTGCCAGATGGGCAAAGTTTTTGCATCTGATAATGTCAACATTGTTAGAGAAATTATTTCTACTTGCAACATATAATAAACAAACGCAATAATATTAAAAAAAGTGAAAAAAATTTGAAGAAAATAATAAATGGATAGAGTGCAGGTATGAGACGATTGAATTGAATTTTCCTATTCTGTGGTCAACAAGCTCTGATGACGACAAAAAATTAATGTCGAAAGAAAACACCTACCGTAAAAAGGTAGAATCCGTGTGATCACTTTTCGAAGAACTTGAGACACGGCGAAGTTTATGGGCAGCGTTGAATAAAAACTTCTCAAAGATATTTTATACCAAGAGGTTGCAGATTCCATACAGTTCTTTCACCTAAACTTTACGGTGTTTTTTTTATTTTGTCTTCTTACCCTCTATTTTCTAGTATATAAAGCTAAAATTGTTTCAATTGCGCTTTGTTCCAAGACAGTATTTAACATTTTTAAACACATGCACAATTCTGGCAATACCTTGACAATTTGATATACAAGAATCTGACAACCGTGTGAACTAACAATATCTGTTGACAGATAAATTTATTGTGTGACAATTGTATGCCAATGAAATTGTAAGGAAATCAGAACTGACAATTTATCTTTTGCTAACAATTTTTCAATGTCAGTACGTTACTAGCGCATTCCCAGTTTTGACAACATTGTATGTACAGTCTGATTTAAATTATTATTTCAAATTGAAACGCAGATTTCAGTAAAATTATCTAATGAGAAAATTTTTGTAATTTGAAAAATGGTGTCGTTCTATACATCGTTTTGACGAAAGTAAAATGGTGGCTCTAGATATTTCTAAGGCGTTCGACAGAGTCTGGCATGGTGCTCTCTTATCGAAACTCATTGTTTTTGGTGCCGGTGATAACTTCTCTTTATTTATATCGAGTTTCCTCAGAAATCGCACTATACGAGTTGTTATAGATAGGATCTCATCAGACGAGTTCAAGATTAATTCAGGGGTACCGCAAGGCTCCGTTCTTTCTCCCACTTTATTTCTCATCTTTAGAAATGACCTTATATGTCAGACTTCCAATTCTATCTATTATTTTGCAGATGATAGCAACATTTGCCATTCATACTCATTTAACCATAGGCCATACCCTTTAGAGATTGAGGAAATGAGACAAAACATTAATGATTTGCTGAGCCAAGATTTTAAGACAATCTCGGAATTGGGTTGTGTGAACAGAGTCAATTTTGACTCACGTACGACTAAATGTTGTATATTAAAGCACAAACGCACAACAGATCATGTTGCTTCATCTGTTTTTTAGGGTGGTTAATTACTAAGAAATCAGAAGCTCTTGACGTTCTAGGCATGAGAATCTAGTGTGATGACCGCTGGACCAAACACATATTTCAAGTGTCAAAAAAAAAAAGCGTTCAAGTGCCTTGGTTTTTTAAAACGGTGTAGGAAATACTTCAATCTATCTGATCACCATACTATTTACACCACCTATATTCGACCGAAAATGGAATACAACTCTCATGTATGTGCCGGTGCTTTGAAGTCTATTTTGGAGTTACTCGAACGCGTGTAGGAGAGGGCATAGATGCTTATCTTTGACAGTAGGGTATCCAACTCTATTGATTTATTGGAGCATTGATGCAATGTGGGCTATGTTTCACTGTTCTATCAATACTATAATGGAATGTGTTCTGCTGAAATTAGGGAACTTGTTCCTGAAACATGTAGTTTTTACGTTATACACGTTATTCAGTCAGGGCGCATACATTCATGGCCAACTGGACAGTGGATCACACTACACGGATAATTCGTTCTTTAGCCGTACTGTCCGTATGTGGAATAAACTACTAGCAGAAGTATTCCTCCCTCCCATAACCTATTTTCCTAGTTCCAACACAATACATTGCATGCATTGCATGAGTGCTGGTCCAAGCAAAAAAAATATATATCATATCGATAACGGTGTTTATATTATTTCGGTTAGGATATTTACATTTAGTTCGGTAATAGCATTGCAAGGATAACTTTGTTTGTCGGAAAGTCTTTTTTTGTGATTATGGTAGTCATTATTGTTTGGAACATTAATATAAAACAATTTTTAATTAAAATATAAGAGTAACTTAAATGTGTCCAATATGATAAGATCACACTAAATCGATTTCCAGATACTTGCCAAACAAATCGCATCTTAAATTTTTTGAAAGAAAGTCCATATAATTTTGACACAAACTGTATCTTAAAAAAACACACATAAAATCTATTTAAAATATTTGAGCGTTATCACAACAAAAAAAAACGTTTACTACCTGAACTACTCTTTTTTTTTTACTATTTTTGCCTCAAAATAACAAAAATATGCCATAATACTATGGAAATGATGTCATTATAGCAAAACCGCACTCAACATTTAATACAATAAAAAAAATAAGAAATAAAAAACACTAAATGCCCAAAAATGTTTTACATATATTTTATAGTACAAGTAGTAAAACAGCCATTTTATAGTGCACAACAGTTGTCCATATTATTTAGTGGTCTTAACTCACAGAAAGTAGGTATTTTTCCTCTCCAGCTCCAATAAGCATAAGTGTTAGATGACATTAAAGCTTGTGCACACAGCATCAGAGTCATTCAACTTGGCGTCAACAAGAAATTTACAATTTTATTTTTCAGATTTGAATTCTGAATAAAATGAAATGAAATATACACATATTTATTTATGTTTGTGTGTTCATGGCTGTTTGTGTGTTTGAAAGTGTAAAAATGGAGATACATGCAGTCATTTGTGTAATTAAAATTGCAAGCAATAATTATTTATTTTAATCGTATATTTGTCGATTTGTATGTGGGTGGATATTTATTAGTAATTATTGATTGTCCAATATTATTTATAAATTTATTTATCAATGTCTTCTTTGAAACGCTCTACACGAAGCAATATAGATTTATGGTCACAATTGAAATGATCGGAAAATATTTTGTTAAAAATATGTATTCATATGTATGTATGTATATGTAATTTGGAAACTATGGAACAGTGGACGAAATGGTCTATCTAGCGTCGTTTAATTCAAATTTCTGAAATTAGGTATAAAAACTAAGTTAATTACTTTTAAAATAAAAGAAGCGTATTTATTGGATATTACAGGTATGTATTAAATAAATTTTATGATATTTGTGACCTGTGTTTATATGATTAATCAAAACGTATGGTAGTTAAACCCTTTTATTATTTTTTTCTTTAATAACTTTTTTTTTAACTTTTAACTTTTAACTTTTAACTTTTTAAAATTCGACGGTATTCGGTCTAGTTTTTTTAGTTTTTTTTTTGTAAATATTGTGCTTTGTGATCGTCAAGTATCCAGAAGCACGTGCCCGTTTGTGCCCGTTTTTATGCAATTTAATTATTCAGAAACAATGTCCGTTCTCAAGCGTAGTCTCTTTTTAGTGTGGCACGTAGAGTCTGGCTCTTTAAAAAATTTTTCTATAGTGGAGTCGCATATATTTACCAATATAATTGATAGGAACAACTATACAAGCGGAACAAAACTTAGAATTTGCCAAAAGGTTAAGAAATTTTATCACGAAATTGGTGGAAAAATGGAAAGCGAGTAACAGAACTCTTAGAAATTTTTAAACAAAAAACAAAGAATGGCTGGATGAGCCACTCGTATTGGTTGATCCCACAACTAATACTGGACGAAAAATATCATTGGTTTTACATGCCTAGTTCCGTGCATAAAACTTTAATACATGACGCAGACATAATAGACAGTATTTCACTTCCGATGGGCATGTTCTCGGAGGAGGCTCTAGAATCAAGGAACAAGGATTGCCGATTTTTTCGGCTGTATCATACACGCAAAACTTCGCGACAACACACAATGGAGGACTTAATGCACGCACTAATAGTTTTCATCTGATCCTCTCATATATTTTATTTATCTAAAAGTGCATCTTTGCTGTTTACGAAAAAAATATTGGATAAAGAGATGTTAAATCTCCTTTTAGATACCGATTTAGATTCTGAAATATTATACTCTGAATAATATAACAGTATTAACTTAGTTATCTCTTGAACTGTCTAAAATAATTTTGTAATAAAAAAATTTTCATATTACAAAAAATTGTATACTATATAGTCGACCGTTTTGTCCGATATTTTTGGAAATATGTTAGGAGATATATAAATGACTTTCCCTGAAAGTTTGACTAAGATCGAATAAGAAACAGCCGAGATAATAATTAAATACCGCTAGATTCGCCATTTCGTCCACTGTGCGATCTGGTGATTCAATATTTCAAATTTGTTTATCCATAACCTTTATAGATGTTTTAACTTCTTTTTTTACTGAAGTTGAAACAAAATTTTTACAAAACTTTTAAAAGTAGTGTGTATATTACAATCGTTTATGTCAAATTTTTAATTGTTTTTTTTTCTATAAAATTTTCTATGCATTTTTGTCATGAAATCGTGACTTTTGTGTTGTCATCTACATAAATTATTTATTGCTTCTATTTGATTTAAATTTTTTTCCAACATTAAAAAACTTAATCTGCCTGCCACATTTTGTTTTCAGTATTGACACATTTTTGTTGTTATTGTTGTACTTCTCATATATGTAATAATGTTGAAAGATTGTTGTTAATTTTTTCTGTTGATTTTTTATTTGTACATAGTTTGTTTATTTAACATTTTGTCGTGTCGTTTATGTTTTTAATGGTTTTGTTCATGAACAATTTTACTGGAGTTGTGTGTATCCAAAATGACCTTGACATTGTTATGTTTTGTTGTTGCTGCTTTTGTTATTGCAGTTGTTGTTGTTATTGTATACATATTTAACATAATATTTATGTATGTATATAGAAGTGTGTGCTTTTGTATGACATCAGTTGTATAAGTTCTAGATGTGAAGGTAAAATGTGTTAAAGGATTTGACACAGCGGGTTAATTAAATGACACGTGCTTTAAACACGAAGATAAATCAACTACATACATACAAAGTTTTGGTTTCGATTTTCTTATTGTTTATTTTCTAAGGAAGCCTTATTTATTTATCTTAAGATTAGTTTTAGAAATTGTAGAAAGTTATTTGATTTGAGTTAGGTTATTGATTTACCATTTTTTTTTTTGAATAATTCTACGTTTTCTTTTCTACTGAGTATTCATGAACTAACTGTTCTACAATTTATACAATTTATATAGAGGAAACTGTTATACACAATATTTTCTATAGGAACATATTCCACGATTCACATTATTTTCTACCTACATATACATACATATATATTTTTTTATAACCTTCATCACCATAGTGGGGAGGGTATATTGGATTTGTCCTGATGTTTGTAACGCCAATTAATATTAAGGTGTACCGGTCGACACAGAATCACTTGCTGATATATCCTGGTGACTGGCTGACAATGTAAAGCTTGTGCGCAAAGTATGTATATGTTTTGAAGATATGTATTTCAATAAAATTTGATGCATGATATTTTGTCAAATGACGGTTGGGATTAATACTGGTTAAAATTCATTATGTTCATCCGAAATAGGAGTTTATCGGTGATAAATGTTTGATTTATACGTATGTGTATATCCAAACAAATTTCGCAACATAAAAGTTTTACATGAAATCTAATCACATTTACAAATTTTATGCAGACCGGTCCACAAATGACCATAGCTCCCATATGTGGCCCACATCCGCAAATCACTTTAAAGAGCATAACTGTCTTAAAAATTTTGATATCCAAATAAAATTCAAGTTTCATATACATATACAGAAATCATAACACCTAATTTTATATCTAAGTTCCGATAATTAGTCAAAGACCTACTTCGAAAATCACTTTAACATGTATGTACATATAAATATTTTAAAAATGTTTATATCGAAGTAAACTCAAGTTTAACACAAAACCTATTTACATATATGCACAAAAGTCATGCCACTAAAGTTTTGATCGTTCCATAATAGGTCTTTATAGGGCCAATTTCTGAAAAACACATATACTGGGCATAGAGTATTATTTTGACAGACTGACTATACATTCTTACTTGTTTTAATTTAAAGAAATGTGTAAATTTTACTTTTTACATAAAACATTTAAAACGTTATTAAGTTTTAGAGTAACAAAATATTCACGTTTGTACTTTTGAACGATTTTGAAATGATTGAGTATTTCAAAATAGTCAAGATAGTACAGGGTACTTTTGAACATGAAATAGTATCTAAAACAAGAGCAATGGCTTAATGAGGTTTAAAGTTATAGTAGTAATTGATAAAATCAAGTTTTTTTCTTAAAAAAATATAACGTTTTATTATGATTTTATTAATGGATTTAGAAGAAACTTGAAAAATTGCATAATTTTTAAGGCATTTGTGTTAAAATTTTGTAAATGGCAGAAATGTCACATGAATTATTAAAATTATTTAATTATTACATATGTGCATACAAATGTATTAAAGTATTAAAAAATTAACTTCAGAATTTTTTAAATATGTATTAAGCTTTTAAATTAATATTGATATGCATTGTTAATCAAAATTAGTTCTTGAAAATTTTTGAGGTGAAAATCCATTATTGCTCTCGAATTTTAATTCTAAACATCCTTAAAGATTTTTCTAATTTTTAACCTTTAACCCCAGAATTCATTGAAAATTAAAAATAATTTGACAAATTGAAACATTGTTAAATTTAATTTTCTTGAATAACATTGTGGCCATATAATTAAAACATAACTCCAATCTCATCCAATTTCAAATGATTATAAAAGAAACCTTTTAATACCATTTGTTGCTACTGCGCACATTATTTAACAACTGGCCACATACAAATTACACTCACTGTGAGCAACAACACATTGTTTGTTGTTACTAGAGAGTGGTACTTGTATTGCGGTGTTAAAAATAGATATGTAAATGATAATTTGGAATAAAAATATTTTGTTTACACTTTATTTCGATTGTTTACAGTTTCTTCTCCTTTTTTGAATGTCTGCTTTATTTTGCATATATTGGTCATGTTCAGACATGTTATTGTGTTTTTTTTTATACATACATAAGTATGTACCTATTATGCATATTATTTAATATGAAGCGTATTCATTGAATACAAAACAAAGAAAAATAAACGATGAATTAAAGCAACAAATATTTGTTGTTTATTTCACAATCGCTCTAAATTAAAACCAGTTTAAATTTCGTCATACATTTTTTAGCACATATATATGTATGTATGTATATTAGGGTGACCCCGTTTGTGCTGTTGAATGTTCCCGACTAATATGAAAATTTGATTCATTTTACGACTACGTTTCTCAATTTTTTTTGTCCTTGGGTCAATATTTGGTTAGCTAGATCAAAGGATAAAAATGTCCTTTTTAGAGGTTTTTTGATTTAGTTCATATTTCTTCCATAGGAACTACATATATGTAAAATTGGTATCATATGAAAGGTCTTTGAGAGGCGCATTCAATGGGTTATCAAAAATTAAAAAAAAAAATTTTTTTAATTCAACAATTTTCAAAATTTCAGACAAAATTTTAGTTTTTTTATTTTTTCATAGAATTTACTTAAATAAATAGTTGAAATTTCTTGATTATAAACATCATGCAATTTAACCCCAATGGTTTTTGGGGCGACCCTAATGTATACGTATGTATATTTACGAGGTAGGTAATATAAATTAATTTCTTATAAACTTGTATTTATTTATATTATAAATAAATGAAATAACTTATTTTAATACGTTCTATATGAAATTTTGTATTTTAAGTTGACGTCATTGGGTTTTACTGCTTGTTATAATTTTCCTAGTTTTTTATGTCCTTTCTTGGTTGCCATGAAAATTCCCTTAGACGATTTAACAGAATTTTTGAGAAAATAAAAAAATAAAATTGCGTGCTTTTGTCGCTGTTTTTCTGGAAATTTATATTAGAATGAAAATGAAAAGGAAATTGTACATAATGTGTAAAGAGTAAAGTATAATCAACCCTAGAAAGTTTAAAGGGGTATTTTTCTATTACATTTAAAGTCAGGTCTTGAGTGTTTTTAGTATGTACATTATAAATTCATTTTATCTTTTGTTTCATTTAATTTTTATTAAAAACATAATTTTAAGAATATTAAAGTAATATCTACAGTTAATTGCTTATTGTAGGGTTAATTTAAAAAAAGAACAATTGAAAATTGTTTTGCCACACAAATGCGTTTTGTAGCAGATGGGAAATATCATAATAAAAAACTGTTTTCAGCTTAATTAGCCATTTTCAATTGCCTTCTTGACAAACAAAGAAAATATTCCTTTTAGTTTTTCTTTAAATTTAGAATTCTTAAAATAATTTAAACTGCATCAGTGAAATCTACAAATAATATAGAAAATTATATAGAAAAGTCCTGGTTAACACAAAGTCTCAAGTTAACACAAACAAAAAGTCCATAAAAAACACATAATAGTGAAAGGCCAATGTAAGCGGCATGAGGCCGCGGGCGGCAATCAGATGTTCTTATGGCCGATTACACTTTTCGTAGAAAGGCAAATGAGAGCGCCATATTTAATATTAAATTGTTTTGTTTACACATATATGTATACATACAGAAAAGCAACAACTTGTACAAAAATCAGTACATATTTCTTTTTCTGAAATAAATTTTTTTTTTTATTCAAAATATTTATTTTATATTGAAAGTATATGCCTCAGCGCCACTAGGACATTATAGAGGCAAGCAACTAGCAACTATTTTTACAAAATTTTTACATATTCATTGATTTTGAATTAAATTATATAAGAAATGAGATCATTCTAACTTAATAGCATTTATAGCAGAAGCATTTCCAAATTTTCATATAAATATTCTTTTAATCTCTTTTTATAAATTGAGATTGTTTCAGCCTCTTTAACAAATTGTGGTAATTTGCCAAGTACCCAAGTATTGAATTCGCTGTTTTGTAGTTTCTAAGCGACATCTTACTACACTGAGATCAGTACGGTGTCTTGTATTGAAATTATGATGACCGGTTTCCAAACGGATACTGTGACATCCTATGTTATGCAATACTTTATAAACATAAATTAGTAACTGCAATCTATGAAGACCGAAAATAGGCATAACACCTTTAGCAATATTTTTATATAAGTCTAAAGTAGAGTATGATCTGGGAAGGTTATATATCAGCTTCAATGCCTTATTTTGGAATACTTGCAAAGATTTTATATCGGAGATTCTTTTATGTCCATATATAAGTACAAGGTAATTAAGATGGCTTTGAATTAAAGATTGATAGATAAGATTTTATATCGGAGATTCTTTTATGTCCATATATAAGTACAAGGTAATTAAGATGGCTTTGAATTAAAGATTAAAGATTAGATAAGCAGCTTTGTATCGAGTTTGTTTCTCATCTTATATAAATATCCAATGGCCGATGATAATTTACGTTTTAGTTGATCTATATGCGACTTCTAGGATAGGTTGTTCTGTATATGGATCCCAAGGTATTTAATGACAGAAACCTCTTCCAGTTCTTTTCCATCAACAAAAATTACACAATTTTGTTCAATACGATTTGACTGCGCTTTTTCGTTGTCCATTTTATTTTTATTCAAGTAAATCCATGTCACATATTATGTATGGCAACATCGTTTTAAGCGGTAAAGAAAAAAATTTAAAAAATTCAACGCACGGCCGCTTCTCACAACATTGCCAGATTAAGTGAATTGCGATACTTCAAACATTTTGTATGAATAATTTTGTAAACAAACAACATTTTTATTCACGGTAATACTGTTGAAAACCTCGGCCGCATGCCACTTACATTGGCCTTCCACTATAAGTTTTACTACTACCAAAGTTGTTAATAATGACAACCTTCCACACGGATGTGAGTTGAATTAACATGTGACTTTAGACAAAACGAAAATCCTTAAATGCACACTATTGAAATGCACATTTAATATACAGAACATCAAAATAAACTTATAGCATGATATAAACATAATGTCTACTCTCTTTCATACGTCCCCATATTCTCTTTTTACACAAAAGCACACAATAGAAGAAGACAAATTTAAAATAATATACATATGTATGGATTTTTGTGTTGTTATGTTAACAAATTCCAATTGGAGAAATATAAGCTAAGAAAAAAGCAACAAAAACACTAACACACAACTAAACACAAAATAAAACTGCAATAAAAACCACAACAAAACAAACACGATGAAAATGATAATGAAAAAATACGAAATAAAAAAGGAGATATAAGATACTTTGGCACATTGGACAAAGAGAGGGCGTCAGGGCACATGAGGAGGAAAACACAAACCATAGGTAGTAAAAAAATTTATATGAAAGTGTAAATTGAAATTCCATAGATAAAAACTTGGAAAAAATTGCAAAAAAAAAACAATAAAAATAGAAATAAAATAATTAATAAAAAAGATACCTACAATGAAAAAGTTGTGTTTTTTTTTTGTTAATTATAACAAGACATTAAAAATAAATTTCTTAGTTAAGGCTGAAAGGGAGTAACGTCCGGAGAGTGCTATAGAAAATTATAACAAGGAGGCCGTTTAGAAATTTCAATAACAAGTTTTTAGTAGGTATTTAAAATAATAGATTTACATACATAGTTGTTTTGTAATAAAGTGTTTAATAAGGAAAAAATAATTCAGACTACAGCAATTGTTTTTAATAGAGGAATATTTTACTTTAATTCCCAGCACACATAATTATGGCAAATAATAGTTAGAGAATATTTTCTGTTTTAAATTTCGCGCTAAAATTTATATTAAATAAACTTTTGTAACAGCAACTTGTTGAACAAAATTAGAATTTAATAGGTATAATTAAAATAACAGTAACTTTTCTATAGAAAATTCCAATTAACAGTAACTTTTCTATAAAAAAGTCCAAAGAATTTTTCAATTATTGAAAATACTCAAAACTATTTCTCCCCATAAAAACAGCTGAGGAATTGCCATAATAATTCGAAGCAATACAAATATGTAAGTGTAATAATTATTTTGCGCCTTTTTTTTAAAGCAAAGTAAAGCAAATAAAATTAAAACTAATTATAGGTATGAATAGAAAAACAAAAATTCAACAGCACTTTTTAGAGGGTTTAGAGGAGGGAAGGTTTAATTTGTTTCTGTTTGTTTATTTTGAATTTAATGTAAAATACTTACGATAAGATTATTATTGCGCGTTGTTGACAAATGAGGTAAAATATCAAAAGTTTCTATTATTTCTTGTTCTTCTTCGTCTTCTTCTTGGGCTAGTGATTGTCGTTTGTTGTTGACAGTAAGGGAAGAAGGTTCTTTCAAATCACCTAATGCGGTAGTTAATTGTAGTTCTTGGTTTTCCTGTTCAAATAATTCCGATTTTGAAGAATTTATAGCCGCTGACGAGGTCGATGTTGGGGTTTTATCTTGTAATTTAAGTTTGGAAATATTTGTTTTAGGATCCACTTTAACTTTCATTTTGTATTGTGTTGGACGAGTTTGTTATGTTGCTTGTTTTTTAATTTTGGTAGTAGAAATTATTGAAATGCGAAAGACGGGAAAAGTTTAACGTAAACAATATGGAATGTAGGACTTAGTTTTAATTTTCTGCGGTTAAATTAACAATTTAAAGCTTTTTTTTTGTTTTTCTTATTTATTTTCAACTAATTTTAATTATTTCTGAAGTTCTTCAATAACACACCCTGTTTTGAAGTAACGATTTTTGTTTGGTTTTGGTTTTTCTTAGATTTTCGTTAGAGCAATGTTTCACACTTCACTGAATTATAGTTAACTAAAATACACTTTCTATTTCATTAATTTTCATGTATTTTGGCAATTTATTTTTAATTTATTTATAAAAAACGCTGTTTTATTTTGGTTTTTTTTTAGCAACAAAACAATCTTCTTAGCAAAAAAATTTTACAATTTGTTTATTAAACACAAAATCATGTGTTAAAGAACATGGTTATAAAAAGGAATTTTCAAATAAGCACAAGGGATAACATACACAAACACCGCCATTGTTTATTTCATGTTTTTTTCACCTCAACAGTTGCTCATTTACGAAATAAATAAAAGAAAACATGCACAACAATGGCTACGGCAACTACAATGACACTTAAATGCGACAATACATGTCAAAATTCGAATGCAAAACAATGAAAACAAATAGGTATGTAATGAACAATACGAAAACAAAAGGGTTAATTACACATTCTCTCACACACACCCACACAGATGCATACGTATACCACACATGCATTTCCATATTGCAAATTTCTTTTTTATACTAAAACCAACTGTATTAGGACAGTGATGTGAAAGCTATAATTTGTAGGTACCAACAAAATTTAAAAATTTTACTTTTTGGGAAAATCATGTTTAGATAGATTTTGTATAAAAAACCGTAATACACGAAAATGTCTATAGAAAAAACTTTAATACACATATGTAATTATTTACAGAAAAACTGTTATAGCAAAAACTGTTACAAAAACAAAATTTGACTACAAAAAAAATTTGTACCTATTTATATAGTTTTTCAATAGAAAATATTGTTAAAAACAAAAAAATTATATAAAAAAACACTGTTATAGGTACACAAAGTTTGTTATAGAAGACATCTTTTATACATTTTCTAAAAAAAATCTATTCTACACAAAATTTCACATTTCACTATATGTACTAGTTTTACCCAACAACTTAAAAAAGGTACCAAAAATGTATCACAATAATTTTAGTACCAAAATATACATAAATACCTAGAATTTTGACAAACTGATCACCACTGTAATGTGTTTATTTCTAAATCCGCTTTGTTGTTCTTGTTGTGTTATTTATTTTCTAGAGGGTTTATAACCGAGTTTCGCAATCGTTTGCAATAAATAGCAGTAAAATGTTGTTGTTGATTTTACAACAACATTTTTTTTTTATCTGCAACTAGGTACGTTCAATGTACGCTAAAATTCCCAAATTCACAGACATTCAACACCTTGTAAATACCTACTTATAGGTAGGTATGTACATTTTTCTTTATTTTCTATTTTTCCAATAAAATTACCGTGTAGTTGCTGTTATTGTTTTTTTGTATTATGCACCCGTATTCATCACCCCTCAATTACAACGTTGTTGTCTGCTCAATGTGATGATTAGATTAAATAAAAGGAAGAATAAAAAAACACAGCAGACACTATTTTTCTACACTTTGTTTCACAAAAAAAAAAAACAACAACAAAAATAATGAACGTACTTGAACTTTAGGCACACAGAATTTACTTAATTTCTTTATTTTTTTTTTACATAAAACTCAATGAAAATAATTTAATTTATTAGATTATTCGTATATACCTATAATGTAAAGGAATGTAAGGCAAGCAAAACTCGCTGGTTTATTTAAAACGCAATTTATTTAATAAATTTAACGCAAATTACGAAAACCTTACAATAAATTATTAATATTTTCTGTTGTTATTTCATTGGAATCACGTCACACTTTTAGTTTAAACTTTAAAGTCTTAAAATTGTCGTAATCGTTTTGCTATTTCTTACTTTCATTAATATTTTCGTCTTTTCTTTATTTCTTTGTTACTTTATCATGCTCTTTTTTTCACACTCACTTTTCTCATATGTACCTATGTAATTTTCTTAAATTCGTTGGCTTTTTCTGGTTGATTTTATATAGCATAGGTATAATATTCTTCAGATATTTTTTGGGGGGACTTTTCTCAAGCGCGTATACGTCGGTCGTTTGGATCTTAACTGAAAATCGAAAAATAACTAAATTCCATAAACTTCGTTTCTATCTTCATTCATCTACTACACATTCATATAATTATACAAAAATAACAACAACATCTACATTTGTACATATAATAGCTACAAAAACAATGCTTTATACATATATAATTCTCACACAGTTGTATATTTTGTTTTGACTCTTTGCGTTTCTGACTGCCTCTCGTATCTATCTCCCATCATCTGTTGTTTACGTAGTATCTGTGTATAAGCAATGTGTTATTATATGGGTGCAAATGGCTTTTGCCTTTGTAGTTGTATTTATTGTTGCCTACGTTTTGCTGGTTTATCTCGTTCGCTACATTTGTGTGACAGAAAATTGGAATAAGAAAAGAAACAACATTAAAGAAGGTCACCCTACAGTTGAAAATAAAGTGGTTTCAAAAGCAACAAATTAAAATCCAACATAAGACCTGATATTAAAAAAACTTTTAAATGATGTTCATGGTAATTAAGATTTTTTAATGTTTGACATTTAATCATGGAAAGCTCACACCACAAAAATGCAGTAGCAATGCTGGAAAGAGTAATTGAAAATTGGATCTTCCTATTTTTTTTAACTTTTACTTGACCGGCCTTTTCGCGAGTACAACATATTAATTGGAGTTCAGTGATGGTTCAGATGAAGTTTTAATACAGCAATGGAAACTGATATTTTTGATATATATTAGATATATGTATGTATATTTGACATATACATATATACACACATACATATGTATATTTTGATATACATATTTGAGGCTCATAGGTATATTTGTTTGTGAAATTAGAAAGTTTAGTTTTGTTGTTCTTTGATATCCCTGTATATTTTACGTGGCAATCTACCATTTTGATTATTACGATGCAAATATCTTCTAACCGTACTCGCGCTTGCAGATTTTCAGTTTTCGTAACACTTTTACAGTACTAGATGTTAGCTTTGCTCTTATTTCTCTTCCTTCAGTTTTTGTAAGACGCTTTCGTCGTTTTGCAACTGGCAAATTTTCTACGGTATTGTATGTATTTGGTATACTTGTCTATAATCTTTTTTTATTGTACAGTGATGCCTTTAAAAGATTTTACCTATTTCACGCAGAGATTTACTTATTCTATGTAGGTCTATTATGATTTGCCGAGTTTTAATTTATGTTTGGCTTTTCATTATAAATTGTTCACTACTTAACGTCAGAACTTAATCTCTTTAAATGATACATAATGAAACTATTGTATATTTTACCAATAAATCAATTAAATTTGTGTAAAATTTAAATCAATTAAATTTGTGTAAAATTTAATTGATTTATATTTTTGTTTCGTTTCTTTGTGAATTCAATTCTACTTAAATAACTATATAAAAATGAAATAGGTATACAGCCATGTTACAGGATTTAATTCCGTTCGGAAGTGAAATTAATTTCATTTTTTGCTTTTATAGTAAAAGCAAAACAAAAATTCTTTTCGGAATAAAACCACTTTTAAGTTGCTATGTGGAATTCAAATTTTAAGCATTTCTAAGTTTCATACCGAAAAATTGTTCGATAAACTTTTTTAATAAAAGCAAAATACGGAATTAATTCCACTACCGAATTCTGTGATATGGCTGATAATTCTGTGACATAACTGATAATTTTCTAATATAACATTACAGTTAATACTTTATTTTAACGCTCCAGTACTCGTACATATGAAATTTAGTTAATGTTCATGACAGTAAAATCTTGAGCGATAGCATTAAAAATGAGCTTGTTTTAAGTTTCTTTATGTTCCTTTTTAAATCGCAACTATAATTTAGGATCAATCCAGATTTAAAAGCATATTTAAATCTACAAATTTTCTGAAGATTGATTACATTCAAGCTAGATTTGTTTGCAAAACACGATCTTATACTTCATACTAGAAATGACGATCATTTGAATTTATATTATTAAAATATCAATTCTTTGTTTGAGCATACTATTCAAGTCGACCAATGACAAAAGTCCAATTAACTCTTTCTGTAATTTTTTCTTTATTTACACTACCACATAACAAAAACTTAAGTTCACAAAGATGCCATATATCAAAACTTTAGAAAAGCAACAAATATAAATGAGGTTAAACGCAACAATATTTAAAATAAAATAATTACAAAATTGAAATGAAAACTAGCTGGTAAATAAATTTACAAACCAGCAGATACCTACTTTGCACGTACATATTTATAAAATACTTTATATTCTCTTATTTAAAATTAATACGGCAACTTTGGTAAAGTGAACGTGTACTCCGTCACAGATGTATGGGAAAAAAACAAAGAAACGAATACAAAGTATAATAATAAAATGGAATACGAGAATAAAATTGTGCACTAAATGTCAAAATGACATGGCAAAATTTATAAAATGAAAAAGAAAGAAAGACGAAAAATCTAACAAAACACACAAAACGTGAACACACACACACACACTTCAAACAACAAAAGAAAGAGAGAATGTCAGAGAAAAACATGTGATAGGCTTTACAATTTAGTAACATGCTAGAAAAAGTATTTTTTCTAACACGGCTAAATGAAATAAACTAAAACACTATGATATAAAATTTGTTTTCAATTGGGAGATTTTATTTTCAGTTTGTGGAAACTACTCTTGAGATACATACATATGCAAAGAGAGTGTTGTAAAATTATCACTCAAATTGTTTATATATTTTCTTTGCTTTGTGAAGAGATTAAAAGTAGGTAACACTTGTTTGTGTTGCTGCTACAGTGAGTGAGTGGTGGATTTTTTACTATAAGAATTTGGCGCGCACACCTGAATATTGTTTGACAACATTTTGTTGTTGTTTGGTTTTTGTATTTACGAGTTTATTTATTGTTGTTGTTGACTTAATTTTATTTCACTTTTTTCAATTCATACAATTGAGATGCATGTTTGTTTGTTTTGTTGCCGTTGTGTATACCTACTCAACATGAATCCCAATGATGTTGATGACTCATCGGGGTTTTTTCCAAAATCATATGAAAAGAAAACGTTAAATCTTCAACTTGCAAGTCCCCTACAACGTTGTGTGATAGTTTGTTATTGAAAAAGAGGTGCTTTTGTGTTTTGATTCATTTGTATGCTGTATTTGTTTTCAGTTTTTTTTTTTATTATTTATTTTACTAATGTGGTAGAACATTTTAAAAATGTTGTACGAGCATTTAAAGACTTTAATATTTTTCTTCTTTATGCCTCGTGTGTGTGATAAATAGGGAGGTGAAATATAAATTGTACCAATCAAATCAATAGTAGTTTTTTTTTGTATTATTTTTGACAAATTGTACCACTGTTTACAACAAATGTAAAGCTTTACATGGTTCCATATGTATCAAGTTTAACTTGAAACTTGGGAAATATCCAATTTATCTGGCATAAAAGCCAGATAAAAAGGTGACTTAGTGGGTCATATGTAGAGTATTATAAAAATCGGAAATCTATTAACCGAGTTTTTCCGTTAGAAAACCGACCGCTTTCGAGTATTTTATATTTTCGAATTATTCGACGAATGTTTTTTTGAGTAGGTTATTATAATTAAGATCCTTTCCATAAATGTATGTAGGTATATTTTTACCGTAGGTATATATTTTGCTGCTAAAACCGAAACTCTGACAGCAGGTTGTGGGTTTTGGTATTGCATTTGATGCTCTAATACCGGCACACAGATGTTGATTAAGTATGGCTAAAAATATTTATATGGTTAAACCCGAGCAGGGAAAGGTTCATCTCCGTTGGAAAATATTCTTCAAACATTTATGCGGAGACTATAGGGGTAAGTATAAGATAATGCAGGAGTTATCATGCACTAAGTAGCCGCAAAAGGTTAACATTCGAGATATTTCTAGTATCACGATATTTATTGAACGCGTAGCAGTGCACTATGACACCAAAGCATTTTTTCTTGTCGGTTTTAAAACCAATTCTATGACACCCCTGATTATGTTAACATTCTGGAAACGAACGGACAAATAATTTCATCAAATAAGGGAGCTCGAAGTACTTTCATGAGCCCATTTTTTGGCATCCCTAATAGGTGTTTCACAGAAATGACCAGATCCTTGGTAGGGTTAGAGTTTATTCGTCATTGATTTATCTCAGACTTCTGAAATGAATCTCAGAGGAAACTATTACATATGACGTTCTGGTTAATGCTACTATAAGTATGAGTAGATTATGTGGGTTTCAGGACGAAACATTTTTGTTGAGACTTCAAAATAAGTCCACCGAACGTGACCAAACTTGGCTTGTTGTTGCTCCATCAATATATTATCTTTAATACTTTAGAATTTTATAAAAAACGAACAATCAATTTCAATGGTACCAAATATGTAACTCGGTTTACAATATTTAGTACCAACAGGTACTGGTATTTAAGAATTAAAGACTTTTTCTTTTAGTCTCTGTGTTTATGCATTGACTTTGGGGATATCATAGTGTTGATTGCAAATGTCATTGTGGCATACAACAGCGACTACAACTGGCTGCTGCATTTTCTTAAATTCCTTATTCCAGTTGCCCGTGTTGGCTGTGCCAACTACTTGTACCATAAACTCAACTCATCTCATCATCTTTGTAATTATCTGTGATGAACGTGTGGTGCATTTGTTGCAAGTGTTTCATGCTATAGTATTGTATTGTTTTTAGTGTTTATGGTTGCTGCTGCTGTTATGGTAGTTTGGTTGTTCTTGAAATTTCTTTATTATTGTTGTTTTGATGCATTTTTTCTCGCATTTTATTTTTATGATCGCACTTTTGTTTTTATTGTTGTTTGGCGCTGATTTAATTGTTGTTGTAGTTAATTGTGGATTTTATGTGCGTTGCGTTGCTTTTTTTTTTGCTTGTCTTTCTCTCCAGTTTTCAGTTAAACTTTAATTATTTATTACATTTGTATGTAAATAAATTCATGACCCCGTGTGTAAATTGTTTATTAGTTTAGTAGATTTTTTTTCGTGTAAGTACGACTGTGCCATATAAAATGGTGTTAAATGTTTATGTATAAATCAGGAGTAAACGTTAAAATTTTATGGTTTGATACTTAAACTAAAGAATTTTTGCCTTAGTATTGCATTATAAATAAATTAAAAAAAAATTACTACTGAAGTGCGAAATTCTCTAGGATTAGTGGAGACATGCATAGTATAATGGTTAGTGAGTTATTTGTGATTTGAAATTATAACTAGGGAATTTAAACACTATATGGCTGGGCAAGTGGGGACGGTTGGAAAATATGAGCCTCTTGGCAAATATTATTCTGATAACTTAGGAATCAGTATTAACTAGGTAATATTTATAGCGTTGTACAGAAACCGTTTACAATGATGCAACAAAGTAATCACATTTTTAGCTCCTGTTTTTAACTTTATTGATTATTACAGATCAATTTTAAATATTTGTTTAGTTTTTAGTTTTTTTTGTATAAAAAATCAAATTTTTGGTCAGAAGTATGAACAATCACATTAAAAGGCTAATTTAAAACTTTATTAATTAATATAAGAAGAATATTGAAGAATTTCAATGAAAATACGATTTTTGTTACAAAAAAAGAGTGATTTTTAAGAGGTTTCGGAATTGATAAAAAATACAAGTAAGAGATATGTATGAAATCATGTATGCAATTCAAAGATTACATACATGATTTCATGCGGCTAGGTCTTAAATGGTTTATACGCTCTCCAACATATTGGCCGGTATCTTAAAAATAAATTCTTCAATATTAGTTTGCAGTGCGTCAACCGTTGATGGCTTTAAATATGAGCCTTAACATGAAGCTATGTAAAAAATAGTCTCAAGTCGTTAAATCGCACGATCAAACGTGGAATTAGCTGTTCACCGAACTCGCCTCCTAATTGGGCCATTGTTTCGCAAACTGTGGGGCATGTGGCACCGTCTTGTTGAAACTACATGTTAATCAAGTCCAACTCTTCCATTTTAGGCAACAAAAAAAAAAAAATGTAATCAAAGCATGGTAGCGTTCGCCATAATCCACAGCAAACAGCGTTTTTTTCTGGATGCATTGGCAGTTATTACAATGCTTCTGGCTGCTTTTTACACTAAATACAACAGTTTTGATTGCTTACCAATCAACCAGAAATGAGCTTCGTCGCTAAACACAATTTTCCGATAAAAAAAAGGGCATGAGCACTTACTTAACCGACCATGTAGTCGATTCATGGTTAACTCGGTATTTCCCAGAAATTTTTTTTGTCTTATATTTTGTTGAAAATATGTATACTTTAACATTTCATCCTCCCTCCGGAGCAAACAAATTAAGTTCGTTTGTCAATACATTGTCGCGCTTTTTCACTAAATGTCAATAGTGAATGTAATCTAAACCATGTTACACAAACTTTTCAAACATTTCAAATACCCTTGAAGGCTTCGAAAACACAATACCTAATGAAGTCATTCACATATTGTTTCCAACGCCATAAGAACTACAAGCAGCTAAAACATAAAAAAACTCTATATTAAAAAATATTAATATAAATATCAAATGGAATGCGAAAAAAAATCCAATGACCGCAACAAAATATTTATAAAACAAGATAAAAATTATACAATATTGTCAAGACATAAGTATAAGAACACAAAACTCTTGACAATCAACGAATACTACTCCCTAAACGACAGGTAGAGGAAAATTGCAATGAATGAAATCGAATACAATTTAGTGGCAAACAGGCAGCTAAGTGTCGCTCTTAAAGGATTCACAATATTTTTTGTATATTTATTTGAAAACTACGAACAAATTTTGTAAAAAGCATGAAATTCCATTAACACAGAAATCCATTAACAAACATCCCATTGAAACGCATTTACTGGTTGTTCAGAACAAAACAGAACACACTAACAGAAAAGGGGGTAAATTGAATGTAATGAATTCATAATAAAAATTCCTCAACAATAAAAACGAGCAGGTAGGTTGCCAAAGAGGATAATAACAAAAAGACGACGACAACAACAACATTATTAATATGAGAAGACCCTCGGATACGAACACTATCACCAGTAAGAAAAAACATTTATAATTGTAAACGAGTCAAAAGGTTGATAAAGGAAAGTGCTCTTATAGGAAGTAAATTGATCTAAACTCAAATTCCATTCAGCTCTGCTCTACAATTTGTATGGAATTGCATTGTATTGTATTGTATTGAATTGGTATGGCTGGGATTTTGAATATGTTGCCTAATTGTGGTAGCGTCATTAAGGAATGTTGTACGTTGTGTGTATATATTCTTAAGTACATTATAAAATTAAGTATTTTGTAAATACATACATACACGTATTTGTGTCTCTCTAAATGTGTGTATCTTTGATATATCCTGCCACTAATAAACTAAACGGCAAGTGTTTAAATTTGTGCCCTCAGTTTCGTTGTTTCCCTCGACTTTCGTTTGTCTCATTTTGACAGAGATTAATCCATAAATTTTCGTTTGTCATTATTTTTCTGTTTTCGTTTTTTTTTCGCACACAAATATTTGGGGTGGTAAAAGATTAAATATTTACAACAAAAACTTTTGTTTCAATTTTATTGCTTGGTGCACACTACAGCCAAGTATTGAATATCTTACACTGTACATATAGGTGAAGTTGAGAAAATTGGGTTTCAAAAAATGTTTGGTTATTAAATGGTTAATATGTGATCATCACATTTTGGTTAAAGAATCTTTAAAATAATGGTCAATAATTTGTGTAATAAGGTTTTAATTAAGAAAATTTGGAAAATGGGCCATAATCTGTAATATCTTAAGCCATGTTTGCAATAAATCCAGCCACACTTAAGCCACTTTCGTTTTATTCAATGATTTATTTTTTAAACACAACTATCATTATTTGTTTTAATATATTCGTACGAGTGCTGAGCAGGGATGCCAAACGGGACTGGATTTGCAAAACCCTAGATTCGGGATTTTAAAAATGTAAATCTCGGGATTGGTTTATTAGTAATAAAAACTAACTAAAACATTTTCTGTCTAATAGCTACATACATATAATTTCTAAATTTACTAAAAAAGTTTATAAAGCAAATTTTGCATTTTATGTATAAACCATAAATAATTCAAAAACAATAACATTACATTGCAAATTAGATAGAGAAAAATAATATGTCATTTCGCCTTTAATTTTTATATTAATTTAAAAGCAATAGAATATTATCGTTCGATCTTAAAAATATCAAGGCATCTAAAGTAAAGAGAATCTTGATTTAATTTTGATAGTCCCCGTTTACACAGTCGAACATTTGGAACATGCTTTGTTGACATTTTCTTTGCCGGAATTTACTACAAATTATTACACAGCACGAATAAGATAAATGTCAAAAAAGCAAATAATAATGAAATGTGTCTGACAACATTGTTCGACAGTGTGACCGCGAATGAAAAAACAAAAGAGAATTCCAGATGTTTTTCTTCCAAATGTTCGACTGTGTAAACGGGGATCATCATATTGAGATGGATGATTTTTAGATATGTATGGACTATTTGTGTTGAATTTAAACTTAATGGTGGGTTTTGTAAGGCATTTATGTATGTGCATTAAGTTTTTTTAGAACTAGATTTTATATGGGGGCTACGGTTAAATATGGACCGATCATCATCATATGGAGACAGACGATTTTTATATATGTAAGAATTATTTAAACTGGATAGTGGTTTTTACAAGGGATTTATGCCAATTTAAGTGATTTTCGGAACTAAACTTTATATGGGGTCTATGGTCAAACATGGCCCGAACAAAAAAAAATTTCGTGTTGTGATTTCTTTTTACATGACACTTATTTTTGATGAATTTTGTGTTAATATTTCAATTTTATAGGCATTTATTTAGCATTAAGCCATATTTCGGGAAAATATTTGTGTGGGGGCTGTAAGAAATTATGGACCGATTCTTACTATTTTTCTCATATTTTCTTCTTTTATTATAAAAATAACGTGTACAAAATTTCATGGCAATATCTGCAATATATTTAAAAAAAATGCAAGAAAACTGATTAAAAGTATCAATTTTTTATGGAGGTTGTCTTACATATCGATAAATAACTCTTGTTCTACTACACCGATTTTACTGATTTTCAATACCAAACTGCTTAGGAAAGCTATAAACGGGTTTTTTTAAACATTGTTGATTTTGGTTGTGTCTTTTGGACGTGAGAGTGTTTTACACAGACAGACAGTAGGACGGTCAGACAGACAGACGGACATAGCTCAATCGATCATAAGGGTCAAGAATATATACTTTGGTCTCAGATTAATATTTCTCAGTGTTACACACGGAATGACAAACTTATAGGGTATATTTACCACTTATGGCGGTGGAGGGTATAAAAATGTATGACAAGTTCAAATTTGTGATGTGAACATGTTTCGCAAAAATTAATTTAACAAACAAAATTAAGCCCAAAAGATTTTGAATTGTTAACTGGATAAAATCGTGTAAAAAAATTTAAATTTATTTACATATTTTCAAACCGTGTAAAATCAAAACCCTGAAAAAAAAGACCGAGTAAAAACAGAATTAGATTATACTTCTTTGAATCTTTTACACAAATACTAATTTTCTGGATTTATTCAAATCCCGAATCCCGGGATGCTTTTAGTATATTTGAATGTACAGTAAAATCTTTTTTACAAGATTTTGAAATAACACGGTTCGTCAAGAAGAAATTTTAAATTTTTTTTACACGTTATTTATAATTAACACGAATTAAAAAAAATATTAATTTTTTACATGTTTTTATAAATTGGTGAATAACTTTGGTTAATAACTTTTCAAAAGGTAACATTATGTTAGATTGTTATCTCAGAAAATTGCAATAAGCAATTTTATTTTATTTCGATTTTACAGTGCCCTTATTAATACAATGTCTAAACAACATATTCTGAAGAGACAAACAATTTCATTAGAAACGACTCTCTAAGAAGTGGCGAAGGTTCAACATCTGTTGACAGAGCTCTTGGTTTAAACGAAGCGATAATAAGAACAATTCAAAAAAATGAGAGTTTCATTCGACGATCAGTAATGTCTGGGTCAGCACTTAGTTCAAAAACAACTTCTTATAGTCGAAATTCTGCTTTGGAGAAAACTGAAAAACATATGGTGTTATGGATTGAAGATTGATGGGAAAATTATTAAAGAGAAAGCACTTAGAATATACAACCGACTTCAGGAGTTTGAACCATCAGTATCCCATCAGGGAACTAATAAAATTGCTTTCAATGCCAGTCACAATGTAAAAATTCAAGAAGAATTGGCATCAGCAGACGAAAATGCTGCCAAAATCTATCCGAATGAACTAGCAAAAATAATTCAAAAGGGCAGATATACTCCAGATCAAATATTTAAAGCCGACGCAACGGCATTGTTTTGGAAGCAAATGCCAAAAAGAACATTCATAGCAACATCTCAAAAGACAGCTGGTGGCTTTAAAGCAGCCAAAGATCGGGTGACTCTCTTGCTTTGCAATAACGCATCTGGTGATAAAATGTTGAAGCCACTTTTAATCAACAACTCCCTTAAACCAAGACCTTTAAAAAGTAAGGACATTAAACAATTTGCAGTTTATTTTATGGCGAATAAAAAGACATGTATGACGGCTAATCTGTTTAAAGATTGGTTTAATAATTGTTTTGTTCCTGAAGTCCAGAAATATATGACACAAAACGGTTTAATTCAAAATACTTTTGCTTGTTGATAATGCTGATTCAATTGCTGTTTTTGCCGCCTAATACCACTTCTATGATTAAGATGTATTTTAGATTCAGTGGAAGAAAAAAATTTGAATATTATGAAAGCATGGAAAAAGTTTAATATTTTGGATTGCATTACACATGTTTCTTTTGCCATCCAACAGTTGCGGCAATCAACCTTAAATGCTTGTGGAACTTCAATGATGCAAAGACCAGAAATTTGTTCTGATATAGGTGGCGATGGAACTAATGCAAGATGGTTCTATTGATGATGACAACTTAACCCTGCTACTACGTTTAAGGTCTTTTGATGACCCAAATCGTATTTAACATTGCATAACTTGAAAAAAAAACGTGTTTGTCCGTCACACCGACACACAATCACTCTAACGACGATATATTGCATTGATCACAAGCCTTAAAAATATTTTTGAAATATACAAATTTGAATTTTTTCAATAAAAAAATGTGGGATCAAAATATGACCCGAACATAATATGTGTATTTTTTTCTAACATAGTAGCAGGTTTAATTGAAATTATGACAAACAATGAGAATAAAGATGTCGATATCGACGAAGACGAAGGTGAAGGGCAGTTTTTAACGGATCTTTTTAATTCGTGAGGGCTTGAAATTCGCTACAAGTTTGGAACAACATTTTCTTGCTCATGATCCTGCCATGGAGCTTGTGTTACAATTCCAACGTAAACTTAAATCTTGTGTTGCTGGGTATCAAGAATTATCTAAGCAACTGGAGAAACCAAAAAAACAACTTCTTTTAACAGAGTTTATAACAAAAAAAAAAAAAAACCTATAGAGGCCGCTACTAATGAAGATAATTCTGCATTACGACAGTGCTACATATTTTTAAGCCAGTCCATAATAAACGTATACGATTGTTATCAACTAGCGATGAGTATCATCTGTACTCTTGTTTTTTTTTTGTACTTATGAATTCGATTTAAATTAAATTTCCTTGTAATAAATATAAATTGTTTTGTTTTATTGACAGTTAATGGAGTTTAATATCACTTTTTTCACGGTTTTTTAAGAATATATTTGAATTTTTTTCATTTTACACGATTTTTAAGGTTGTGGAACTGAACGCCAAATTTACATATGAATCGTGTATTTTTTATACGATTATGATCTAAACGGGTTTCTTAGGAACGTACCTACCGTGTAAAAAAAGATTTTACTGTATAGTAGATTTTACTGCACCTTATAGATATATATATACAATAATTTTGGTAAAACACGTAGTTTATTAAAAATTGGTTGATTATCGGGTTATATCATCATTATGAATAAAAACAGTATATTGAGTAAAAATATAATAACTAAACCCGATAACCAATCGACGTAATAAACTTAAATTTTGAATTGTTATTTATTTCTTTTAATGTTTTAGAAATAAAAACTAAAAATTTAAAAAATTATGATTTTTTTCCCCGTGATATGATGATTTTTCACCACAATCTGCTGGCAACACTGGTACGAGTACATTATATGTTTCAATTTAAAATCATAGGGCTGACCTTATGTCGACCCTGATTTAAAATCAGTTAGAAAATAATTTTTAATATTTTTATGTGGAATTTCTGCCGCAATTGTTAATGATTTATTTACTTTTGAGGGTGGGTGGAAAATATTTGAACTCGCGCTCACTCGTAAATATTTGATAAACTCAAAGTAAATATTTGTAAATAGACAAACGGATATAAGTAATATTTGTGGGTAATATTTTATTACAACATGAAATGGCAAAAAAAAAGAAACATTGCAAAATAAAGCTACAATTTTTTGATACAAAATGACAGGATATTACAAAACAACCATTAATTTTCCCTGCACTCTCACTCTGCTTTTAGGCTGTTTGCAAATTGTGGTGGTTTGAGAAGTGAAGCAGCAAAAAGGCGCAAACATTATAAAAATTGCAATTTTATGGACCCTGAGGGAATAGTGTGAATTTTTGGCTAAATACATTGTTCAGTTGGGTTGCTGTTAATTGAAAATTAAAGAACAATTTCATATCTTGTGCCATGTAGTCGTAAATTTAATGCAGTTTTATAACATTTTTTTCTGAAATCGTTAAACAATTAAAATGCAATAAATTTTATTAAAAAACTTTAAAGTCAATAAAAATCAATTTTAGCTTTTGTTGCGATTTATTTATTTATCTAACCTTTAAAAAGCAAGCAATAGTAAAATTAGCGCAAACTTTGTATTACTTTGTTGTTGGTTGGTGCTAGAATTGCCACGATTTTATTTCAGATTGTTTTGTTGTTTTTCAGAAAAAAATTAAATTGGAATAATTCATGGCAGAACACTATTGAGATTGCATAGAGCAAACAGGGCAGAGTTGTAAAATAATGAATTCATGGCAAGACAGTTAATTGATTAATTTTAAAATGACTGTTAAAGAAGTCTTAGCCAGCAGTTAACACTGACTAAATGTATTAATATTGATTTATTATATTTATTATTTTATTTATAGATCAATATTAAGACTTATAGTTAATGCTAACAGCAGATTAAGCTTTCATTGTTGTTAGAGTTAGGGTTACGTGACCAGAACAGTTCTAATAATTAGTTTAATAAAACTAATCTTTAAAATTTTAAATACTTTTACTTAAGATTATATTCTTACTTTAAAGGGCTGTTAGCAGACAAGGATTACTTTTGGTTTATATAAAAAGCAGGTTTATGTTGAAGTCATTTGGAATTAAAACGTAGTTTAATGGAAGTTTAAACAATATGTACCATATATTCTGGTATTCTAGAAAAGTGTAATCTTCAGCAACAATATATAAAAACAAAAATAAAAGAAATAATAGGAAAACGCAAATAGCATAAACTCAGTTTCAACGAAAGTCTAAATTTTAGACTCTTAAACCTCTAAAAATGGTTTAAGTGGATCTTATGACTAGAAAATTTGCGATTAGATTAAGATTAATCGAATGTTTTGAGTTGTCAATTATTTTGTTTCGTTTGCTAGATTGTTTAATATCGAAATTTCTTTTTTGAATAAGTAGTCTTTTGTAGTTTTACTAATTGTTCTTCGGAAGGCGACGGAAGAAAACGAATTGGGCTTTAAAAAAAACATTCTACCATTAAAAAATATTCACGCTATCTTTGAATAAAAATAATTTATATGCAACACTTTGTTACGAAAAGAGCGGGGTTTCTTTGCCATTCTATTTGTGATTAACGCAAAGTAAAATTGTTACTATATCCATTGATAACTTTATTTTAGAACTCTTATTTTTTTCTAGAATTGTAGCTGGTAACATTTTTTAATAGACACCAGTTTCATCTAAGAGTTAGATTGAGAACTATATTTTTTTAAGAGCATTTTTAAAACTCATCTTAATACTCCATCTAATTATTAATTCCAGTTTAGCAAGCAGCTTAATTTAACTTGTTTTTATACCCTACATAACCATAGTGGTGAGGGTATATTGGATTTGTGCTGATGTTTGTAATGCCCAGAAATATTGTTCAACACCCACCTTAAAGTATACCTATCGACTCAGAATCACTTTTGAATCGATTTAACGATGTCCGTCCGTCTGGCTGGCTGGCTGTCCATGTAAAGCTTGCGCGCAGAGTACAGATCGCAATTTTGAAGATATTTCGATAAAATTTGGTACGTGATATTTTTACGGTCCAAGGATGAATGGGATTGAAACTGGTGGAAAACGGTCCATTATTTCCCCTGGCCCCCATACAAATGTAATCCTGAAATTGCGATTTACCGATCATAAATGTTTGAATTATGAAAGTATCCAAACAAATTTCAAATGAAGCCAAATTACATCTATAAATTTTATGAAGATCGGTCCATAATTACTCGTAGCTTCCATATAAGACCCACTTCCGAAAATCACTTTAAAGAGCATAACTCTCTCAAAAATGCTGGTATCCAAATAATATTTAACACGAATATATTTCATATGTATAAAAATAATACGGTACAATTTTATTATGATCGGTCCATAATTAGTCGTAGCTCCCTTATAAGGCCCACTTCCGAAAATCACTTTAAAGAGCATAACTCTCTCAAAAATGCTGGTATCCAAATAATATTTAACACGAATATATTTCATATGTATAAAAATAATACGTTACAATTTTATTATGATCGGCCTAAAATTAGTCGTAGCTCCCTTATAAGGCCGACTTTTAAAAATCACTTTAAAGAGCATAACTCGCTCAAAAATGTTGGTATCCAAATAATATTAAACCCAAATATATTTCATATATATAAAAATAATACGGTACAATTTTATTATGGTCGGTCCATAATTAGTCGTAGCTAACATATAAGGCCCACTTTCAAAATTCCCTTTATCGATATATAAATTTCTTAAAAAAAATCCAAATAAAATTTGACACAAATAAGTTTCTTATATACAAAAATAATGACACGTAATTTTATAATGGTCGGTCCATAATTAGTCGAAACTCCCATATAAGAGGGTCCGTAATTCATTTTAACCTCCATAAATCTTTTAAAAGTATTTATATCGGGATAAAGTTTAACACATATAATATTTATATTCACATACATCATGACACTAAATTTTTGGATGATTGGTCCATATCTGCTATATAACGCCTATTTCTGAAAAACTGTTTATACATATACCGGGTGTAGGGTATTATATGGTCGGGCATGACCGACTATACTTTCTTACTTGTTTTAACTTGAAGTATAATGATATTAAAACTAAGTTTAACATTAGTTTAAACTGTTTAAATATATTTATTACTTATGCATTGTTTAAGTTTCATAAACTCACTCCTTGCAAACTCTGCTGCTAAAGCAACTGCAATTGAAATTACATTTTCATGTTGAGTCTCTGCGGTCTTCACCAGAGGCTACTTTTAAACAAAAGCAAAAAATAATAATAATAATAAATCATTGTATTGTATTGTATAGAAAATACTACTACTGTATTGCCATTTCAAGTATAAGACAAATAAATACAGGAATAAAAAAAAAAAAAAAATAAAGAAAAAAAAAAAACTATAACATTTCTACCACCCCCAGAGATTCTGGTGTGATTGTGCCATATAAGAGAATCAATGTTTAAACAATTTGATGTGTGTGAACTTTTGTGATTTTCTTAAATGAGAACATTTCGATCTAATGTCTATCTGGTTGTCTAGATTTTTTGTATATTGATTAAGATTAAATAATGTTGATTGGTTTAGGGGGGTTTTCAAATTAAAATTTATTTTTGTTCGCCTTTAATGTTATGAATTTAACACATTAACATTTTGCCAATGATGCAAAAGTTATATCAAGGTGAATAAAGTTTGATTTACGAGTATATGATGAAGTTGAATATTTATGTAATCATACAAGGACTAACTCTTGCTTAAAGTTGTGTGGGTGTGAGGGCTCAAGAATTGTTTCAGAAACATATTTACGCTAATTACCACCAACTCTAGTTATTTTTATACCCAAAAAGATAAAAGTTTGTCATTCCGTTTGTAACACATCGAAAAATTGTTCGTAAATCAAAAGTCTATATACTCTGGGTCCTTATAAGATTCTATGACGATCTAGCCATGTCTGTTGAAGGCATGATGATAAACTTAAAGGAATAAAATTTTCCCAAAAATTTTTTGTTTTACCGAAATTTTTGGTATTGAAAATGGTCAAAATCGGTCGAGTAAGATACAAGTTATAGACCAAAGTTTCAGATAACCTTGATATTTTTCAGATATTTTTTGCTATTTTCTTCAAATACATATAATGCAGCTAATTTAATGAAATTTTGCACATTTTATTTTTAATATAAAAGGTCTGTAAAAAATGGCAGCCCGGAATTTGGCTGTATGATACATAAATGCCTATATACAAAATTCAGCAAAAATAAGTTTCATGCTAAGATAAATCTTAAAACAATATTTTGTTAGCATTGGTCCATATTTGACCATTTGACCCCATATAAAGTCCAATTCCGAAAATCATTCAAAAGCGCTTTAACCTCTTATAAACGTCACAATCCACATACCGTCACCTAAAATGCCCAAAGACGTAACCCTCATTATCATAATTTTACAGGAGAAGCAAAAAAACATTATAAAATGAAAACTGTTTAATTGAAAATCGCGATTTCTTCACATCTTGTCTTAATATATTGAATATAGACGACAAACTTATTTCTGTAAAAAAATGTGAGTTGAGTCTTTTGTGTTTTATGAAAACGTTCAAATGATGTTACGTCTTTTTCTATTTCTTGAATAAAATCGTTAGTTTGGAACGTAGAAGCTTAACATTTTTAGGAGCATTTTATTTAAGCCTTGTGTTCTAGATTTAATCAAAAAACGAATTTTGATTTTTTGACGGTTGCGTTTTTGGGCATTTCAGGTGACGATATACTTATGAATCCACATACCGAATTTTATTTTGATCGGCCCATAATAGGTCATAACTCCGAAATATTTTATAAAATTTTACGCAAACCAGTTATAAAGCCTGATCCATTTCGAGGTTCCCTATTTTTTTAAAGAAAAAAAAAAATACAGAGAACATTCTTTGGTATTTATTTTTTGAAGATTATGTCTATCAAATGTTGGCCGTTGCTACGTCGCAGATGGTCTATCCGTTGACTCCAATTTTCGATGACTCGTTCGAGCATTTCGACTGGTAACTGGCGAATGACACGCATGATGTTTTCCTCCAAAGCCTGAAGCGGGTTTGTCCGCCTAAACTTTATACTTTACATATCCCCACAGGAAAAAGGCTAACGGTGTGATATCACACGATCTTGGAGGCCAATCGACCGACCCAAAAGGTGAAATTATATGCTCATTAAATCCATTGATTGATGCGATGTGTGGGAAGTGGCGCCGTCTTGCTGAAACCAAATGTCGCCGAGATCACGAGCTTCAACTTCAGGCATCAAATAGTCGGTTATCATGGCACGATAACGGTCGTCATTGACGGTTACGTTCGCACCGGCATCATTTTTAAAGAAATAACCGTTGTTGTGGCAGTTCTTGAATCTCTTCAGGTTGCTCTTCGTCCCAAATGCGGCAATTTTGTTTGTTTACATACCACTGAGCCATAAATGGGCCTCATCACTGAACAAAATTTGCCTCGAAAACGTTGGATCTTCTTGGAACTTTTCAAGAGCCCATAGAGTGAAGCGATGTCGCTTATTCAGACGTAAGTCTTTCCAATATGAAATGTCAAACAATACTAAACAAAAATAACATGACAGCATGACACGACTCACACGTGAACTGTCAAAAAAGGCTATTGGAAAAAGTGTGCAAAAATTGGATTTTGTGACGGTTATTCCATAATTGGCTATAGCACCCATATAAGATGCACTTCCAAGAATAACTGGAATACCCCTGAAATTCTTGTAAATATTATTATTTAGTTGAAATTCAACCACAATAAGCCTCAAATACATAGAAATTACGGCACAATATTTTATGACGATCGTCAAATAATAGATAATGGCTCCCATGAGAGGGATCCGAATAATAAAATAACTCTTATAAATATCGCTATCGGTACGAAATGTAACACAAATTAGTACTTCATACTTGAAATAAATCACACTACAGATATATTGGTGGTGGGTGTATAAGATTCGTTACAGCCGAATATAAACTCAATATATAAAAATTATTCTGATAGTTACAATAAGTTTTGTATGAAAAATTGAATCAAACATTTACTGACTTTTTATTTAAACTGTGACAAGTAAATAAAATAGGAAAACGTCACTTACCTAAAAGTAAAAATATAAAAATAAATTAGTTTATAATTAAATAAAATAAATTAAAAAGTATGAAAACTTTATTAAATTGATCCAGAAAAGGGTTAAATAAATGTAACCTTAGAACTGCCAAGTTTACAACAAAATGTTTAAAGTATCAGCTATTGATATATTCGAAATTCAGATCGAACATAATGCAGAATTATGAGAGATTTTCCAACTAGTCTACTTTTTTAATATCTAATCAGCTTTACACTAAAAAATTAAGTACATACATACTTTTTCCCCTTCTAAACGAATTTCAGGACTGAGAAAACAGAATTATTTTTTTTTTCGATTTTGTACATATAATAAAATTTGTTGCACTCCATATAATAATTTCGAAGCAGCCTAATAATTACACTGAAATGTAAGTGAGAGAGATAGAATTATAATTATAGAGATATAATTTATAATTATAATCGAGCACCAGAACAAATAATTATTACCACAACTAAAAACAAATTTAAATTTAGAAAAAAATGGTTTGAAATTTTATATGTTATTTACTCTGTTTATTGTTTGGTTAAAAGAAACTACAAAGGTACATACATATGTATCTGGTATATCAAATGACTAATAGCAAATGTTTTAAGTTCTATTTTAATTCTTTGTCACTATTTTATCAGTTGTAGGCAAATACAGAGAGAGAGAGAGAGAGAGAGATAGTTTACAACTGTCTTAACAGAAGTAATTTTTATGGCATAATCTTTATTTTTAAATCAGTTAAATTATTTAACTTAAATATTTAACTTGTGATTCAATTTCTTATTTAACCAAGTGTGATTAATTTGTTAGTAGTACATATTGAGAACAATTTAGGTAATTCCCTTTATTTTTGAGATCATTGGTTACGATAGGAATGCAAATTTGTGGGATATCAACAGTCTATACACTATTTAGCAGAGCAAATGAAAACGATTGAAATGTAATATATGGGGATTTTAAAGAAAATAAAACTACTCAACATAATATTTTATTACTTCTTAGTTTCGTTGTTCTAGCCCAGACTACATAACGCTTGATCTAGAGAGTTGTTTTCTTGTTGATTACTTACATGCAGATCATTACATTTCCAAAATCTTTAAATCAGTTTATTATTATAATTATGCACATGCTCTACTTTTGGACTTAGATGCCTGTTCAATATAACAAAGTATAAAAATTCGTCTGAATACCAGCTAAATGGCACACCCAGATAAAAAGTATAGTTTACCACAATCATTTCAACATCTTTACAAATTTTTCAACAATATTATGGTCACTGTAAATATTTATATGATTGCGGCAACCATAATATGCTAATGTTACGGTTAACTTAATTATAGTATTTATATATGTAATTGTATTGTAAAAAGAAAGTTATGTTTGTGGATTTTGTAAGATCATTTTTGAGAACAACTGGAATACCCGAAAAAACTCTAAAGTATATCGTTATTGAGACGAAAATATCGTTATTGAGATATGATATGATATAACCTAACATACGACTAAGGCCCCGATTACCGTTCACAACACTAAGTATGTTGATGTTGTATATTGTAAACTGCGATTACGATTTATCGGCTTAATCGTATGAAATATGCATGTTGTGTTGTAAACGAGTGTTGTGAACGATAATCGGGGCCTAAAATACAGTAAAATATTTTATAACGATCGTAACATCACACAATTTTTTTTTAAGTATGCATAGATGGCACTTGTGATATATAGGTGATGGGTATAAAAATTCGGCAGAGCCTTATTAAATTAGCAAAGGTCGACTATTCAAAAATTTACACAAATCGAAGAGAGAGATTTAAAATCGTAAATTAGGATTTTTGTTTTAATTTTAAATTTAATTTTAATTTTAGAATCCATTTAGTTTATTCAAATATAAAATCTATGTATTTTCTGCAGGAGTCAGTCCGTTCCCCCAAAAAAACTACTCACTTAATCTGTGCAGTGTTGCCATTTTAGTACTTTCAGTGCTAGATTTAGCATTTTGTTTCTCGAAAATGCATTGAAATTTTTAAAAATCATGCTACATGCTTTTTAGCATAACTTGCTTGATAAAAAACAATTTTTTTCTAGAAAAAATTTTTACTATTTTACTCCAAAAAATACTTTTGGAGAAATAAAAAATAACTTATAGGTATTAATATTTTAACTAAATTTCTTTCGGTGTGGTAAGTAAATGAACACGGAAATTTTTGAATTAATATATAAAATGTAATCTATTAAAACAAGTCAACAATTGTTATGAACAAAATTAGAAAAAACTATAATTTATATTTGTAACATTTGAAACAAAAATTGTATTGTTACATTGAAAATATTTTTTCTTCTGTAGAACATTTTAGTATTTAGTTTTTCAAGTTTTAGCATATTTTGAAATTCATTTTTGGCAACACTGGTTCTGTGACAGTTTACTTGTATCTAGGGTTCCTTTAAAAGACTTGTTTAAATTGGTAATCTTTAACAGATTAAAACAAATACATTTGAACACTTAAAAATACTCTCTCATAAATACATTTAAGTAAAATTTTAATAAATAAATTTTCATTTTAACAAATCCATTTAATTTATTCAGCCAGTCATTTTCATTGTCTTCATAATATAAATTAAAGTTTTTAGCCTAATTAAATTAATATCAATTATATAAACTTTTCAGATGAAATTTATTTCTCTTTATACCCAACCAAAAAAAAAAATTACTACAAAAAAACATAAATTAACAACAATAACGAGATTACAAAAAAAAACATTATTTAACCCTCATCATTTAAATTTATATTCAATTTTAAAATTATGTATCTGTGGTTTGCATTTTGAATTTAATAAACAATTTGCTTGTTTTGTTGTCTGCTGCTTTTTTGCTCCAAAAGTATTTAAACTCCATTTAAATACTTTTTGAAAAAATTTTGTTTTTTTTTTACAATCTAAATTTGTCAGTTCTCACGCTTAAATAAAAATTTTTAAAATTTTTTTTTTGGTTAAATATTTGCATACAATTTATGAGGCCTTCTTTCAAAGTATTTTTTTTGTGATTCTGGCTGTACGCGTATTTTATAAAACGTGTGTATTTATATTATTTAATATTTTTTATCATTATCATTGTACATTGAAAATTTATCGTAAATAATTTATTATTGATTATATTTATTTTTATGTCAAATGTTTGTTTAGAGACACTTATGGTTTTTTTTTTTGGATTGCTGGGGTCTTAAGCCAGTCGAAGAAACATGTGTTTGGAAGTATACATACGAGTATGTACGAGTATATGTAAGTAAAGAGAGCTGAAGTGTTTATTTTATTCACTCTTCCCTTTTGTCATGTGAAATTTTCAGTTAAAAAATATTGTTATTTTTCGGTAATTTTCAAAAAAACAAAAGTGGCCTCTAAGCAAATTCACGTGCCTTATTGAAGGTAGCAACAGTGTTGCCGAAAATATTGTTTAGAAACAAATTGTCTTAAATATAAAGGATTGTATTAAATACAAAATACAGTTTATTTCGCTTTATTTATTATTTTATTTATTATTTATTATTTTTCCCATAAGCAAATTTGGCTGAACTTTGTTGAAACAGTGTAGAATTTAATAAAATTATTGATATGTTAAGTCAATGTACATTATTTGCAAATGCAATAAAACATTTTACGTGTCTTCATACGTATTTTGATACCCTACACCATTATTGTAACGCCCTTAAATATTAGTAACACCCACCATAAAATATACCGGTCAATCCCATCAGTCTGGCTGGTTGCCCATGTAAATCTTGTGTGAGCTGTACACAATTTTAAAGCTATTTTGATAAAATTCGGTGCTTTATATTTTTTCGGCACTTAAACCGCAAACAAATGTCCTCCCGAAACAGGGGCTTATCGGTCATACATTTTTGATTTATGCACGTAGTTAATTTACTATAGCTCCCATATAAGGACAACTTCCGAAAATAACTTTAAATAGCATAACTCTCTTAGAAATGTTTTTATTCAAATAATATCTAACAATAACAACACTTCATACACAAATAATTCGGCCTACTTTAATGATGAACGGTTCATAATTATTCATAGCTCCCATATAAAACCCACTGTCGAAAATAACTTCAACGACCATAAATCTCTTAAAAATATTGGTATCCAAATAAAATTCAACACAAATGACGTTACTAAATACAATTATCAATTGTACCATTAAGGTATTAATATTTCGAATAACAAAGACATCTTTGTCTCTAATTATTCAGCACGCAAATTATTCTGGTTTAGATAAGGCCAAAAATGATGCATTGTAGAATTGCTTTCCTTTTATAGTCTTATGGTTTATGGTTTTCAAATAACCCCGTAAAATGGAATCCAATGGTGTTGAACCGCATGATCTAGTGGCGAATTATGGTCTCCAAAACAAGAGAGTACACAGCTAGAAATTGTCTTAGGTAATAGTTTAATTGTTTTTAGGGCGTGTGATACCGTCTTGCTGAAACCACATGTCTGTCACATACAATAATATCATGCAATAAAGGCAGAAATTATACTAGTTACATAGTGTTGCATTACTATAATTAACATGATTAACTTTGTAAAGTTCGAAATAGATTTTTACAAAGTGTAACATTTTGTAAGATCACTGTAACATTTGGTAGATCACTGCATTAATTTAAGAGAGAAATTGTGCATTAATATTTTGTTAGTGTTTCATGACTATAATTACATTTTATGAAAAACAATTTGGATTTCCCAATTTCAATTTTAATATTCTCAGTATTAATTTGCTTTTCTAAATTTTAATTTAATTTTGGATTTCTGAATTACAATTTGTTATTTCTCAATTTCAACTTGATAAGGTGTAATAATACATATTTGCTCTTTCACCAGCCGCATTTTCAAAAAAGTCTGGTTCAATGATGCCATCAGCTCAAAACATTTCACTGTATGGTTGATAGTATTGCTATTATATTTATCAAACTATTAAGAATTACTTAAAAAATCATCGGTTTAAAAATAATTTGGGGTATACTCTCTCACAAATGAATAAGAAGGTTTATTGTTGGTTTTTCCTGATATTATTTTTAATGCAGACGAAACTGTTGGAAATGATAAACTAGAAGAACTAGTGCTCCAGGAAGAAAGTAATCGAAATATTTTAATAATTTTACTTGCCCAAATGCATCTGGAACTAAGAAATTAATCATTTCGTAACAAAGTCTTGCCTGTTAGTTATTTCATTCAAATAAACCATATCGTGCCTTAACCGCGGAAAAAGCTTGAACGACACAATTTTCAAAAAACGTTTTTTTCTATATATTTGTTCATTGGCATCACTCGCATAAACTCTGTAAATTGCGTTGTCATACAATGTACCGTTACGAATTTATAGCAAAAACAATTTTAACTTAAGCGCATAGTCCTGTTTCACACTCATCAGTTCGACTGTCAAGTCAAGTTATTTTTCAATGAGAAGGAAAGAGAAAATTATCTTTTATCTTTTTCCTCATTGTGTCATCATTTCTGTATATATCAAACTTATTTGTGTTGAATTTTATTTAGATACCAACATTTTTAAGAAATTTATGGTAGTTAAAGTGATTTTCGGAAGTGGGCCTTATATGGGAGCTACGACTAATTATGGACCGATCACAATAAAATTGTACCGTATTGTTTGTATACATATGAGATATATTTGTGTTAAATATTATTTGGTAACCAACATTTTTGAGTGAGTTATGCTCTTTAAAGTGATTTTCGGGAGTGGGCCTTATATGAGAGCTATGATAAATTATGGACCGATCTGCACAAAATTTGTAGATCTGATTTGGCTTCATTTATTACTCATTTGTGGTGAAATACTTGCATAATTGAAACATTTATCATCTTTAAACCCTAATTTCGGGAGGATATTTGTATTTGGATACTTGCATAATTGAAACATTTATGATCTTTAAACCCTAATTTCGGGAGAATATTTGTATGGGGGCCAGGTGAAATAATGGACTGATTTACACCAATTTCAATCCCATTCCTCCTTGGGTGAAAAAATTTCACGTACTAAATTTTATCGAAATATCTTCAAAATTGCGACCTGTACTCTGCGCACAAGCTTTACAGCCAGCCAGTCAGCCAGCCAGACGGACGGACATCGTTAAATCGACTCAGAAAGTGACCCCACTATGGCGGTGTAGGGTATAAATATAGAACCATATAAAAAATTTACGAAAATGCAAAAAAATGTTAAATAGCTAAATACAAAAAAATCCCTCGTCATTAAAGTATTTCATCTCAACCGACATATTCGTTATCAGTAGGTCATCAGAGAAACAGCAGAAAAAGCTTAAGCGCCAACAAACCGTTATTTTCGCTGATTTTTGAAAACAAAATTAATTCATTCCATGCATTGGCTAAAACGAACCAAAATTAAATTAATTATTTTTTTTATTAAATAATAACTTTATTTAGATGGAAATAAAATAAAATATTTAAAAAGTTAATAAAAAATGTTTTTGGTATTTTTAACGTAGTCCTGACGATTTTATTTTTAAAGTTGACGATTTCTCCCAAAAAAAGTTGGCAGCACTGCATCCATATAATCCCAATATTGTATATAAGGATTCTAGACTTCTCTTATATTATAAACATCTTATATTTTTGCTTTATAGCTGAATTGTTTGTCAAAATTTAAAAAAAAAAAAACACTAGAAAAAACTCCGGGATGAAAGGGTTAAAGGGTCAGTCTAGTAAATATTACAAAATACGGACAAATTTGAACGATAATCTTGTCTACTAATATCACACCACTTAAAACTTATTTTAAAAAGAAAATTTTCTATTTATGATTGATGTATGTATTTGAACATGATTTTGCTGTCGAACAGAAATTTAATTTTGCATCCCTGGAAAAACGTTTTAAATTCATTTATTCTTGATAAATCTTTATTTTTATCATTAATTTTATGACATAAATTGCAACAACGTGTTTTGAATAATTTAGAAATTCAATTATACATTCAGAATGAAACAACTGTGTTTTGAAATTATTTCAAAGGAACAGATTTTGCATAATAAATTAAATAAATATGTTTTCAATTAAAGTGATCGACAAAGTATATTGTACATATGTACATATATATAAAGACAATAAATTAAAAAGTTGTTGGTTTATAAGAAAGAAAAAGGAATGAAACCAAATTGAAAAAAGAAAGATAATTCGAATTGTTTACTTCAAAATAATGCTAATAGTAGTTAAAAAATCAATAAAATAATTCCCTTTCTATAGATTTTTTTTAGATAATTTGGAATAGAAAATAAAAGTGGGCAAATTTCGCATATCTTATACACACACATCTATATATTTAATTTATTCTTATAAAGAAAAACGACTAAATGCCCTGATTATTTATTTGTTTTCCTTATATTCTTTTTTTTATTCGTATAAATTTTAAAGACTTTGAATTATTGCTGCACTACAAAAAATTAAATAAAACTGAAATAAAATTAATGAATGTTTTTGATGATGATGTTGAACAAAAAAAAAAAAAAAATTACACAGATTTTTATGATTATAATCAACTTGTCTGGTGGAGTAAAACAAATTAAATTAAAAATTATTTACAATAGTATGTGTGTATACATATACCAACATCAACAATAATAAACAAATTAAAGTAAAATAAAAATAAAATCAAGAACTAAAACCATTAAACAAATATTTTTATATCAGATGCTACTTAAAGCTGTTAATTTGTTATAAATTAATATAAAATAAAATTAACAACAAAAACAGTTGCTGGCAGGGTTGGCACAAGCAAAAACAATAAGAGTAACAATAACAAAGAAACAAAACAAAAAAAAAAAAAACAAAACAAAAAAAAAACAACAACAACAAAAATAATTAAATTAAATAAAAGTTCATGGACGTTATTATTTTTGCGTTAAACTTAATGATATTTTTTGTTTGCAATTTAACTTCGCAAAAGTTGATGCAGTTGGAATGTTTTAAATAAAATGTAGATATATATTTGTAAATATGTATGTATGTATTTTATAAACCTAATGGCCAGTTTTTAACTGAAAAATCAAAGGGTTTCTAAGTTCTGTTTAAATACCAAATCAATTTTTATAGATTATATCTAAAATTTAGATTCTAAATCACTGACTACGTCTATTTAAATACAACTTGAGTTGTTCATACTACCATATGATTTTGACAGTTCTGCAAATTATGAAAATTGCGCTTTGCAGTTTTTTTTATTATTTGATAAAAATATTCAGTAAATAAACTCGCCGCGAATAAAAACATTGTGCTATTGTGTCATTAATATCAACTAAAACAATGAATTCAGATGAAAATAATATAAATGATGCATCTTTTGTCCATTTAGTTTACAACAATTTGTAAACTAAATAGTAAATCAGCTGTTAAATGAAGAAGTTGTTTATATTTTTTTGACATTTAACAGTGCTACCATATTTTTATCATAATTAAATACCAAACGCAATTTGAGACGGAAAAAATTAAACGAACCTTTTTGCTGGGGTATATCTCGCCGATTACCCAGGGTTCACTCACAATAAATTTTATTTATTTGAGACCTCGTCAACAAGAAAACACACTGTCAATCTTTTCATTTTTAAACTATGCCTTTATTCACGTATATCTTTACGGGAATATTACAACGGCGTTTATGGTTCGACGCCCTCGTCCAGTTACATGGACAAACGATGGTCGTGTGGGCGGCTTGATTAACTCCGTAAATAGTGGTAAGTCTGTACGGTATGCGCTCACAAATGCCCAGTGAAGCCACCAAACGACAACGAATCTGCGGTACAACCACGGAAACGCTGTGTCGAGTGACTCGTAGTCGTGAACCTGCGGTACAACCACGGGCACACTACTACGCTTGGCTTTGGATGTTGGTGTAGTACCATATTGTAAACCTGCGGTACAACCACGGAATTTGCAACCGGCCCTACACACACACCACCTATTCTGAGACCTAGTGAAGCCACCAAACGACAGCGAATCTGCGGTACAACCACGGAAACGCTGTGTCGAGTGACTCGTAGTCGTAAACCTGCGGTACAACCACGGGCACACTATTACGCTCGGCTTTTGATGTTGATGGAGCACCAAACTGAACACCTGCGGTACAACCACGGAATCTTCAATTTGGGGCTACACTAGCACCACTACAGACCAAACTAAGCAAACTACCAAAGTATACAGCAAAGTGTACATGCAACTATTCCAATATTTAAAAAAAATTTTTTTTTAGACTCCGCTATCTATAAGGAAAAACATTTTTTTTTAAATATTATGGTCACTGTAATTATTTATATAATTGCGGCAATCATAATATGGTTAAGTTATGAATCACCTGATTATAGCAATTATGTAATGTTTTTGGTGATCAGTTTTATAATGAAAGATTATAACATATTATATTGTTTTCAATCATAATCAAAGAGCAATCTATGAGTATTATGAAAAATGAATTCATCATAAACATTATTGCCACAAATACATACATACATAGTTACTACAATCGTTTATATGTATGTTTGTAATAATCTTCTAAATCGTAACTTAACCGTACACTAGAGCACCGATTTGCGTCGTTAATAGGGACCGGGGAAATGCGACGCAAACCAAAACGACGCAAATCAAATCACTTTTTTTGTGTTCTTTTTTTTGTTGAATGGGTCCAAAATTTCAAAATTTAGCTAGCAAAATCGTATTTGTATTAAAAAACATCTTATGGTACTTTTGATTATATTTATTTCAGCAGGTTTTTGTCATTATTGTAAAGAAACAAGTAAGAGTGCTATATATGGCTATGCCGAATCTTATATACCCTTCACCTTTGTTGTGGATGTACATATATGTATATATTATATTAATACACTTTGTTTGATAGTTTCTTTGATGAAATTTTCAGAGGTTGTCTCGGATTTTTGCTCATATCTTCGTTATTTTTGAACGGATTTTGCTGATTTTAAATAACAAACTTCTGGAAAGCATGTCTGACAGAATTATTGAAGATTTGGATCCCGAAGATATCTGGGGACTTCAGAAAATTTATTTCAACAGACAGACAGACATACAGACGAACATGGCTTAATAGACTCCGCTATCTATAAGGATTCAGAATATACATACTTTATAGGGTCGGAAAATTATATTGTGGAAATTACAAACGAAATGAAAAACTTATATACATATATGAAGGTGAAGGGTATAATAATTGAAAATATATTTTTAAACAAGTAATAAAAAAATATTTAAGGAGAAAAAAATCTATTTACATACATACACACATATTTACATAAAAGCATAACCAAAATTAATTTAATAGCACGTAACTTCATATGGTAAGTATGAATAAAATGGGAATTCCCCTTTTTACACGCAAGTAGTCAAAATATTCACATGTAAATATGGAATTATGGTATATAGCGACGCAAATCGGAAGCAAAACGACGCAAAGCAGATTGATACAATATTTTAAAGCCGACGCAAATCGGGGCTCTAGTGTATTATGATTATCACAATCATATGAATAATTACAGGGACCACAACATTGTTAAAAAATTTGCAAAATTGTTATCACTGTTGTGGTTAACATGTACAACTATATTTTTTTTTCTGTGTGTAGAATTTGCAGCAATATCTAAAGGTTCAGCCTCATTGGATAAATATTGAATTTGGATTAGTGCTGACAAATTCTACTACTTTCCATTACTCAATAATATTCAATACTTTTCATTTTGGGTACTCAATAGTACTCGATACTTTTAACGGATTATTTGAAATTGTAACGCATAGTTTTTATCTGCAAATTGAAGTAGTTTCTTTAAGAAATAAAAATAGATCTTCAGTTATTATTGGTTTTGTATGTCTTTTATTATTAAATTACAAATAAATGTAAAGCTAACTTTTAATTCAACATTAAAAACAACTTAAGAAATAATAGACAGCTTTATTTCGGCGGTTGGTTTAATTTTGTAGCTTACACATTGTTGTCTTTTTATACAGTGATGTATTTTTATGTACTATTTTACCCACTCAACTTGCTTAAAATACAACTCAGAAAGTATCGAGTAACTACTTTTGAGTATTGAGTATCCAAAGAAAAGGGCAAATACTCGATACTCGGTACCCATTACTCAATACTTTGCCAGCACTAATTTGGAAGTTAAAATAAATCCTGAAATGTCTGATTCTTTGATTAATTTCAGGTTTAAAAAATATAAAGAATGGTTTTAGGCACACGTTCGTTGATCCTGTATAAAACTTCTATATTTATTTAAATATTTTAATTGCTGACAACTCAAATATGGTTTTGTGCGTTGCTATGACAACCCAAATAAAGTCAACACCATACATTATCAAAAGCAAAGCTTAATTATATTAAACAAAACTAAACATTGAATTTTTAATAAGAAAAATGTGAAAAGGGAACAAATTTTATGTGGAATTTTTATTCACGATATGGGTGAACAAGTAGTGAAAAATTTACGACAGTCGAGACTCGGCAAATCATAATAGACTAAAGGTACGGTCACACTTGGCAAATATTTACTCAAAAAAGCGTAACCACTTGTTTTCGCACAAATTTGTTTGCCGTTGTTTACTCTTACAAGAGTTTTGCATGATCAAACAGCATCTAATAAAATAAAACTAAATAATCGAAGTTTTTTTAAGTAAATAAACGAGTTCAAATATATTTTATTTAGTGGTTATGTCTTTCCGCAAATATTTGCCAAGTGTGAGCGTACCTTTACATATAAACGTAAATCCCTTTGTGAAAAAAATTATATACAAGTAAGAGCAACCAGTTTGCTGTAAAAATAGCTGAAAATGTTAAAAAAAAACTTCTGGAAAACCTGTAAGCGCGTGTACGGTTAGAAGATCGTTGCATCAAAATGATCCACATGGGAAAGTGCCACGTAAGAAGCCAACAAAGAACAACCAAACAAAATGTTTGAATTTTATAAAAAAAAATATATAGTCAAGCCTCAAGTTTTTTGGAATAATATTCTTTTCACCGAATTAAGTAAGTTTGAGATATTTGGAGTAAAAAGCCGCCCTAAAGTATGACGAATCAAATACAATTTTTGTATTTGTAGAATATTTTTTAAAATAAATTCTATAAAAGCTATTAAAATTTAGCTAGACAAGTATGAACTATGAACAAGCAAGTGGTTGTTCTTCATTCATTTGTAGTAGGCTAATTTTGAAAGATGCTACAATTTAATTGAGTTTATTTGCTATTGATATCGTTTGTCATGTGAATCCTATTTGAAGAACATATGGCTTTATAATGTTTGCTGTGATATTTGTAGCCAAAATTCACACAATTAATTTGACATTTACAGTGTAAAGCGCCAAACAAATTGAGAGCTGACAGTTTATGATTAGCAAAACTGGAGCATTACAAGAAATATCAAAGAATATTTCATGTTAAACCACATGAAAGTTTGGCTGATCAGATTTCGTTTTGGGGTTCGGAGGACCCTCATGTGATTGCCAAAAAACAAATACATGCTTAACGAGTCACTGTCACACTAATTTTCTGATATATACCTCATTACTCGAAATGGGGCTGATTAAGCAATGACTGTTACAGATGCTCAATGATAACAAAGTTATTCTGCGCGTTTTTGCCTATATACGGCCACAAATGTTGGAAAAAGTCATCGAAAATGGACCTCCAGATTAGACTACGTCCGAACCAGCCATATGCCAGAACTCACATTTAAATTGTAATGTCAGAAAATTATCTTTCGAATAAAGAAAAGTTCATGTCAATTAAAAAAAAAAATCATCTTTGTTTTATTTTGTTTAAAAAAACACAGAACCATGATTTTCAAAATAAATTTGCACAATTTAGGCGTCAGTCTAAAAACTAAACATAAATCAATTAACAGTTGAAAAAATGGCGGCCAGTTAAATTTAAAGTTCTTTACATCTAAAAAGTTACTGCATAAGACATGTCTTGTTTGATTGATTGGAATTGGTCCCCTTAGATCGTCTATCATTGGATTTATTTTTATTGGCTATTTAGAATTGTTATTTAATATTCTAGACTACATTAATCTTGTTGTTTCGTCTTAAACTGAATTTTTTTTTTGTTTTTATATATATTTTTGAATAAAATATAAATTTTTGTATTTCACTTATTTTAGCCAATATTTGCTTCTAATTTAAAATTCCACAATCTCTGTGTTCCTTTATTAAAGTTTCGGTTGGTTAGTTTACGAGTAGAATCTTTCGATTCCGTGTTGGAGAGGACAACACCACTCAAATGTCAGTAAGTAGGAAGTATATCCAGCCTCTCCCGTTCAGGTATCCGATAAAATCGCACCATCTGATACTTAATGTCTCTGCTAGATTGTTTAGTAAATGTGTGTTGAAAAATTTGTGTATAGAATTGTGAAGAAAAGATGAAATACTTTTCTTTCTTCTCTCGATCCTGTCAACTGGGGCAGTGATTATGGAAAGCAAGTCAGAGTCTGCTTGCATGTCTACAATCATCCAGTGACCAGTTAACACTGCTATTATCCTCAAGATGTTTTTTTGTTTCCTATTCAAGAGCTGCGTCCGTCACACATTTGTCTAGTGGTCTTGCATGCATCTAGATTGCGCCATCTACTTTCAGCCTTTGGAAGGTAGTATCTGAAGATTTCACTTTTAATGGTCACAAGCGGTATTGGCAGTTTGTCTGCCTGTTCATTACAGGGACTCAAACTAGAGTGATGATGGTGAATGAGAGACACCTAGACTAGACAGTTCTTCCTTACATTGTCTGACTAGAATATGTAAATGTTGAGAGTTAAGTGACAGAAGTGACGCCTGACTGTCGAAAAAATGGCAGTGCTGACGCGAATATTTCTTTCGCAGAAAATTCTACATGCTTTCCTAATCGATAGTATCTCAGTCTGAGATGGGGAGCGTATTAAGAGCTTTAATTCGCCATACTTTCCATTCTCGTCTGGATGAAATACTAGTTTTGAACATCTTACCAAAGTCTATGAGGGGTGTTGTATAGTCGAATATTTAGTATAATGAAGAGGGAAGCATATTAAAAATCTTTGCATGTTCATACGTTCTTGGTGTCCAGCAATCAGAGCCAGATAATCTTGCCGCTTTCTTGTAGAAATGGCCATTAAGTGAAGATCTATTGATCGTTAGATGCAGAATAGTATTGACAGCCTCTGAAGGCTCTGTGATACAAATTAACTCAGATCTCTAAGTTGGTCTACGACGACATATTTCGGTATTCAGGCAAATGTTCACCAAATACTCTTCCAAATACCGAATATTCAATTGAACTCTAAAAACGTTTACGTTTCCTTTCTGACCGCTTTAGAGAAATGTTTACATACGAGTACGAGTATGTTTAAGTTTTAATTTTTAATAAAGATGGATGAATTATGTTTAATAAATAATTTTAATGTCAAATAATTTTAATGTTATACATATTCTGGGAATACCATTAAATATTCTTAATTACTGCTTGTAAATAATTAAGAATGCATAAATAATAATAACAGTTTAAAAGCAATGTGCAATTAAAAAGGTTAAAGAAAAAACAGCAACCATTACACGAGAAAATCAATTCATGGTGAAAATGAAATTAGTTAAAAAAAATTAGAAATAGGTACCTACTGAAAAATAAAATTTTCTAACATTTAAATATCCAGTAGTTTTTGTTTTCTAATTTCAAGCAAAACATTTTTGCCATAAATCTGCCAACAAACAAAATATGACATCAGGGATTAAGATCACCTATGAGAGCACGAAATAAAAATAACAAGCATCATCGCATCACAGAATCACAAACACACAGAATCCAACATAACATATTGAAAAAAAAAAAAACAACAAATGAAAAATAAAACCCTCTCAAAATATTTATAAACGTAATAAGAAATAAAAAATAACATACAAAGATGAAGTAGAAGACTCCACCTCCAATAAGAATGAGAAAAAATTAATGCAACAAATCAGAAGACAGCACACAGCGACGAGTAGAACGAATGAACAATTTACACACGCACTGTCAAGAAATTGTGAATTTTTCTTCTTGTCTTGTTAATTGTTTAATGGCAAAACAAAACAAAAACACAACGGCCAGCAGCAACAACAAGCAAACAAATACATTAAGAGAAAGAGAGGTGTGTTTTTGTAAATATCTACTAAATATTAACAACAAAATGAATTTTAAACATGCAAACAATAACAATTGAAATTTTGAGACAAGAACCAGGAGAACAATGAAATTAATGGGGAGGTAGGTGTTGAAAATATGATGGAGCAGGATGGAGAATATAAGTCGGTATTCGAGGATATTTTTGGAATAAATTTTCAATTAAATTCTCAAAAGAATTGTTACTAGACTTATCAGAAATGATGTCTTACAGATTGGATACAAATTTTTCTAAGATTAAACAATGATTTGCTAGACAAAAGTGCTTCAATAGAAAGCATAACACAAAATGTTTCTCTAATAATATCTTGTTGAGAAATATTTCTTAGAGTTTATAAAATTTATTGATTTGTTAGTTCGTAACGAACAGAAAAATACATTAGCGTATTCACAATCTTGTGCAAATGGTAGTGCATTATTGGGTTTGCAAAAAGGTTTAGCATATTTTTGCTCTTGCTGTGTACCTATTTTATTTGTGTTTGTGCAAGCTAAACCTTTTTGCAAATGCAATGATGCAATACCATTTGAACAAGATTGTGAATTACGCTATTGTATAAATGTAAACTAGTTCAAATGACCTCAATTTTAGTGATATAACTAACTCATTTATTTAGATTACAAGTGTCCAGGAAATATTTTTTTAAATTGGTCTTAAAATACAATAAAGACATAATGATTGAGAAAAAGTAATTTACGGGTAAAAAAGGTGCGAGGTGATGAATTGTGATATTATTAAGATCTAGATGTGAATGATAGAAAAAGGTCAAGGTCAAAAAGGCATGAGCATGCTCCTTAAATAATTATATATTTCAAACTTGCAGGCTTGGGACAGTAGTTTGATAAAGCGGAGAACATGTTTTGAAACAATATCCACCAATTATCTTATTTCTTAATAACTTATATTTGCTAAGTGGAATAGGTTCAATAACTTGTTAAACTGCACTGAATAAACTGAAGGTCCACCTTTAAAAAAAAATGCTTTAATTCCTAAGACAACACACACTGCATGAGGAATCATTTCATTGCAGTAAAAGCAAACAGGAATAAATAATTCAATTTTATTTATCAAGACAAGATATTGGCTAAAACAACTAAAAGCTAGTACTTAAATGGTTACAGAACACACAACTCCGTAGAACCCAGGATTTCAATAAAGAAACATTTTTGACTTAAAAGGGTCAATTACTAAACGTAAAAGGGTCAATTACTAGAGCAGCGTCATTGTTTAACTTGTGGTCTACTTTGTTTAGTGATAAGATACTTAAAGCTGCTGGGTGTAAGGACTTTCGCAGACTGCATGAAAACTACCTCCTCCAGTCATGGATCACATATCATGTTGATAGAGTAGTGTCTCCTGGAATGCTATTGAAGAAACCATACAGACTGCAAAATCTTACAAAATCTAATCTTAGAAATTCCCACTAGGAATATCAGAGGTATGATTAGGATCAATTCGATATATGATAAATATGTCTTCATTTCATGTATATTCAAACATATTATGTTATTTACAACTATTTAAACTTACAAATAACCATTAAATGATAAGTTTCTATATAGTTATGTACTCATATTATGTTTAAAATGCAAACAAAATATGTTTAATTTGCATAATATTTTGTTTTTACTAAACAATTATATTTTATTTTCGAGATTAAGGTCTAATATTGTTTCTATTTTTATTTTCTATTTATTCCGATATTTCGCTACAACAGGGAAACAATAACAAAATTTAAAATTAATAACAATAAAAATATTTTTCAAAATAACAGTAATTGTCAAAATTTAAATATTACACAAACAAAAATATTAATATGAAAAATATTTTAGTTTTTAGTTTTTGTGTTTTTATAAATTAAGTGTCTATTAGATTAGATTAGACTGGTGTAATCACATAAATGTTGTATGTGGTAAAACATATGCGATGTTGAGAAACCTTTGGATATTCGAATGTTACTTGCTTAAACATATTTATTGCCTACGCTCTTGTACGGTTGTGAACTATTCGCTAACTGTGATACTTTAAGTATGAAAAGGCTTAATGTAACGTACAATAATATTGCCAGATATGTATTTGGCCGCAGTAGGCGAAGCAGAATCTCACAGTACTCTAGACAAATATGTAATATACCATTTCATGGCCTATTAAAGCTTCGAACATTATTATTTTTTCATAAAGTAATTTACAATAAACAGCCTAAATACAAATACAATAGAATAATCTTTTCAAGGTCTGACCGAGGAAAGAGAGTAAATACCTTTCGCATTAGAAAAGATATATCGAAAAGACATTTTTTCTTCAATGCTATCAATCTTTGGCGCCAACTTCCCCCTAATATTCAAATCATTAGCAATGCAAAGCATTTCAAAATTGCAATATTTAATCGTTTAGGGTAAAAAAAACTAATTATATATAACTCTTACATAATATGTTAACTTATATTTATTTGATGTTAGTAATATTATTTGCTTTCTTCTTATTTAATTTAAACATCATAATTTTGTAATATCGTTTAATATTTTTTTTTTCAATTTTATCTAATTTAAATTTCTTTTATTCCTTAAAATTAGTATTAAGTGATTTAATTTTTTTACCAACTAAAATCATATTGTGCCACTATTTCCCCAGTACTATTAGATAAGACTAGTTCTTGTTGTACTGTATTGATTAAATAAATAAAAATAAAAAACACAAAAACTAAAATATTTTTCATATTAATATTTTTGTTTGTGTAATATTTATATTTTGACAATTACTGTTATTTTGAAAAATATTTTTATTGTTAGTCAGGCATGTGATGAAAATCGAAATCGAATCAGTTTTTAAAATACATTTTAATGCATTTATAATCTAATTTTTTAAATTTTTGTTTTAAGATTCTCTTTAGTAGCCCAATATCTTTATATTTTATGTGATAAAAGTTTTTCAATACAGAAATATTACAAAAAACTAAAACACATTCGTTTTCGTTTTCGATTTCCATCACATGCCTGATTAATTTTTAATTTTGTTATTGTTTCCCTGAAGATGCCACACATTGTTGTAGCGAAATATCGGAATAAGTATAAAATAAAAATAAAAACAATATTAGACCTTAATCTCGAAAATAAAATATAATTGTTTAATAAATAAAAAGGTCGAACAATCAGTTAAATAATTTTGTTTTTACCATTTGTAGAATGCTTTTGCATCAGTTCAGTAGTTTGTCTGAAATTTTTCTATAATTAAAAAAAAAAACAATTCGTATTTAAAATATACTAACTATTACTACAAAATACAAAATTTTTAAAAAAAGTGTTAAGACCTAAAAAACTGTACCTAACATAAATAATCTTAAATTTCTCAAAATAAAAATCTATTAAACATAACTACAAATAAATGTAATTTTGTTATGTACATCGAAAGTGTGCAAATATTTATTTCTATTAACAAAAATATTAACTAGTGCTGGTAAGTTTTGTGTTTAAAAAAATGTAGAAATAATTGCGATTATACGAAACACTAATATAATTGTGTCTTCATTAGAAATAATGTTGTAACTGGTACAATTGCATAATTTGGCATTCATGAAAGTATACTTTCATAATATGATAAATAGTAAAAATAAAATGATATTAATTTAACATATTATGATAAAGTACTATCATAATATGATTATTATATATCATAATATGATTATTTTAGACCATATTGTGATTACTTCATGTCATAATATGATTACTTTAGATCATATTATGATTACCTTAAGCTATAATATGGTTACCTTGGGTCATAATATGATCACGTATGACAATTTTATGATTATATTAGGTTATAATATGATGTTATAATATCAAATTATTATTAACAAGAAAATACATATTATGATGAAATATTACTATTGATCTTAACATGATATTTTATGACATTTATATTCATCATAATATGTTATGACTACTATCATAAATCTTATCATAATGTGTTGCTCTTAGATTACGTTTACCACAGCCATGTTAATATTACGTTAATATTGATCATAATATAATATTTTATGACACTTATATTCATCATAATATGTTATGACTACAATCATAAATCTTATCATATGTTGCTCTTAGATTATGTTTACCACAACCATGTTTTTTCTCTGTGTGCATATTTTAAATACGAATTGTTTTTTTCTTCAATTATTGAAACATTTAAATCCAACTAAATAATCCGATATCACGCAGACAAACTACTGAGCTTATGCAAAAGCATTCTACAAATGGTAAAAACAAAGTATTATTAAAATTAAACATATTTTGTTTGCATTTGAAACATAATATGAGTACAAATATAGAAACTTATCATTTAATGGTTATTTGTAAGTTTAAATAGTTGTAAATAACATAATATGTTTGAATAGTTATCATTCAATAGTTGTGGTAAACATTTTTTAAAAATAATTATGTTTCAGTGAACCATATTCAATTTTATAATTGCGATAAACATAAAAATGTTTGTAGTAACTAAATTATTGTTAAAATCAAATTAAAATACCAATTATTTGTGTACCACAACAATATATTGTTACCAAAAACACAGTGTAGTTGTCGTAACCATGTCCAATCATGTTTTTTCTCTGCGTGTATCTATAATATTCCAAGAGAAGGCTAGACAATGCATTTAAATTTGCCATATGACTAAATTACTTTGCTATTGCAATCTTTGAATTACAGTTGGACCTCGATTATCCGTGATGGTCGGGACCGGAAGCATTCTGGATAATCGATTTTCCCGCTTAATTGATGGACAATTTTGAGTAGTTGTTTTTTAATAATTTTCTTTATTTAATGGCTGTTTCATCTCAATTGTAAATTTGTTCATTGGTAAGTTTTTCAATTGATATGAATTCATTTAATTTTTCCACAAACGCGCGGCAGCTAAATAATCAGCTGAAAATTTTTTTCTTTCAGCCTTAAGTTTGTGAATTCCATGTCGGTTTTTAAAATTTTGTAACCAGCCGCTAGAATATACACACTCTGAATTTATGTTTAATTTTAAGTTTTCCTTTAGCTTTTTCCTGTATCATTAATACAGAAATTCGAATTGCTTTAAATCGTTCTTGCCGGAACCAATCACAAACTGCAAAATCTACTTTTGGTTCTTCAGCAGTCTTTAAAGTTTTTCGGTTTCGAAACCCAATAATAGAATCACTTTCTGTATTTTAACACACACAGTTTTTTTTGAATGTTAATTATTTATCTTAACTTTGTCTTCAATAGTTACAACCTTTCTTTGTCTTTTTGCCGTTGTTAAGGATGCCATTGTAAAAAACATTAACAATCAGTACTTCTCAAATTTCTAAATAAAACTAAATTAAATGAAAAGTTTTTATTCAGGCTAGTAGTTCAAGAATTTATATTAAAGAATACTATTGTAACGTATTGGGACATAATAATGTTGAATAATCGTATGCAATTGAGGGAATTCCCCTTATCGTTTTTTTCACATTTTGTTTAATTATTCAAAAGTAATCAAAAAAATATGCTTATAATCCAGGATAATAGAGGTAATCACGGTTAATCAATGCAAAAAAAAATTAAACCGGTGCAAAACAAAAAAAAAAAAAAATTCTGCTTCTTTCCCGGTTAATCGAATTACGGATAACCGAGGTCCAACTGTATTGTAGTAATAATTAACTTACAAAGTAACGCTAATAAAATATTCCAAAAGCGAAAAAATCCAATATGGGATCGAGTTTTTAATTTTTCAAAACTGAAACCGCGGTTTTATATTCGTTCTAACTCACTTTCAAAGTCGTCTACTATGTCCGTCTGTCTGAAATTAATTTAATAATGTCTTTAATTTTCCAACAATGATTAAACCCATTGAAATTTCTGATCGCCATTAACTCTCAAATACAAATTACTACCCGGAATACTTGCTCAAAAATATCTACACAATATCTATATCTACAAATATCTATACATATACGACTATAGTCCCATATAACCACTTCCAATAATCTACCCGACAATATTATTTTAAATTTAAAAAAAAAATCAGTGTTTTGATTGCTTTACAAAGCTGCTAACATAAATATGTTTGAATATTAACAATTTCACTTACCCTGCTTTGTTGTGGATGTTGTTGCTGTTGCAGATGTTGAGCATGTTGTTGTTGTTGTTGCTGTAATTGATGTAATCGCTGCTGTGCTATCAAATTAGGTTGAGATTGCTGCAGTTGTTGTTGATGTTGTCTTAAAATATTGGCATTTGGTGTAAGAGGAGAGTGCGCGGGTGTCAGTTCTTGTTGAGGATGTTGTAATGATTGCTGTTGTTGGTGTTGTGATTGAGACTGCTGTAAAAGTTTAATATTCTGTTGTTGCAAATGTTGTCGTGATTGTGAATGCTGCTGTTGCAAACACGAGACAAGTGTTTGCGATTGTTGTTGTTGCTGTTGCAACAATTGATGATTATGATTAGAATAATAATTCATTGAGGGTAAGGAAGAGATCGTTGTTGTTGCGGCAGCAGATATTTGTAGCTGTTGCGGCTGCTGTTGTTGTTGTTGCTGTTGTGGTGGTGACGGTGTGTAGCTTTGATATTGTAGTTGTTGCTGTTGCATACATTGTTGCGTTTGCTGCTGCTGTATTAACTGTGTTTGATATGAATTTTGATTACGATTTGTATCTTGTACCCAACTCGAAACCCGTATTTGTTGTTGCTGATGCAACTGTTGCTGTTGCAACATATTACTGCTGACAACATTTTGATTATTATTATTATTGTTGCTGTTGTTGTTATTTGTATTATTATTGTAATAATAGTAGGTTTTATTATTATTGGTATTTTGCATTTTGGTTTAGATTATTTTAAACTGAAATGAGATAAAAATGTTAAGAATATATTATTATAAACTGGCATTTTGTGTATAAGATGTTCGAAAGTTGTAAATGTTTGTGCTATTCTCAATATTAAACGGTTGATTGAATTTTATTATGAATTAATTGTGAATTTTGTAAACAAGTATGTTCTAGTTTATCAGATTTTATATTAGACATTACTAAACTACATCCAAGTAATTCAGTTAGTATGAAGTAGTCATTGACAACACGTAAGTGGTTCAGTAAGTTTTTGCTGGTTAACTTTCTGTTTAGTCCCAATTTAAACGAAGCAATTTTAATTGAAAAGATTTATAAAATTTTTCTTGAAATTTCTTCGGTGTTCACACAGCACAATTCTTATTGCTTAAATCGCTCGTATTTTATTTGAGAGTACATACACACACATTTGTATACACATATGTAATACGAATAAGAGAGTAACACGAGTTGATAGTACAATCAAGTGTGTTATCTTCTCCTCACCGCTATGTCTAAAAAGTATTTAGCTTAGCTTAAAGAATTGCTTCGTGTAAATTGATACTTAACTAATAACGTATTTTATGATAAGTTCTTTAAAATTTTTAATTAAAGTGGTTTAGCTATACAAAACCATGAATATCCTTACTATTTTAAACTAAATTTTACGTAATGGCAACAATTCAAAAAAAAATTATTTTCTATGGAATTTTCTATTAATAAAATATGACAAAGGCTATGTATACACGATCGTTAGATATTACAACGTTGTCAGATCTAGCAATGTACTGACATTGAAAAATTGTAAGCAAAAGGTAAATTGTCAGTTTAGACGACTGCAAGAAAACTAACAATTTCATTGGCACACAATTGTCACACAATAAATTTATCTGTCAACCGAAATTCTCAGTTCACACGGTTATCAGATTGTTGTGTGGCATTGTCAAATTCGTTTTGCAGCATTGTGTGTGTGTTTAAAAATTTTAAATATTGTCATGGAACAAAAAAGAGCAATTGAAACCATTTTATCTGCACTCTATGAAACAGGATTCATCAAAAGATATGTCGCTATCCATTTTTTATTTTCTTTAATTTAATTCTTAAATTTTCTTCCACTTTTTTTAACAAATTTATAAATGCACACTTTAATTTAATTCGTTAATTTTCTTCCACTTTTTTTAAACATTTTATTAATGCACACTTGTTTGTTTATTTATGTATATACAGAGTTGCATTTAGAAATAATTTCTATGACAATGCTGTCATTGGCTTTGCACATATGACAATGAAAAGTGTTTGCCAATTGTCTTAAAACAATGACAATGACAAAATTGTGTGTTTACACGATTGTTAGATGTCTGACAATATTTTTGTCTTCCAATGTACTGAAAATGCTTTTTCTTACAACATTGGAAGACAACAATTTTAAGTTCACACGGTTGTTAGACATTTTCTGAACATTTTTTCGGACAACGTTGTAATATCTGGCGATCATGTATACATAGCTAAATACTTTGAAATTTTCTATTTTTCTATTTTTTCTATTGATTCAAAACCACAGTATTGCGTGAAGTGTTTATTTAATGTAACAAATTCAATTTAAAAAAAGTAATAGCAAATAATAATAATAGCAAAAACTCAAAAGAGTATTATATAAAAATTAAATTAAACAATGCATTGTTAATAATATAAAAATCCACCTAAAACTTCCAAAATTTTGAAACCAAAAAACTTCAAATTTTTAATTTATTTCTTTTATCACACTTTAACGGCTTCTACAAGATTAAACTCGAGCTATTATCACGCCCACTTTAAAAATAAAAAACTTAATAAACTGTATTTGAAATTCAAAATTCAGGCTACATAATTGCTTACTATAATCTTTTAATTAAATTAAACTCAAATGATATTTAAATAGACAGATTTTTAAAATTTATGATAAGCTAGCACACATATATTAATATTTATTTAGAAAATACAACATCAACAACTAAAAAAAAAAACTAGATACAATAACGACTGCATGAATACACTATGCGATTATTAAATTGGATACAATGACATTATGCTAATTATTATTACGAATTTAAATAAATAAAATTAAATATATAAATTCTCTTGCGCTCGTTAGCTCGTTCTGTTAAACAAAATTTGTGACTTTTATTAAATCATCGTGCGTAAATGAACATTGTTGTGGTTTTGAAATTTCACGTTAAAAAATTTATTAAAAAAAAACAACAACACAACAAATGTCTACGCAAAATAATCAATGACTCATCTTAGTTGTTAATAAAAGAAATTTCTAAATCCGACAATAATTCAGAGTGTGTGTGTGTGTGTGAAAAGAAAAAATATGTATGTGGTTTTGAAATAAAAAAATTATGTATATTGTATTAAATGCAAGTTTGTTTATAAAGTTGTTTAATTGGTTTGTAACAAGATAATTGCAATGAACGAGCACTAGGTTATTAATTCATACATTATTAAGAGAAATATTAAATATATTTAAATGATTAAATTAAGATTTCATGTCTTCAGTTACTAGATTTAAATACAAAATAAATCGCGAATTTTCAGTATATGCATTGAGAACTTCCGAACTAAATGGCGTATTAGTTCTTTATACGAAATCTTTGGTTTTTACTCCAATCACCCTGCTAAAACTTGGTAATGACATGTTTTTACATTTTATCATACAATGTAATGTTTGCTATACACTAGGGTTCCCTAAATCAACTTTTGAACAATCGAACAAACTACTTTTTGGTGAAAAAATCAATCCTGCGAACACCACTATAGTGGGGAAGCTATTTGTGTTGATGTTTGTAACACCTTTTAATATCAGTCTAACATTCGCCTTAAAGACTTAACGATATCCCTCCGTCTGGCTGACTGGCCGTCCATGTAAAGCTTGTGCGCAGAGTGCAGGTCGCAATTTTGAAGATATTTCGGTAAAATTTGATACATGATATGTTTTCGGTTCAAGTACGATTGGGATTAAATTTGCTCAAATATTTCCGGGTCACTTAGCCCCCATACAAATGACCTCTCAAAATAGAGGAACCGGTCATAAATATTTAATGTATGCACGTATCCAAACAAACTTCGCCACAAATAAGTTTTACATGATTTACAAATTTTTTGCAGATCGGTCCATAATTGACTATATGTAGCTCCCATATCACTTTAAAGAGCATAGGTCTCTTCAAAATGTAGATATCCAAATGAATGTTTCATATATACACAAATAATTCGGCCTAATTTCAACATGATCGGTCCATATTCGTAATTAGTCATAGCTCCCATATAAGACTCACTTCCGAAAATCCTTTTAACGATCATAAATCTCTTGATATCCACATAAAATTCAACACAAATAAGTTTTATATGTACAGAAATTGTAACGCCTGAGTATATAAGGGTCGGTCCATAATTAGTCAAAGCTAATAAGACGCCCTTTAAAATAAAAAAAAAATTAAATTCAACATTCATATAAATCTTTTAAAAGTGCTTACAACGAAATAAAAAAAATTTAACACAAAAAATATTACTATGCACATAAGTCATATCACTAAATTTTTGGTTGATCGGTCCATAACACATATACTGGGTGTAGTCCGCTTGATCGACTATATCAGTTTTCTTACGATCAATGAGTTATTAAAGTCATTTACTTGTAACTGGTTTAAGTGAACTCGAAGTAATGATTTATTTATAACAATATACTAAAAAAATCTTCCTGCATTCTGTAAAATTATGAGTTAAAATGCCATTGTGCAAGGAGTGAAGTGACATTTTAATCCATTACTTGTAATCAAAAGTGGGTAATAAAATTATGGTTCAAATGCCTTAATTGTTTCCGAAAGTGAAAAGCAATTTAAAGGAACACATTTTTAGATATCCATTTCGAACTTTCGATCATTATCGAATGTTGTGCTGATTCCCTTGAATTATTAGTTAAGAAAGTTGAAAAATTCAGAAGTATTATTTTACTACCTTTAAAGAACTTTAACTAATTATATGTAGATATAACCATCGAGCAAAAACTCGTTAAAAACCAGCAATTACAAAACAACTTATTTTTCAATGACTACTTCATAACATCTGCATTTGTTAAAAGTAATTTGGAAATGACATATAATCTGTATAATATATAATTAATGAAACCTTTGAATGATTGTCGTAAAATATCTGATTTTCATTTAATTTGTTTTTGTTTTACCTGTAACTTTTGTAATTAATATACGTACATACAAAAGCATGTGTCCCCCGTTAGAATTTTTAGTAAACACAATAAAATAAAATCAAGAAAAAGTAAATATGCAACATTTAATAAAAGTATTCGAATTATTGTGTTTCTTTCTTGTGTTTTGATTTGTTATAGTCGTCAAAATTTAATTAGTGCGAATTTGGCGTTGCAAAGAAAGGTTGTCCCCACAATTTGCATTGAGCGTCACTTTTTTTTATAAATCAAGTAATATTACTAGTTTTCAATGTCAAGTTTAAATAAAGTAAATAACGTAAGGAAAGTACAAACTTTAATTATTACAAAAGTGAAAAAGCGAAAAAAAGATTTATTAAAAAAAGTGTGCATTTGCGTAGTTTTTGTGAACACCATGGTAAGGACGCGATAAAATTTCTTGAGCGTCACGCTAATTTTTTTAAAAGTGAATATATTAAATGTAAAAAATTGAAATTGAAAATCATTGTTTACATGGTTTCAACTCATTTTTTTATAATTTGTGAATTTGAGAAATAAATTGCCTACGAAAAACAAACAAAATAAGCAAATATTTCATGAGCATCACTTTTGAAATATATTGCTTCATAGCTTAAAATGCTTAATTTTGATTTTATTTTTTAATTTTCAAGAGTAAAACAACAAAATTAACGGTGGCTGAAAAAGCACGGAGATATTGAGAGAAAATAAAGCTCGATAAAGCGCGTAATGACGAATATAAAAGAAAGAAGAAAGAAAGGTTTAATCATGGTATATTTAAGTTTAATTTTTATTGTTACTGGCTGCTTCTGTTTTTGCCACAAACTTAATTCGAAAGTGATAAAAATTAATGAAAATGAAAAAAAAAACAAAGCCGCTTGTCAATTCATGAAGTTTATACAGATTCAGAATAAGAATTCGAATGAAAATTTATAAATTAAATTAAGTTAAGTTATTGTTTTGTGTCAAATATTTACATATGTGTATAAGTTTCTTCAAGAATTACTTCCTTTTTTCCCATTTTTGTTAAAGACATCAAAGAATATGTACATGTTTAGTTTTGTATGAAAATTTTTGTTTTTTGAAGAATTTTTGTTTTTTTTTGTATTTACTTTTTGTAAAAGAATAAACTTTTTTTTCGTTAAACTTTAAATTTGGCATTATTTCTTGTTTACGTGCAACAAAATCTCTTGATCGTCACAAAATATCTTGAGCGTCACACTTAGTTTTGTTTTCCTTAAAACGCTTATAATTGCAGTTTTTTTAAATACATTGTTACTAGCCTATTACTTTGCAAGTAACCTCTAAGTTCAAGTCTTTTTTTAACAAAAATTTACATATTTTCATCTTAATATTTTAAAATAACTAGTCACTTTAAAAAAAATTAAAAATCAAGTTGAATCGTGATTTTTTGTTTATAATCGAAAAGATGATTTTCGCAAAAGTCAATCTTGAGAAACAAAAGAACATCGTAGTAAGCTTGAATTTTAAATATTTTTGCATTTTTAGCGATTTTTTATACATATTTGGTGTGTGTCGCTCAAGATAGAAATCATAGAAAACCTAAAAAAAATCCAAAAATATTGATTTTTTTGAGAGCCTAAAAGTACCGCCGGATTCTTCATCAATTTCTACATAAATTGGCCACTCTTACAGGCGAATTGAAAAAAACTTTAAAAATACAAAACACGTTGTGTACGTTAAATTTGTAACTTATTATTTCAAATATAAGTTTTTGCTGAGCAATTGAACTTACATATTTAACTATCGCAAATTAAACATTTTAGTAAAATTCTAAGTTTACCAAAATTATGTTTAACTGCAATGAAAAAACTAAATAATTGTAAACTCTTTTTTAAGCAAACAATGTATTTTTATGTTTTCTAACGTTTTGTATAAAAGTCTAAATTTTCATAAAATGTACTTAGCAGGTTTGCTCACTAAGCTTTTTTCATAGGCCTTACAATAAGTATTCAAATCTTATACCTAAACCCATTTGCTCTAAGTTGAGAGAGCCATAATGGACAAATCGGTCCTAAATTAGTAGGGTGGTAAATCTGCTCTACGAAGCCTTGTATCTGCTTGAGTTCTAGTAAGCAATCTAGCAAGCGGGTTCGAATAGTTTTGCAACTTCAAGATACATCTCTCACGAATTTTTCTGAATACATCTTTAACCAATGGTACTTCAAAATCTCTATGGATGTTTTCATTTCTTATATATCATGGTGCTCCCGTCATGGTCCTAAGAATTTTCGATTGGGCCCTCTGTATAAGATTAATACTGGTATTACTTGCAGTTTCCCATAATTGAATTCCATATGTCTAAATTGGTTTCAAAAAAAAGTCTTATACAGGATGACTTTACAATCAAAGCTGAATTTGGATTGGTCGTTAATTAGCTAGTACAGATTAGAAGATTTCAGTCTCATATGGACCCTCTTGGCGTCTATACAGATGTATGTGCCAAGTTATGTGACATGATCAGACTTTGGGATATTGACATTATTTAGTGAAACTGAAGGATTCACTATCTCATTAATCAAAAGATAATTTTTTATTTCTTTAGATCAATGGTCATATTTTGAAAAAAGTTTCTAAAACCTAAACAAGTAAGAGTTCTATATTCGGCTATGCCGAATCTTTTATACCCTTCGCCATCTGTTGATGAATTTGTTCGTAACAATATTAATACACTTTGTTTGATCAACGCCATCTGTTGATGAAATTATTCGTAACAATATTAATACACTTAGTTTTTTTGATTAAATTTTCAGAGGTTGTCTCGGATTTTTGCTCCTATCTTCGTTATTTATGGACGGATTTTGCTGATTTTAAGTAGCAAAGTTCTCGAAAGCATGTCTGACAGAAATATTGAAGATTTAGATCCCGAAGATATCTGGGGACTTCAGAAAATTTATTTCAACAGACAGATAGACGGACATGGCTTTATAGACTTCGCTATCTATAAGGATCCATAATATATATTTTTTATAGGGTCGGAAAATTATATTGTGGAAATTACAAACGGAATGACAAACCCTTCTCATGATGGTGAAGGACATAAAAAGGGCAATTTTAAAAATATTCGTAAAAGCCTCTTCGATTATTCGAATGGATACACTAGTATTTACACTTTTATAAAGTTTTGCAGTTTTTGTCAATATTTAAGAAATCATAAACTGTGTTGCATTAATTTAATTACACTTGGTGTTTGCTTTTTGTTCTAAAGTTACAAATAGTTTTTTTAAACGTGTAAAATTTATGGTTAATGAGCTCTTTTTAACCAAAATTTGGAAGACCACTTCCTTAATTTGAGAGAGAAATTGTGCATTAATATTTTGTTAGTGTGTCATAACTATAATTACATTTTATGATTAACTAGAAAAACAAAAGTGTTACTTTTATTGATTCCTATTATAAAATGTTCAAAAATTAATTATAAAATACCGCGTACGAACCGAACCACCTTAGTGATTTTGAAAAAGGTAAAATTTTAATTTATTTATTTTTAATTTATTTAAAAAGTGGCTTAAGTTTTAGAGCAATGGCCAAAAAATAGTTTAATTTTGCAAATAAACCGTATTATTGTGGTAAAAATAAAAGTGGAGACCCAAAAAAATGCTTTCTGAATGGGACAATCGCAGAATTATTAACTGTGCCAGCAACACAATGAAGAATCTTGGTCAGAATATTAATAAATGTAAGGTAAATGTGTCAAAATAAACCAGAAGTAGACTGCTAACAAGAATCCCAGCTGTTGTCTGCGCTAAGGGCATTACTCCGCCACAAAGCTGCTAGACTTGAATCAACTAAAATAAACTTACAAGCTTACTGGAAATAGGTCAGCTTCTTTGTTAATTGTTGCACTATTTAAAGATATTGCATTTGTTTAAAGTGATTTTTTCCGATAAGAAAAATATCAATCTTAATGGTTCAGATGCTTTCAACAGCTTTTGGAGAGACCTACCTGAAGAATTTACGATATTTTTCAAAAAGAAATTTCGGAGGCGGTTCTTTTATAGTTGGGGAAACTTTTTGCCAATACAGTATGCTTGATTTAACGTTTCCAAGCACTAAAATGAATTATTCAGATTACACAAAATTATATGATGAGAAATTAGTGGCATTTTTCAAAAATAGTAATTGAAAACAATATATTTTTCAACAAGACAACAAGCCTATACATATAAGTCGTCAATCAAAACAAAACTTGAATGACCCACGTGCTCTCCAGATCATAATCCCATTGAGAACATTTGGGGAATATTTATTAGTCAAATTTATACTAATAATCGACAATATGAAAGCATATATTGGAGATCGATATCTGAAGATACGATATAACAATAACCGGATACAATAATAGTATGCCTGTCCGAATTTTTGAGTTTATTCAAAAAAGGAGGCCTAACATAATGTGTTAAAGTCAAAATTTTTTTGTCAATATTGGTATTTAAAGTTGTTTTAATTACAGTGTATTTATAGTTATGAAACACTAATTAATTACTTTATACACTTTTAAGAGGTAAAATAAAAAAGAAGGATTTCTTTTGTTAAATAATATATGTTTTTTTTTGTTTGTTCGTTTCACATGAATGTATTATTTTCTCTTAAACTCACAATATTGAGAACAGTTTTATGTATTTATAGTTGTGCAACGCAGTGTATTTGTAGATTTTTTTCCAGAAAACCTAGGACAATTTAGTGATGAGCAAGGCGAACGATTTCACCAAGACATTTCGGATATCGAGAGACGCTTCGAAGGAAAAAGCCAAGTAAGAATGATTTCAAATTACTGCTGGTCACTTAAGCGCGAAACAGACGATTTGATGTAAAGTGAAAGAGGTTTAGACCAAGCACTTTTAATCAAATATTTTAAATTTCTAAATAAAATAATTTGAATACTGTTAATTTAAAATATTTATATAATCATATCATTATAAGACTAAAAAAATAAAGAAAATGTAGTTAGTATCTTGATCAATATTTGTATAAGCAAAATTTTTAACTTTTGAAAAGCCTTAATAACTTTTTTATTTTTTACTCGATTTTATTTATTGCTAGCTTGTTTAACTCAGAACTAAATTAGCTTTAATGAAATATATACATAAGGGTATGTTTCTTAACAATCTAATTTTAAAAAATGGCGCCAAAGTTAAAAAACCTAGAAAAAATAAAATTATAATCAGATATAATTAATAATAACACTACAATTTTTAAATATATATAGCAAAATGTGTACACACATATTTCTTCTTTCTGAAACCGTTTCAAAAATTTAAAATCGGATTAAAATCAACTAAGTTACGTTTGATTTATGATCTACTCAATAAGGCCTACAACTTACACTAGGTCACTTTCAAAGTATATTTTCACTGTAGCACCGTGTAATTTTATTTTAAAATTCTTTACAAAAGAAAACAAGTAAGAAAGTATAGTCGGTCAAGCCCGACCATATAATACCCTACACCCAGTATATTTATAAAACAATTTTTCAGATATGGGCATTATATGGGAGATATAACCTATTGTGGACCGACCATCCAAAAATTTATTGTCATGATGTCTGTGAATATAAGTATTATATGTATGTGTTAAACTTTATCTCGATATAAATACTTTTAAAAGATTTATGGAGTTTAAAGTAAATTACGGAGAGGGTCTTATATGGAATTTCGACTAATTATGGACCGATCATAATAAAATTAGACCATATTATTTGCATACATATGAAATATATTTTCGTTCAATATTATTTGGATACCAACATTTTTGAGAGAGTTATGCTCGTTAAAGTGATTTTCAGAAGTGGGCCTTATATGGGAGCTACAACTAATTATGGACCGATCATAATAAAATTACACCGTATTATTTGTATACATATAAAATATGTTTGTGTTAAATATTATTTGGATACCAACATTTTTGAGAGAGTTATGTTCTTTAAAGTGATTCTCGGAAGTGGGGCTTATATTGGAGGTACGAGTAATTATGGACCGATCTGCACAAAACTTGCAGATGTGATTTGTCTTCATTTACCACTCATTTTTGATTAAATTTGTTTGGATACTTGCATAATTCAAGCATTTATGATCAGTAAACCCCAATTTCGGGAGACATTTGTGTGGGGGCCAGGTGAAATAATGGACCGATTTACACCAGTTTCAATCCCATCCAGCCTTGGGCCGAAAAAATATCACGTACCAAATTTTATCGAAATATCTTCAAAATTGCGCCCTGTACTCTGCGCACAAGCTTTACATGGACAGCCAGCCAGACGGACGGACGGACATCGTTAAATCGACTCAGAGAGTGTTTCTGAGTCGATCGGAATCCTTAAGGTGGGTGTTGGACCAATATTTCTGGGCGTTACAAACATCAGCACTATGATGGTGTAGGGTATAAAAATGTCCTCAATTAAATCGGTAACGTTATTTAGCGGTAACGATAATTGGAGTTAGTTAATTAACTGCAGTCAATCGAAAAAAATATTTAAGGAATAATGGTAACCAAACTAGAGTTTAACTATTGTATGACTGAGAATTTAAATCACAGTTTTGCTAAGCTTATGATTTATAAATTAGAGTAAAAATAAAAGTAAAAAATACAAACGCCACAACTTTGACATACTGTCCCGCCAACGAATCACAAGACAGTCTGGTACGGTTGTTGGAACTTTGAAAATATTTATTTTACTTTATAACTTAAATGACAAATCATGAAAAATACTTTTATAAAAGTTTCCTCTCATTTATAAATATGCTTTTTTAACAAATTGAATGAAAGTTTAATGAAAATCATATTTCAAAAAATACTTCTCTTATATACACAATTGCTCTTTAACATGCCCACAATTACGTTTGAACTTTTTATCGTGCAAATTAATTTTTTTTTTTTTTTTTTTGATCAGTTTTATTAACATTTTTTTTACAGCCGCCCAAAAAAACCGAAACAAATTTCTTTTCGTTTTGAAAACTAAAAACTTTAATTTTTCAAGTCACACCTTTTTTCTGATTTGTTTTACGAACAGAACAGAACACAATATAGGTATTTTATTTATTTTTATGAGATGCAAAATTTACCTAAAATTTCACAGTGTCACAGGTATTTTTTTCTTTTGATGGCTTATCAATGTTGTTAATCACAATAATAACAACAACTATAATTCTAAGAATTTCAACATAAAAATTATAAAAATTTAAACAAACATTTACAACAAAATTTCAAACAGTGTTGTGCTGTGTTTGGGATTTTGTTTTTTCAACAGATCGTTGATCATCATGACACACAAGAAAACAAACCACTTACATTTTTGGCACTTTTAAGAATAATAAATGGCATTATTCTAACACCCACAACTTTTTTTCAAAAAGCATTTAATATTTTTTTTTTTTAACTTTTTTTGTACTTGTTTAATTACACAAATTTTAAATATATTTTTGATGTTGCTGTTGTTGTTGTTTTTTTTAATTATAACTTTATTGCATTAATTGTGATTTAAACGAAAAAGGTCGTTGACTCACTCATCATCAGCTCCAAAAAAAACAACTGTAAAATTGTAAAAAATTACACATTTTTAGAGAGAAACATTAAGGCACTTTTTTATTTATGTTTAAAGGATCATTCATATGTATATAATTAATTATTTTTTTGTAATTAATTTTAGTTAATTATATATTTTTTTAATTTTATAATTTCTTTTGCTAATTTGTCACTTTGGTCACTTAAGGGATTTTCTTTATATTTTTTTTAGTTTAATAATTTTTTTTTCGTTTCTGGTGTTATTTTTCATGTTGTATTAGATAGTGTTTAGTTTTTGTTGTTGTTGTGTTTACTTCCTTACGTTAGCACAGCCCGCAACATATTAAAATACGAAATGTAAACCGAAATTTGATAAACCTTTTTTCTGTGTTGTGTGTGCGCCGCGAGTTTAGCGTAGAGTAGAATTTAGTAGTAGTAAGTTAAGTAAACTGAGCTGAAATATTAATGTTTGTTTGACTGGCGAAAAATACGAAATACAACACACACATTTACTGACGCACACATGCACACACAGACCCACTCTTACATACATACATACATTCATTCTGAGGATTGTTTTGTACATATTATTGTATGTTGTATAGTGTGGGTTAAATGTTTAGGGGAAGTTTGTGAAGTTAGTTTATAGTTATTGTTATATATTGGCTAAGCTTAATCGCGATAGGCGCATGGAAGCATGAACAACATGAACCTGCTGGTATCATTGAAATCATACAAGGTCTTTGGGAATACATACATTGATTACTGCACTCCTAGACTCTTATTTTCGGATCATAATGACAGGGAATCAATGGAAGTTCTCCTACACTACGAGTCCAAAAACGGGAATCGAGTTGCCGCTGTTGTCTACATTCAAGAATTTTGGATTAGGATGTCTTTCAGGATTCCAAACGGTTGTAGCATTATTTAATATGACATATTGGCTATAAAAAGAGCGGCACAGATACAGCTTAGTGTATCGGGAAGGGATATATCTATATATACGTGTGTATATAGATCATACATACACTTAATCTCTTTCCTTCAGTCGTCATTGAGACAACAATGTGTGCACATGCGGCGGATGCTTTTATATCTTTTTCAGAATTACTTCCCAATAAACAATTAAAATAAATAATAAATTACGAAATCAGCTTTTGAAGTATTAGAAGTTCCGTTTGTATATCAATCTCGTTGCTAATTTCTTACATGTTACGGAAAATACATTGTGAGTGTTTGTTTCCTATCTAAGTTGTTTTGTATAATTTATATGATTATGTTTATGTTTTCTGGGTAGTTCGCTCACACACACAACCTCATTTCACGCTTTGCCTACCTCTGATATAGATTATATATCTGACAGCAAAGCTGTAATAAAGTCTCTGACAGGTGTACGAGTATATATGTACTACATCAATTCAGGAATGTCGGACACCCTTAAATAGGATGGCGAGACATTAGACAGTTAACTATATGTACTCATGTGGGTGCGTTGACTAGAAAAATAATGGGTAATTTTGTTGCTGATGATCTGGCGAAGAAAAGCGCCATGCTATCTGATGCAGGCATATGCCATCTATGTAGAACACACTGGGGGAATTTGGAAAAAGGGAAATAAATCTGTAAATCCCAAACGGTAAGTCCGATTGCAAAAAAAAAATATACATGTCTAGAAAGGAAGTGTTGTTTTTGACTCATAACTCCAGCAGGTCCACTGCCAGAGATTAACAAAGTGGGATACCTCGGAAATATGGAAATACTTTAAAGGAAATATGCAACTTTGTTAACGAGGGTGAGCTGTGCATTGTACGACCGCCTACGATGGTTGGGTCTTAATATCTACGATTGCAAGAAATGCTGTGCAAAAAAAGTTGTTTTAAGGAATGTCATTAAAACACAAAATCATTTTTGCATCGAATCATTACTTGATGTACATTGTACACATGGATCCACTGGTATTTGTTTCGATTGATGCAGAAAGCTCACTCTGGGATTGGCTTTACTTCAGAACAGGGTATCAGAAATTGTCTCTTACTTAGGACAAGTAAAAGTCAATTAAAAAATATTTTGAATTTAAAAGCAGTAGAAGTAGTTATTGCTTCCAATGCAGATTCTCACAATATGTATTTAGTTTCTAAACTAGTGAAAAAATGCTTTTAAGTAAGGCAGTTTCCTATTCATGCCTGGATGCACCAAATCAAATCAATCTAAATCGGAAGCTCTTATAAATTTTACAAATAGTGCAACTGCAAAAAAATTTACATGACTTCCCAGGTATGGAAGCAATAAATGTAAAATTTTAAAAACATTAAAAATAAATGTTTAAATCCCACTTTTCAATACATAGCTTTGCTGCTGTTAAACATATCAGCACCAGTGTTGGTATGACTTTTAGCTGAATGTGTCTGGCTGGTTGATTGGTAGGTTTATTTAGGTTTGAAATATGCACGCGAGTATGCGCGCGCTGGTAATTCACCAACAAATACAATAGCAACAACAACAATAACAGCAGTAATAAACAAAAACAAAACAACAAAAAATGACAAACTCACATTTACTTAAGCTACTCCTAAAAGGAACTGAAAACTACAGCAACAAAAATAACAAAAAAATAACGACATTAGCAGCAACGAGCAACATTAACCACCACCAGCAACAACAACAAGAAGAACAAAAAGAATTAACGACGTTATACACAATAATTTGTTGTCGTCGCTGTCGTTATTACACGATCGTTTCTGTTGTCTTTTAACTTTATTTCATTTCGGTTCTGTTACTTTATTATTGTTGTAGTTGTTGTTAATTTTTCTTTTTTTTTTGTATTTTACTTCTGATGGCTGGAAATTGGGATTGTCGCCACCGACGCCGCCGCCGCCGCTTAAGTATTTACTTTAGTTCAACAACTAAATTAAACACACACACACACATCATACACACCACACTATACGGATACGACACACACACACACACACGATGGTCAATATGAAAATTTGTTGTTAATTTGAATATTGGCCGGTTGTACGGTAGGTCGATCGATCGATCGGTTTCAGTGTGACCATTTTAGCATTTTTGCGGCTAAATTTAGCTTATTTTATTTTGATTTAGCTGCAAAATTTAGCATTTGGCATTTTATTTAGAATTTTTTAATAATATGTTTAGCATTTTTTTAGCATTTTAAAATTTAAGAATACTAATTTATTTTCTGTTCAAAATAGCTTGAAAATAAAAAAAAATATTAAAATTATATGAACATTTTAAAGCATAAATGACAAATTTATTAACAGATGAAATTACAACTCTTGAACTAAAGTGGGAAAAATATCTTCATATGAGTGGGAAAACCAAAACTCAACCTTAGAATTTTGGAATCAAGTTTTTTGTTTTGCCATTTAGTAATTCAGAAGTTGAACTTTGTATGGAGGCTAAGTGAGATAATGGACCAATTTCAACAATCGAAATATTTTCAAAATTGCGACCTGTATTTGGCGTGGACAGCCATTAAATCGAATCCGAAAGTGATTCTGACTCGACTGGTATACTTTAAGGTGGGTGTTAGACTAATACTATGGTAATGTAGGGTATAATATAATAAGAAACATAATGATTTTAAATACCATGAATTCTATCCTTTATATTAGATGTGGATTAAAAAAAATTAGAGAAGACTTAATTAAGTCTTGATACAGTTAAAAAAATTATGAAAACTTGTATGAACATTTTTCAAAAAATATTTAACAACTGAGTAAGCTTTAAGGTTAGACTCATGAAGAGAATCTTAATTAGTATTGTGCTCGAGTTCAAAGTTGTATTATTTATACAAAAAATTGATTTGTTAATCATGCGTACCTCGATTGTAAAAAATAATTTCAAGAAAGTATTTAAAAAAATTTAGCACATTTTTATGGCAATTTAGCAGCTTAGCGTTTTGAGAGCTGGTCACACTGATCGGTTTAGTTGAGTATAGAACGATTGTAACGCCGTCATAGATGTTGTCGGCATCAATTACTATTGCTGCTGTTGGCCTAGTGTAATATTTTCGTTGTTTTCTTGTTATTGTTGCTGTTGTTGTTGTCGTCTTTTAGATACTACAACTATGGATTTTGTTTGGTTTTGTTGATCAGATTATTACACCACATACTCTACACTCAGTATTAATGCAGAGAGCAGACTTTTGTTAATTATAGTATTAACTTGAATATTGATCAGAATCGTTAATCCTAGAATCTCTTCTCGTTATATGACTAAATATGCAAATTCCTTTAATATACTGAACAATGTCATCGTTATCATTGTGATGACCGAAATTGTAGGATTCTAAAAATACTAATTTATTTATTCTTTTCCACCAGCAACCATAAGGAAATTTTGTCCTTTTTTATAACTAAAAATGTTAGTACTCTTATGGCTAAATTCACAGTCTTTAGTTAGCTAATGGCAAAGGCTTAACTAATGATTCTTTATTCGCAATGCTTAGTTTGCCATAATAATATGTACCAAGTAATAGTTAAACAATAGTTAGTATTTTAGTTTACCAACGGTTAACTAATGACCGAGAATTCGGCCATTAGAAAATATTCTCCAATATGTTACTCTAATCGAAGTGACGATAATACTACTAAGAAGAGAGTAGAGCTCAACCTTCTACATAAATGTTCCCTTTATCTCCTCAGATAATGTCATTGCAAAACTTACAACAATTGCTCAATACACTATATACATTAGGTCACACCACGCATGAAATCTTCCTGCCTTATCCCTGCTGTCCGTTTGTGGAATAAACTTGCTTCAAAAGTCTTTCATTTCACTTTTAAGACAGTTTGATGACCCAAAATAATGTAGTCAGGCATATTATGCTGCTTACTCAAGAAGTAGATCTTCTAGTAAGTTATGATACGATATACAGAATTAATTCTTTAGCTCATCCACGATCGAATTTGCTTTAATATGATCTACGTCGCCCATTATGTTGTAGAAAGCTTAACAGAGGCTAAACGAAAGAAAACAAGTAAGAGTGCATGATTATATTATATACATACATATATATATATATATATATATAATACACTATTATATAATACACTTTGTTTGATAGTTTTTTTGATGAAATTTTCAGAGGTTGCCTCGGATTTTTGGCTTTATCTCCGTTATTTATGGACGGATTTTGCTGATTTTAAATAGCAAACTTCTCGAAAGCATGTCTGACAGAATTATTGAAGATTTGGATATCGAAGATATCTGGGGACTTCAGAAAATTTATTTCAACAGACAGACGGACATTGCTTAATAGACTCCGCTATCTATAAGGATCCAGAATATATATATTTTAGGGTCGGAAATTACAAACGGAAAGACAAACTTATATATACACTTCTCATGAAGGTGAAGGGTATAAAAAGAATTGAAATTAGAAATCTTTACCACACTTCAACAAATAACTATACAAGCACTTGAAAACATTGCAAGAATAAAATGTTTTTTTACGGGGGAATGCAAAGGACTCAAGTTGAAGTCCAGTAAAATATTAAACATATTATATGTACATAAAACTATCATATTTTGACTCGAAAATTATTGCAAAAAAAAATCTGTTCAGACTTTTTAAAATTTTTTTTTTTTTCGCAGATCACGAGGATTTTGTGATGACAATATATCTAATTTTTATTCAGTACCACAATAACGCTTCCAAATGACGTACAACAAAATGTGTGAAATAAACAATGGCTTTATTGGATAATAATTTCGGTTAGCAGCTAATTTCGCGGTCCGCACCAATGAACTGATCGCCTAGAACTTGTGATATCATAGCTTTGGGTTTATTCTTAGAGGTTATATGAATTTAAAAGTCGTTATTCGCGAGATACCGGTATCAATGCTGGAAGGATTGTTCTTTTAATTTAAATGAAATTATTTTTAGTAAATGTCAAAGATTGTTCTTTCGCCCAATAATAAAGATTCCGTCATCCAGTTCTATTTTAAGTGTTTTATTTAAAATTAAAAAAAGGTCTGAATGAATCATCCTATATTTATTATGAATTTTCAGTTTAGGCAAATTACAATGTTTGTCTGCCTTTAACTTTTTAAAAGACATCACGTTTCAGTCACCACTTTCTAATTTGTGTAAATTGCTTTTCTTTGTAGCCATCTTTTGAATAAAAACAAATCTAAGGGTCATGTCTTGAAACAATTAGACGATATAGAAAACAGTGACCATTAAGAAAATCAAAGCCTTAATTTTTAAGTAATCTTTAATTTTTCAAACTAGAAATGCTGCAAGACTTCTTACTCTTCTCTATCTCTTCTCATTTTGTTCTCTAGGTACAAAAATGTTAAGATCATTTACAAATCTCTTTTAGTTTAAATTATTATACCACACAAGTATGTATGAAACATATTGTTGACATTTTAAGACTTGCAGTTTAAAGACCTCTTTTAATACTAAATCATTTATTACAAAGTTATGGTTACAAAAAATAATCTGATTTCTGATAAAATATTGTAGCCTTTTATTCACACAATATTATAAATAATTTTTATTAGCAGAAATGACCACGATTTATGTTGATTTGATTTGGCTTTGATTCTAACGATTGTCGTTATAAACACTGTGTTGCATTACTATAATTACACTTGATGTTTGCTATTTGTTGTAAAGTTTCAAATATGTTTTTAAAGTGTTCAACATTTGTCAATTAATTAGGAAGACGACTTCATTAATTTAAGAGAGAAATTGTGCATTAATATTTTGTTAGTTTATCATAACTATAATTACATTTTATGATAAATAAAGAAGAAAACTAGAAAAACAAAAGTAGATATTACTGTTTTTGATTCCTATTATGAAATGTTCAAGAATTAACTATAAAATACCGCGTACGAACCACCTTAGTGATTTTGAAAAAGGTCAAATTTCAATTTATATAAAGAGCGGCTTAAGTTTTCGGGCAATTGTAAAAAAAAATCACTCACATTGCAAACAATCGTGATTATTAAGATAAAAAAGTGGCGGCCCCAAAAAAATTTTTTTGAACGGAACAATCGCAGAATTATTAACTGTGTCAGCAACACAATGAAAAGTCTAGATTATTAATAAATGTGAGACAAATGTGTCTAAATCAACCATAAGTAGACTGCTAAAAAAGTTGATTTAATGTTTCCAAGCACTAAAATGATGAGAAGTTAGTGCCATTTTTAGAAAATAGTAATGAAAAATAATTTATTTTTCAACAAGACACCAAAACAAAGTCGTCAAACAAAGGGATGGGCGTCTTTAAAAAATATTAATGTACTTGAATGTTCCCCAGATCACAACCCCATTGAGAAAGCATATATCACCTGGTCAATAGAATGCCTAATTTGTTGTAGATTAAATTCTAAATTGTTTGTGAATATTTATATTTTTAGTTTATTTTTTAATTTCAGTGTATTTATAGTTATGAAACACTAATTATGAGGTAAAATAAAAAAAATATTCTTTTTGTTAAATATTATTTGTAGTTTTTTCTTGTTCGTTTCATATACACACAGAAGGTTAAACAAAATTTTTCTTGACTTAAAAATTGAGAAAAGTTTTATATATTTATAGTTATGCAACGCAGAGTAGATGTACATATACTATATATGAAATATCAATAGTTCTAATAATAACAAACAAGTTTGTGAATATAAAATATTTTTCGACATAATCCTTTGTTTTAAAAAACCTTTTGAGAGATTATACTTTAATAAAATCCGATTCTTTTCGACAATTACCGCTGCAAAAATACGACACCAGTGTCAGTACCGGAACAAGAATAGTGAAAATAGTGAAAAAACAGATAAATAAAAATGTAACAAAATGCTACAACTAACTGTCTTATTATAAATGAAAAATATTTGTGTAAGAATGGACCTGGCGGATAACGGGGACAGAATTTTTTATGTTGTGGAAGATGGCAAGCAATGTACAGTTGTGATCTGAGGATGCCCCCTTCTGTCACCTTTTTCACTATGACTACGGATATTTAAATAAAAGAAAGCCCGCAGAAGCTATTGCTGCCTCTTATAAAACGTCACCACTATCCACTAATAGTTTGATCAGATTTGGCTTCCTTTTATTATTATTAAAAAAAGGTAGAATAAACTGTCTAATTGTCCTAGCTTTGGCTAATTGAACACTATTGGGTACCGAAAATCTTGACAATAAAAGAAAATGTAAGGGATTTGGAATAACTATGCAGAGCTGATGGATCGAAATATTTTACAACAATTAATGAGCTTCATCAAAACAAAAACACAGATTTCTATAAGATGAAATTATTTTTAGTTTCTTCTTTTACCTTTACTAAAATAAATATTAAACAATAAGTAACAATTTGGGGTTCAAAAGTATTCAATCTTGTTACATATTAAATATTAACTGGATTTTAAGTGAATAATACTTTACTTAGCTGCAACATTTTTTTAATACAATAATTATAAAATTTAGTAGAGCACTTTAAAGTCGATATTTCTCATTTCTACAAATTTTGTTTTACTTGAGTTATAATTGTTATTTTCGTTGTTGTACTATAAATACCCTTATGGAAAAAATAACTGAATATATTGTAGTTAATTGAGAATGACTAACACGGGTCAGTAATTCTTTTTTTTTTTTTTTTTTTAATTTTTAAACCAATTTTTAGTTTATTTTTAATTTTTTTGTTTTGGTTTAGAACCCTCTCACTCTCTATAAAAGTAGAATGTTTAAAATATAAATTTTTTTGGGTATTTTTTTTTTTGGTAATTTAATATGAATTTAGAATGTATTTAATTTTGGTATGTATTTTCAAAAGTTAAGTGACCGTTAATTTTTCACACCAGATAAATATAATTAATTTATTATATTTTTTCAGTTAAAATTTTAGTTTTTTGTATTTTTCAAAATTTTTGGAAAGTATTTTTCAATGGTGTTTAGGAAATATTTTTTATTTAGATTGTTTATACCTATTTCACATTTGTTATTTTAACTTTTTTTATATATGTATATACGTACATAAGTACAACATGAATATAAATTTAAAAATATATTTTGTTATCATTTAAACATATGTATTTGGTTAAGAGTTTTGTTTAAAATATTTTTGTTTTAAAATAAACATACTTTTTTCACATTAACATTTTATTAATCATACATTTGTAAGACATTAGAAATAAATATGTATGTAGGTATTTTATAAATTTTAAACTTCCGTTTAGTTTCTTTTTTTCCCCAAAATACCTATTTCACGTTCGTATTTGTTCCGTTTTCTAAATATTTATTTATTTTTCCCGATAATTTGTTACTATTTCAATTCAATTTATTTTACTTCACATTTTTTTACAAACAAAAATATTTTTTCCGTATTAACACTTTCAGTGTATGATCACAAGTGTCAAACACTCATTCCATTGTATGCGCGGTTAGCTAAAAGTTTGTTGTACTGTGGAACAACACAAACAAAAACAAAATAACGTATTGAAAATAAAATACATAACAACAAAAACTTTATACGAGTAGTCTTCTTGGCTGCCGCCTTTTTTTAGTATGACTAATAACACTAAGCACGCGTTCGTTAAATAGAAGCAAAATACATATAAAAAAAATAAATGAAACAAATATAACAAAAACAATAACAACAACAACAACAACAAATTAAAGAAATAAAAGAAATCATAAAATATCAGAAATTTTAATAGACCACCGAGCTACCGCAATAGAAAAAGTACACACTAGATGTGAATTTATTTTAAGATTCTTATAAATTGTACTCTTTTGTTTTGCTACAATTCAAACATTACAATTTAACATTAATGACAATACAATTTAGGTCAAAATTTTTGAATCCTTGAGACTGACGCTTTTTAAGCAGCCAATATTAATATGCTCAGGACTGTTTTAAAACTTCTCTTTTTGGTAATATTTTAAGTTTCTGATGGTTTTGAGGCGTATTAATTACTTAAGAATTAAACACATTCACCACAGCAGGCTACCAACTACAATATTTCAAAAATAATATACACACGTTTATAAGTATGTGAATGATTATTTTGACGACAGCAGGGCGAAATTACCCAGCAAGCCATATGCGTCCGAAAAGAGTCTTTTCTGACACCTTTTTCGGAGCGTTAACGCTCTTTCTGAGCCCAAAAAACAATCATAATTGCTCCGAAAACCTTCAGAAAAGAGGGTCATTACATTCGAAAATGGTCCGTCAGAAAGAGCTCTTAGATAATGTCAGAAAAGAGTCTTGTATAAGGGTTTTTTGGGCTCAGAAAGAGCTCTTACATCATGTCAGAAAAGAGTCAGTGCAATTTTAAATACAAAAAATTAAAAGTTCACATTTATTAATATTTTTAATTGTTTTTACTTAAAAAAAGGGAATTCATTTACAAATAATCTAAATTAGAAATGGTAAAAAATAAATAAATTGTATTTAAAAAAAAAATGGAATTCATTAAAAAAAAATATGTACATATATAAAAAGCTTTTTAGTTGAACTCTTTTCTGACTCCTTTTTCGGAACGCTCCGAAAATGCTCTTTTGTTGAACTCTTTTCTGACTCCTTTTTTCAGAGCGCTCCTAGAATGGTATGCTGGGTACTACCCTGATCTATTCTATGCACACACTCACGCAATTACAAACAATTTGATTTGTTTATAAACAACATACATACATACATCTTGATTTTTTTTTGTTTTCTTATTTCAAGTCTTATTTTGAATTCTTACGCCCACTTTACAAAAGCCAAACAATTAATATGACAGACAGACAGACAGCCAGCAATTAAGTCAATTTACACCTTGCGACCTAAATATGTGTAATTGTCAATTGCCGAAGTGGCTGCTTTAAAGACTTTGGCAAACAAACTATTTGTTTACAATTAGAGGCTCAAAATCAAAACAGAGAGTCTTATTTATGACTAGAGAAAAAGAGTGCAAAGAAGAAAGTCTAAAAGATAATGAGTGAAAAATAGTTAAACACAAGTCGGGCTGCCAGATGAATTTCGGAAAAAATCCTCAAAATCCCCTTAAAAAAGTAAAAAATCGTCATTTCGAATTTTAAAAATCGTCAAAAAAAATCGGAAAAATAAAAAGTCCCTATATCTAATAGTATTTTGAAATTTTTATTTAAATTTATTTTTATTTAAACGAAAACATGCATATCAAAATACATAAATTTTAACTTTTTTAATAAGAAATCACAAAATATATACTGCCGTATTTATAAAAAATAAAGTAGGCTTGAAGTGTGCTTTTAGACAAAATTTTCATACAAAATTTTCTTAAAGTACACATGAAGTCTACTTTAATTTTTTATAAATACGGCAGATAATGTTAAACACAATTTGTGTACTATTTTTATAATATCTTAGTCGGCTTTCACACTTTTCAATTCTGACCTGTCAAGGCAAGTATTTTTGGATGAGATGGGAAAAGAGAACAAAAGGTGTACAAACTTGACGGTACTAGTCAGTTTTCTTATTTCCCTTTATTTTAGTTTTCATGCATGTTGATATGCATTAAAAAGTACGAAAATTGAATTGACGTGTGTGAATGAAATGGCAAGTTCAAAAGGGAATTGAACAAAAGCTAAAACTTAAGACTGTGAAACAAGACTTATAGTATTTTATAAATAAATATTTGAATTTAGCATATTTTATTAATTCAGGTTACATTACAATGGCAAAACAATTTAGTTTATTAAGTTTGAAATAACATTTTGAGTATAGAATCCATTTTCAAAGAATTCCGTATTTTTGTTATTTAAATTAATTTTGCTGAATATTCTTTCGACGTTTTGTTAAAATGGGAGAAGTTCTTGCAGAATTTCCGTTGAAATTCAGAAATTATTACATATAAAAATTTTAGTTCATAGAATTCAGCATTTAAAATTGCTTGTTTACAGATAAATAAGTAATTTCTACTATTATTTGGATTTAATAAACTTAAACTTAACAATTGTCAATAATGAAGAAAACACTACTATTACTTAGTTGTGTTTTTGAAATATGTCATGTTCTTCTTAATATTTAGGATATTAAATGAGAAGTAACAAAAACATTAATAAAACGAACAAATGACGGAAAATTTTAATAATTTAAAAAATCGACACTTTCAATGAAAAAATCGTCAAATCGTCACTTTACTATTTTTGAAACAAACAAATCGTTAAAATGACGATAAATGGTCAAATCTGGCAGCTATGAACACAAGTCATTAAAATTGTTCATTAGTTCTTCAGGGTTTGGAAATTCACACAATTTCGGTTGATTATTCACATACTTGTTGCACAAGATCAATATGTAATTTTAGTAATTTTACGAAAGGTCTTTAAATGGTGTATCGTAGATCATACAAAAATCACCGAGAACAACTTGTAAAATAAAATTCTAAATTACAAAAAAAAAAAAATCTGAAGTTATTAATTTAAATGAAAAAAAATTAATCATATATTTGTACCAGTGCTGAGCTAAAAACTTAAAACATCCAAAAAGTGTTGTAAATTATATTAAATCTTCAACACAGATTGTAAACAAACAGAAAGCAAAATGTTAAAATCAATCAGGAACTTACAAAGAAAATACTACGTTCAACAAACCAAAATCCGAGTCTCAGCGACAATGACTGCTCAAAAAAATACAAATACCAGTGCAAAAACCGCAAGAGCGGTTATTGGTAGCATTGACAACAACATTTTTGGTGCTTTTTTTGAATTTTTTGTGCGAAAAATTCCTTAGTTGGTGAGCGGTGGGCTTTTTCTTTAACCCTAGAAGGGTACGGTTAAATTGTAGGCGCTTATAGGTACCGATGAGTAAATTTTACTCACTTCAGAATTTTTACGTTATTATCTGATTTATTTTGTAAAGTAGTAATTTTAAATAAAAATTGGAAGCCAGCATATAATATAAGTGTAATTTTTTATTAAAATATATAAAATAAGCAAAAATAATACTTTATTATTGATTTTTGGCGATTATGAATACATAAAAAATGTTTTTCAAGCACTTTTTTTGTGCATAGGATAAATTTGAATCTTCTCTCAGGCATGGTTGCCTTGTACCTTTCCCCACAGTAGGTAGTGTTAACCATCATATGTGTTGCCAAGTGATTATCTTTGAGAGCAGCGTACAGGACTAACAAACCAAGAAATGCTTCAAGTTCGTCCATTTCCAAATTTGACAAAACCGCGTGAGATTTATTGTTATAGTTCTCCCTTTGATTGTTTATTTTTTTATTTGTATAAACCAAAATCTCTTCCAATATGTCTGCGGTAAAACACAGTTTGAAGCAGCTGGCAGGACACAACGAATTTTTTGCATTTGCTGTTAGGCCAGGGCGAATGTGAATGAATGTGTTCCTTACTTCATATAAAATTTCCATCTTTTCCGATCAGATTGTTGGTACTAGGTGTAATAATTGTAATTACCTCTTCTGTTTCACGAATTTCTTGAGCAGCTGATCTTTCATTTCTTTTCCCCTCATTAAGTTTCCGTTTTTTACGTTTTTTCTTCGACATCATTTAATTATTCCGTTTCTGGTTGATATTGAGGATCTGCAACACTGTCCAAAGAATCCTCATCAACGTTACAACGCTCCAACTCCAAATTGTCTTCTTCAGTGCGTTTTTTTAATTTTTCCGAAAATGTATTATTTTATCTTTATTATCTTGTTTATTTAAAAAAGGCTTTTACTATTATTACTTTTACTATTAATCGTTGATGTCTTTTTTTTTTCTTTTTATATAGAATTTATGAAATTAAAAAAAATTAATTACATTACATTAAATACATATAGTTTATTTTTTATTTTTGTTAAGTTTTATTTATTTATTTTTTTTAAACACTGAATTGTAGAAGACTGTTTTATTGTTATATTTATAATACAAAAATATTATACTTTTTACGTAAAATTAATTCAATAAACATTTTAAATAAAAAAGAAATTCTAAACTTGGTGCGTTTTTTATAAATGGCGCGTTTTTCCCATTTTGGTGCATTTTGAAATTTCAAAGTTGACAACGCTGGATATTGGTTTTCAAACCGATCGTGCAATTATTATATTTTTTACGACAAAGTTTTAACATATTTAACATAACTGCCTTATTGAGGACGATGAAACTACAGGTAAAAATGACAAAGGTTTGACAAGCAATTTGAAGAGCACCGCTTCTATCACCTTTTTAGCTATTACAGGCATTAAAGAATGCCTTCAGAAATGTTTGCAGCCCGTTATTAGAGTCCAGTCAGTAAAGTTTTGGTTCGATTAAGCTACCTGGCATTATTCAAAGACTGCAACGGATTGATATTGAAAATCTGAACAGTGGATAACAGTTTATTTTAAGCAGTGCATTTTTTGTTTTTACTTTATAAAATTAGCTGTGAGCCAATAGCTTTTTTACTTCATAAAATAAGCTGTGAGCCAATAGCATTTAGCACAATTTTGTTGTTTATTCGTTTAGTTACAATTTTAAACCAGTCTGCTTAAAAATTAGACATTCTTTTTTAAAGTAGTTTTTCCTAACCCTGTGAAATGCAAAAACATTTTAATTCAATTAAGAACATCACAACATTAAGCGCCTACCTGTCATTAAGCACGCAAGACAAGTCAAAATTTAGCCGAGAATGTACAACAATTTGACAGAAACAAAAGCAGCAATTATTCTCAGTCAGTAGCAACAATAAAAAGACAAGGCTGTTGTTTTAATTTTAATACTGGCTAGCCAAGTGACCGACAGCCGACTTGAGGCTGCCATTAGTGAGAGAGCGAGGGTCTGTCTAACAATCTCTGTTAATAAATAAACATTCATTGACATTGCAACCAGGGCTGCCAGATGAATTTCGGAAAAAAACGTCACAATCCCAATAAAAAAGAAAAAAATCGTCATTTCAAATTATAAATATCGGAAAAATAAAATGTCACTATTTCTAATAGTAATTTGAAATTTTTATTTAAACGAAAACATAAAAATTCAAATTTATATATGTAGTCTATTGTACAATACATATCAAAATACATGAATTTTAACTTTTAACAACTTTTGTAATATTTTTATAATATCTTAGTCCGCTTTCACACTCTTCAATTCTGACTCGTCAAGGCAAGTATTTTTGGATGAGAAAGGAAAAAGAGCAGAAAAGTGGTACAAACTTGACGGTACTAGTCAATTTTCTTATTTTCTTGTTTTTTTTTTGTCAAGAATGTTGATTTGCATTAAAAAGTACGAACATTTAATTGAAGTGTGTAAATGAAATGGCAAGTTCAAAAGGGAATTGAACCAAAGCTAAAACAGGAGAGTGTGAAACAAGACTTACAGTATTTTATAAATAAATAGTATCTGAATTTAGCATATTTTATTAATTCAGGTTAGATTACAATGTGAAAACAATTTAGTTTATTAAGTTTTAAATAACATTTTGAGTATAGAATCCATTTTCAAAGAATTTTGTTATTTAAATTAATTTTGCTGAATATTCTTTCGACGTTTTGTTAAAATAATAGAAGTTCTTGCAGAATTTCCGTTGAAATTCAGAAATTATTTCATTTAAAAATTTTAGTTCATGGAATTCAGCATTTAAAATTGCTTGTTTACAGATAAATAAGTAATTTCTACTATTATTTGGATTTAATATACTTAAACTTAACAATTGTCAATAATTAAGAAAACACTACTATTACATACTTAGTGTGTTTTTGAAATATGTCATGTTCTTCTTAATATTTAGGATATTAAATGAGAAGTATCAAAAACATTAATACAACGAACAAATGACGAAAAATTTTAATAACTCAAAAAATCGCAACTTTTAATGAAAAAATCGTCAAATCGTCATTTTGCTATTTTTGGAACAAAAAATCGTCAAATTTGGCAGCTATGATTGCAACCCATAACAATAAAACATCTTATTGGTTGCAGTGATGTTGCTGCTCATAATTAGCGCGACAGCGATTTAATATTTAAAAAGCCGACACGACACCTCCCTCCTTTTGAGGCGATCACAAAATTATTTTATTATTATGCCATTTCTTTACAGAATTTTTGTTAAATTTTGTGAAATATTTGCTGTATGTATTTGACATGTTATTGACATTTATTTAAGACAATGGAAACAAAAACAACAACAAACGAAAATAATTTCATTTCGCTGGCAAAACAAAGTTGTTGTTATTGATCAGGTAAAAAGATAATAAATTTAAAATTTTAACTTTTATTTTTATTATTACGAGTATATTGCTTTTTGTTGTTATGGCTGGTTATAAAAATGATTTGTGTAAATGTTTTATACCTATTTTGTTTTATTACCCAAAGATATTAATTTCAAGGAGTAGACATACCAACTTTTTTTGGCGGATATTATTTATGGTTTTTTATACATAATTTCATACAAGATCTAACGGCTTAAAACAAATAATGAAGAAAAAAAATGCTTAAATTTTGGTATAATTCCATAAATCATTAAATTTTAAAAATGATATTTAAATTTTTGTTTATTTATTTAATGTACATATAGGTATGCATTTGAGTAAATTGAGCGTTCGCTCCAAAAAACCCTACCTTTATTCTAATTATTGGCAATTGCCGACTAATTAATACTTTGTTTTTACGAATTATCAGTTGCAAAAAATCTCATAAAAAACCGAACACAACGAATAAACAAATTACAATTAATTTAAATTCATTGTGATACCCATTCATCTCATACGACATGCATATTTAATCAAATTGCAAAGTGAGTATGAACAAACATATTATATTCGTACCTTCCAACTTTATCCACTGTTATAGTAAGCTCACGAAATAAAATATAATTCACTAATACACAATTGACAAAATAATTACGATCATCTATAACCGATTCCTTAACACTATTACTCCAAACTATTACTACCAACAGCAATACATACTTAGTACACTAGCCAACCCAGTGTAATGACAGTGAGTCATGTTGTTTTAAAATCTCTTAAATGACGTGATCATCAACCAATCAGAAATTACCATTTACATTGACGAGGTATGAGTGAAAATAATTGTGTTTAAGACAGGAATGGAAGTAACTTTTTAAATTTTGTACCAACTTTGGAAATAAAATGTACATTTTACACCTCCAAGGTACCATTTTTAATATTTATTAAATAACAATAAAACTTAACCACATACGTATATAAATGTAAATAAAAATACAATTATACTTTTAGTTAGTACCTATTTGGTGGGGTAGTAAAGAGGCCTTCTTAAAGGCCTTATTTTGCTGACACAAGGACCGCATTGCAAAATCGTTTTCATTTTACACATAAAGCCTCATAGAATGACTACATCGTACTCCTTTTAAAATGCACGAAAAAACCGTAACTGTAGGTCTCAAGACGTTGAAGATGTATATTAGGGATAACATTCTTAATCAATTCACGATAAGATCTCAATCAATATATCGGGGTTTTCAATAAGAGCGCTACAAAAGTTTTTTTTAAATAAAACAAAAACGGTTTTTGATATCAATGAAATTCTTTATTCCTGTGAAAGTACGTTCTATGGCATTATGTATGGAACTCGATTTATTTTGCATGTCAACAACGGGCACGCTTGCAGAAGTCCAGACACTGAACCCAATTTTCGATGGTTTTCAAGCATAAATCGGCTGATACTGCTGCAATTTCACGTTCGATATTCGTACGAAGTTCATCAATCGTCGCTGACTTGTTGGCATAGAACATAGACTTGACATAGCCCCACAGGAAATAGTCTAACGGCGTAAAATTTCACGACCGAGGCGGTCAATCGACTGGACTATTTCGTGAGATAACACGTTCTCAAAACTTGGTTTCCAATAAATTGGTTGTGACATTCGCTGTGTGGCATGTGGCGGCGTCCTGTTGGAACCACATGTCCTCCAAGTCCATATCATCCAATTGGGGCCAAAAATATTCTATTATCATTTAACGGTAGCGATTCCTATTCACAGTAACGTGATGGCATTGATCATCACGCAAGAAGTACGGCCCAATGACGCCGCCGGACAATAAATTGCACCAAACCGTAATTTTTTCGGGATGCAATGATAACTCATACGTGTGGATTGCTGTCTGAGCAATTACGGATAAATTGCTTATTGACGAAGCCATTTAGCCCGAAATGAGCCTCATAGCTAAAAATGATTTTTCGATGAAAATTTTCAAGTTGTTGCTAAGCCCAATTTACGAACATACGACGCTTCTGGTGGCCAAGCGGCTTCAGTTCTTGCGTCAATTTGATCTTGTAAGGTTGTAGGTCAAGATCTTTTCGCAAAATTCGCCACAACGACGTGACAGAGTTGCCCAACGCTTGAGAACGACGTGTGAGAGACACATTTGGGCTTTCTTCAACTGAAGCCTCAGCGGCAGCAATATTCTCGACACTATGGGCACTTCTTTGTGTAACTGGCACGGGAACATTTTGTACTGTGCATGTGGATTTAAATTTGTCCACTAGACGCTCAATTGTTGATCTGGTAGGACGATTATGACAACCATAAATTTTAGAATGTGTAAACATGTATTTTAGAAGGACTACAAAGTGAACCCCTAGAAATTTTTGCGGATGGGAAGTTCTTTATTAAGCCTCAAAATCATTCAAAATAATAATTCGGAAGCTCCCATTGTTAAAAAATTTAACCAGCTTTGTCTTGTAATGAGAACCAAGAATGATAAAATAAAGATTACGCCATGCGCATGATTTCACGTTATGTGACGTAGAAGTTCCATTCTAAAGGTTACCAAGAATGTTTCATGTGTTAGAATTAAAATTTCTGGCGAAAAATGTATGTTTTATGTGATAGTTGGCAACCTTGCAATTGAAATCTCTCTGAGAGGTTTAAAATAAAAGCTGGTTAAAAAAGAAAAACAAACAATACAAAAAACAACAAAAAATATAAACATGAAGTGTGCAGTGAGCAAATGAAAGCAAAACGACAGTAAAAAAAACAAGTGAGAAGAAATTAGCCAATAGAAACACAGAACGTGTGACGTCACAGTTCCAAAATGCGCAGAACATTTTGAAATTTTACGAGCGTTGGCGTAATCTTTATTTTATCATTCTTGATGAGAACCATCTTTTAGACACATATTTAAAGATCATATCAGTTCATATTCACTATTACACAAATGGTAACTTAAATTATATTTATTTATTACATCTAGAATGTAAAATTTTGATGTGGCAGTATTTTGAAATTGTACCAAATGACTCGTGGTAGTACCACGGTAGCAACTGATTCTAAAATGTATCAAAAAAAAGTATAATTGTACCATGTTTGCCAACCCTGGTTTGAGAGATTTCACTAGACGGGTCGTCTGTCTGGTTTGGTCTCTTGAAATGTGTTTTTTTTTATTTCAAACCAGTGTAATGTTTTATGTTTGACAAGAGAATTTTAATAGGAAATGCAGAAAATTCTTCAATTATTTCTTAATAGGTATGAATAACTAACATTAAAGTAGTTAATATTACCTCTTAAAATTGCATGCCTTTCTTTAAAAGAGGAAATTCCCGTTTTATATTTATACAATTTATGATGTTATATTTACGTGTTACATATATTTGAAAGGAATCTTTGTCATTAGAGCTAGAGCTTAAACAAAGGCTATAAATACCTCAGCAAAGATATGGCAATGGATTCCAATTCTTGGATAACATACTACTAAATACCATTTACATTACTTCGAAGTAGTCAAATAATGAAGTCAAAAAAAGACTTATTTAGTATTTCAAGCATTGCTCAAATAAAATACAGTCGCATAAATGTTTTACAATTAATGTAACAAAAACAGCGATTGAAGCTAATGGAATAAATTAGATTTGAAATTTTATTTACACACAATTAGGGATGCCAATCCCGAAAATCCCGGGATTTGGGATTTGTCAAATCCCGGTATTGTTTTAAAAAATCCCGGGAGTTTTTCGGATTTATAAATAAACTAATATTTGTGTACAAAGTCATTAACAAAAATTTAAATTTCACAAAAGTATGTCGAATAAATAAAATAATTTAAATTAATTTTGGATTGCCAAACTCGAACGCACTTTTTATGTATCTACATTTTTTGGAAATGGAAATACTAATAAAAAGAGCTTTAATTGTTTTAAAAGCTCAGCAGATTACAAATAAAGAATAAGTTTTACTTAAACAAATAATTTTCATTTGAAATCCAGTTAAAGTAACACATGAAGCCCTTTCTAGCAGTGATATTTTATTAAGGCTCAAAGAGATATCAAAAAGTGCCTGCATATTAAGCGATGAACTGGTGATATCTCTCCTTAAAAGAAACCAATATAGAAGGATTATTTAATCAACAATTTAATAATCAGATAGAAAGAAATGTTTGTTATTAGAATTGAATAAAAAACGTTGATTGCTAAACGAACATAATAATGAATGTACTTTAAATATAATTATTTGTTTCGGAGGTTGACAAAGGATGCATAAACTAGGCATTCAGCATACAACAATCAAACTATGTGAAAGATGTTTTTCGTCAGCTTTTCATGTATATACATAGGTAATAGAATTAAATCAAGATTATCTTTACTTTAGATACATAAATATTTCGAACGATAGTATTCTACTGATTTTAAATTGATGCAGAAATGTAATTATTAATAGTTTATACATTTTTTATAAATTTAAAAATTTTAGCTATGAGGACAGACAATTTTTGTTTTCAAACATTTTTGTATTTAACATGGATTTACATTTCTAAAATCCCGAATCCAGCGATAGAAAAATCGGTACCGTTTAGCATCCCTGCATACAATGGTTTACAGTTAAGGCACAAAGATATTGTGCTGCATCGATCGAAACTATAGTAGTCGGGTTGTGCAAGGTCTGAATGGGGCAAAACTTCCCAACCACTTCTGAATAGTTTTTAGCAGGCATTGTTGTTATGATATAATATGACGCTTTCATGTCTGGCCGCATATTCTGGGGGTTTTACAGCCAATGATCGCTTCAAAAGAATCAGTCGCATTCGGTACTGGTTCTCTGTGATGGTCTGGTCAGATTTCAGTAGCCTTTTTGCTCCTATTAAATACACAGCATTCCCTTAGCGCAAGGTACATTTGGGTTCGGTGTCGATTCGGCTGGTTGCGATATCTTGCACTTAGCGTTATCGTAATGGATCCATTTTTCATCGCAAGTAAACATATATGTATGTATGTATATAAAAATTATTTCCTTTTATTGCGTTTAAACGGACATGCAAAAAGTTGCTCGTCTTAAATTTATATAGAACCAAACTTCCCTGCTTTAAGTTGAATACGAGCAGTAGTAGGTTTTGAAACAGCTCTTGTTGAGTTTGACAACAATTTTCATGCAATACTTGATGTTCATACTCTTTTCCCAATGATCTTGTAAGATCTTATTTAGTTTGTCATCAATCTTCATGCAGTAATGCAATCGTTAAAATAAACAATTTTAGGAATAATAATTAAGAAATCTAAAGACATGTAGGTAAAGGTATGTATAAGTTATTTTGTTAAAATTAATTTGTCTACAAATACTCGTGACTTTTATTATGAAAATTTGTTACATATACTACATACAATGTATGTATTTAATTATTTTTAATATTATTACTTTTCGATTTCAATAAAAGCAAACAACTGAAACTACAGGCAAACAATATGAAATATATTTTGAAAAAACGGAAATTCCTTTAATGGCGTGACAACAGATTACACTTTGCAAAACAAATAGCAAAGTAAAGGTATTGATTGCATGATCATTTTACTCACATATAAATAATTGTTATTTACTAGATACCTACATATATTGTACTGACAATACTCTTACAAATATTCTCTATTCTACCAACTTTTAAAAATTATATGTACCTATACATATGTACATACGAGTAGAAAATAATGATGGTGAATGGACTTAAAATTTTTACGACGCAATAAAACGCTTTTTTGCGAAAACTGAAAATGAAACAAAAACAAAATAACAAATACTTAAGAAAAGTGTGCATTCTCTAAAGACTAAAACTGAATCGTACGAGTGAGTATTAATTGTTACATGATATTTTTTATAATTTTCTTTTTTTTTACAACAGAGATTTACTTCTGATTTATAAAAATACTTATATACGAATTAAAAATGAAATTAAAAATAATAATGAAAAAAAAATAAAAAATAAACAGGTGTAGACAGTCTGACAGACAGACAGATATACTCTGAAATGATCGGAGACGAGTGTGAATGTTAAATATGCCTGCCTGGCTGCCTGGTTTGTGCCTGAGTGCGATTTAGAAGAGATGGATGAGTACGGAGGGAATATTTAATTATTTTAAGTTTAATGAACTTTTGGATTTATTACACTAATTAAATTGTAACCATTTATGGAAGGAACATTAATGTTGAAATTAACTGCGAAAAAAATGTATAGAATAACATTTATTATTATTTAACACGTTTAACACCCAGATGTTATCCTGAGGCCACGTTGCACATTTTCCTGCGACACCTAAATGTTACCTTGAGGCCACATCGCACATTTTCGTACATTTTAATATGGAATTTTACATGGAATTTGGATTCTCTGGGTTTTTTGTGTCGAACATTTTCATGCGACGTGGCCCACAACATTTTTTATGTTCTCCCAGGCCATGTGCGACACAAAAATCCCGTTATAACTGCAAAATTAGGGACCAAAATAAAGTCGCGAATAGTCAAAACTTATTTTTAGGCACTAAGAAACAAGAAAGAACAAAAAAAAGTAGTTGGCTTCAGGAGACCAAAATTGTTAAATCACATTGCTACTAACGATCAAAATTCTAAAAAGGCTTTGGCAGCCAACGTGCTAAATGTACTCGTATGTACATACATATATAACTTCTGCAGTTTGTTTGATGAAGTTTGTTTAATAAAAGCAACAACCTGGTCCTAAGCAATGGGCAAGCGAAATAGGAAGAGAGTCGTCACAAATTCGGATTCAAAGATTGCGAAAAAAGGCTCTAGCCTTCAAAAAGACCTGTAAATTATATTATGAACATCAAACCAACATCAAACGTATGATGCACTGGGTCCAATTTCGGCAACATATCTGCCGGTATAAATTTTTCAATATTAGCTTCCAGTACGTCAACCGTTGGGGGCTTGTCCGTATAGATGAGCCTTAACATAGCCCCTCAAAAAATTGTCTAAAGGCGTTAAATCGCACGATATAGGCGACCAATTGACCGGCCTCAAACGTTTACCAAACTCGTCTCTCAATTGGGCCATTGTTTCACGTGCTATATCATATCTACACCAAACAGAGAATTTTGCAGGATGCATTGGCAGTTTTTGCAATACTTCTGGCTGCTTTTCACACCAAATACGAAAAATTTTGCTTGTTTACTTATTTATTCAACCAGAAATTAGTTTATGTTCTCTAAGCTTTCATGGTTAAATCATAGACCATTAAAAGTAACAGTAACATGTTGTACAAAACCAACTAAGCTGACAAAAACGATCTTACAAAAAAAAAATCACTCTTTATGTTATTTTGAAGGTTACATATCTATAATTTATTCTCACTTAGTTATTGAATATTCTATTGTAAATAACAAAGTTTTTTTTTGTATACGAAAATGTCTACTTTTGTGCCAATAAAGTGTCCAACAATCACTGCGCATGCGGTTAGTTAACACAGACATTAACATTTAAATATCCCTCCCATCAATATTAAATTTAGATGTTCCCAATTGTTGGTAACCTATTTTATATTCGCCAATGATGTAGCATAGGCATAGGTCTACGTTTAAAGAGGATATAGGCATTACAAATCTTGTGGAATCCACGAGGATCCCAAGGCCTTAGTGGAGACTATAATAGATATGCACGGCAGTTGTAGAGATGACATTTGAGCCAGTCAACAAATTTGCTTATTTGCCAGAATCTGTCTAAAAATTACAACAGTAATTTAGAAGTATTCTTGATATATTGAGATGTCTGGAAAACTCAATAAAGGAAAACTCGTAAAGCAAAACTCTTAAAACCTGTTTTCCAATAGGGACATTTGGAATAACAGGAAAGCTTACATATGTAAGTAGCAGCGTAGAGGCTTTGACAATTGTTACAATTAAATCAATTTCACTTGAAAATTGTGAATTTTTAAAAGCTACATTTCGAAAAATTCGTGTTATATTCCATTCTTAATATCTGATGGCACCATTAAATTTGGCCTTTAAAATCTCCGCATTTCAGCTATTTTAGCAACTCCATGTAGTTTTTAGCATTTCCGAGATTGCAGATTTGGATGATCAGTTGCAGTTTAAATCCTGTTAGCAATCTTTAAACATAAAAATCTTATGAATTTTATTAAAACTACTAATTTTCTATGTAGCTAAATTATTTGACTGCATACATATTAATAATTTATAGTTTTTTATTTTTATTTAGTTAAAACTTTTTTTAAAACAAATATAAATATAAATATTTGTTATATTCAACTGATTAAGATTTGTTAAATGTTTTTTCTTTACAGTATTTCCGATTGTTCATAGATTTCATAGTATAGGGTGATTTATTTAGAAGTTTGTTTTTTAATTTTAAATTAAACATTCAAAATGGAAATGGATGTCAGAATTTATATTATGACTGAAGAGAAGAATCTTTGAAATTACTTTTTAAAAATAATTTCGTTATTGCTGCCGGTATTTTGAGAATTACGAGAGCAATATTGCTCTCCAAGTCTTTAATCGTAGGTGGCACTGGAAGTGGTCTAATTCGGTCACGTATCATCCAATAAAAATTTGCGGATGGTATTAGCAATAGTGCGCTCACAAGGTCGATGGTCAGTGCATTTACGAAAAACATTTCTAACGCTGATTTTCTTAACATAGTTTTTTTTTTGCTTGGATCAGCACTCAGGGGTTACTCATGCAATGCATTGTGTTGGAACTAGGAAAATAGGTTATGGGAGGGAGGATAGAGAGAGTTGTGATTGTGAACATTTGATTTGAATTTTCCTATACTGAAAGTGGCAGGGAATACTTCTGCTGGTAGTTTATTCCACATACGGACAGTACGGTTAAAGAACGAATTTTTTCTGTAATGTGTTGCGCGATCCACTGTCCACTCGACCATGAATGGCCCTGACTATGGATAATCCTATAGAACAGACTTGCTATACGACTACTGAAAATTAATCACCCCTATCGTGAATAAAAATTCCACATGAAATTTGCTCCCTTTTCACATTTTTCCTATTAAAATTCAATGTTAAAAAAATAAAAGGGAACAAATTTCATGTGGAATTTTTATTCACGATAGGGGTGAATAAAACTTTTAGAAAACAGTTAAACAAATATGCATATCAATTGTGGGATTTATGGCACATTTCTGGAACCATTACATTTTAATAAGCATTCTTAAATCGCATGGATAACACTAATGGCCGAATTCTCGGACATTAGTTAACCATTGGTAAACTAAAATACTAACTATTGTTTAACTATTACTTGATATTCTTATGGCAAACTAAGTCCTGGATCACACAATGCAACTTTTGCTGCTCAACTTTTGAGTTTGTTGGCGATAGGGGAAAGAAGAGTTGTCTCCTCTCTCTCTCTCTCTTTTTCCCCCTCTCAACAACAAACTCAAAAGTTGAGCAGCAAAAATTGCATTGTGTGATCCGGGACTAAGCATTGCGAATAAAGAATCATTAGTTAAGCCTTTGCCATTAGTTACCTAAAGCCTGTGAATTTAGCCATAAGAGGATAAAATATGTAGTTATGTATGTTTCTTTACAAATTCTTTGCTCACTCACAATAAATAAAGTTTTTTTTTTTAAATTAAAGTGGGTTAAACTTTAACTGAAATTGTTTCGTATAAACTAATTTATTTAAGGGGAAAAAAACGCAAATCATTGTAAAAAGGCAATTCTCATGAACTGTTGTTGTCAACTGATAAGCACAAAAACTTTTAAATTGATAATAAACCTGACCAACAAATACTAAAAAAAAACGTCAGTTCTAAATTTAGAATAAGAAATAATTGCTGCGAACCAAGGTCACCAAGATATTGGGGTATCTGTAAAATAATCAGTTGAGGAAGAAATAAATCTATTTAAAGACAAATACAGCAAAGAACATATTGGTGAAATTAAGTTGTGATCAAAGTTCAAATATGATTTGTATTATATTTGTTTATATGTATTTATATATGGCAATTAAAATCAATTGTTAGAATTTCAATTTACTCCCAAGAAGAGCTAGTAAAGTGATTAATATACTTCAGCTAAATATTGTAGAATTCTTATAGAAAGCGGTCCAATTTTTGTCAAAATTATAAACTGACCTATAAATAATTTAGAATTTAATACTAAAATAAACAAATTCCAAAACAATTATAATCTTTTATGTAATAAATCAGATTGAATAAAAAAAAAGAAATAACAACAAAATCTGGCAGCGGGAGAGATTTTATCAACAGCAGACCACACAGGCGATCTTTACTAACTGACTCATCCATCTACATGGGTTAAGTTTACTTCACTGAATTGTTGTTGTATTTGTTTATGACATAAAATGTTTGAATAAAATTATAATTCTTTACACAAACGTATTGTTAATAATGTATAGCAAAATATGAAATAATTTATACTTAAAAACAAACAAAAAGTAATATTAAATTTACGATTATTTGAACAAAACCTAAATCTGTAGTTTTATGCAAATGAATTAATTAATGACTGAAACAGATTGAAAACATCGATAACATTTTATTTTATTGAAAGTTAAAAAATTTTATTTATTGAAAGTTAAAAAATATTATTTTAGATGCATAAATTATACGATATTTAATAATAGACATTCACTACAGACATGCATTTTATAACAAAAGTATAATATTTATTTTGTTTTTATATTTTTATGTATATGCCACTGTATAGCTCACAGCTTATTTTGTGCAGTTAATTTTTTTCGTTTTCAAAGCTCCATAAAAAGAAAACTAACAGGAACTTAAAATAGAAATTAGTGTCATTAAAAAGAGACATGTTATAGTCTAACAAACAACAAACCTTTATTGCAATAATGTAATGTAATGAAAAATGCTTAACGTTAAAGTTTTCACACTCCACAGAATCATTGAGCGCTTCATCCATGAAAATCGGGTATATAACAAAGACAAAAATTCACCGAATAAAGTTTTCAATGAACATGATGAGCTACAAATTTTAAGGAAAGTAAGGGCAAATCCAAGGATATGTGCTTCACAACTGGCCTCCGAACATAAGGCTGACCTGGGCAGACTATGTTGCGTTAAAACTTTCATCGTGTTTTTTGCCAACATGATTTTAATGGCCGAGTTGCATGCAAGAAACCAAAACCCCAAAAAAAAAACTTTACAGGCTTAATTTCGCCAAAGAACATGTTCGCATTTTGAAATTGGGTCATCTTCGCCGATGAATCTAAGTTTAACATATTCGGTTCAGATGGCATGTCGTATGTTTGGCGGAAACCAAATACAGAACTCATTAAAGAAACCCTAAAGGCAACAGTGAAGCATGGCGGTAGTGCCATAGTTTGGGCTTTTATGTCAGCTGCTGGTACTGGGAAACAATCATAGACAAATTCAAGTATCTTCAGATTCTAAAGGAAAACTTGTTGGAAAGTGCAGAGAACCTGGATATAAGATCAGATTTCAGATTTTACCAGGATAACGATCCAAAGCATAAATCGGGTATTGTTTGATGATACCGCCACCACAGTCGCCTGACCTTAATGTTATCGAAAATTTATGGTTAATTTTAGAAATCAGCATAAGGAAACACAAAATTTTTAACAAAAATGATTTTAAAAAAGGGCCACTGACGGAGTGGTCGAATATTTCGCCGATTATAGCGCAAAAAAAAAACTGGTCGCATCTATGCTAAATCGCCTTAAATCTGTTGTAGATAATAAAAGCTCTCACACCAGTTTTAATTTCAAGTTTTCGAAACCCATGCCTGCATAAAATAAGCTGTGACGTGTTTTGCTTTTTTTTATTGTTAATATATTAAAATGTACATTTTTGCAATAAATTATTTTTGTTTGTTAGACTACAACATTTTTGCTTTTAAATGACACCAATTTCTTTCTTAAGTTCCTGTTAGTTTTCTTTGGATGGAGCTTTAAAAACAAAAAATGTACTGCATGAAATAAGCTGTGAGCCACTGTATATGTAATACAAACAAAAATTCAGTTACGCCCTGCTAAATCGAAAACCTTTTGTTAATGCTCAAATTATAAACATATATAACTTTATTTATAGGTATACATACATATTAAGTATTGCATTGGAATTAGTCTCTTCACAGCGGAGAATACGTTATAAAACATAAAATGTGTTTGACATTTAAACATTTCATATAAAACCAAAAATTCCATATCTTTAAATATAAATTTCGCTGGGCTACAATTTAATCACATAATGATTTCAATTATTATTATGGAATACTCATAATAATGAATTAAAACTTGTAAAATATTGCTCATTAAATCTATATTAAACAATTTGACGTCATTGGTTTAAAAATTAAATTGAAAAAAAATAAAAAAAAAACCTCATTTGACGTCATTTGATTAAAAAGCCATAATAAAAGCATAGAAAACTTTTAATTCAAACCATAAATGTTGTTCATAAACTGCTCCCAGTGTCTACTAGAATTGATAAAGACGTATCGAAGGAAAATAAAAAAACAAATTTTCCCTAAGCTGAATAAACAAGGCATTACACTGAATATTTGTGAGTGATCATTTATCGTACTATTTATTTATTTTCTTCTTTTTTTTCTGTCAATACAAATTAGTACTTAGTCTTTTGGTCGTAGTCTTCTTTTAGAGTAAACAAAGCAACTTATCATTTAAAGTGCAAAATGTTGCGAAGACGTTCGTTCGTTCAATCTTCTATGACTGACGACGAATAATGATCGTATGATATGACTCATTCTAATGATATTTTGTCTGGAAGTAGATCAGTGTTTATGTGTGTATTTAACCTAGTTTTGTTGTTTGTTTCAATTTCTACTGGTTTTGATAAGACATGTCGGAGATGTGAAATGAAATTAAGAAATTGTACGAAACGTTATTTGAAAATTGTACTTTTAGGGCTCAAATAATTAAAGCAATAATGTATGATTTCTTTTTCTTATTAACTTATTAATATATAGACGGGCATAGCGAGATCGTCTTGAAATTTTAGAAGGACGCCACAATATATACATAATTGTACTTCCATTATTGCGTTATATACCATCATGGATTGAGCAGATATTATAAAACATTGTAATTATTAGTCTATAAAAATGTAGCTAGAAACAGACGAAATGTTCTAACATTGCTGCCGCTAGCATTACACGCAATTAATTGTTCCACAGTCGTACATTTCTGCGAAGAAAGAGTTAACAACATAAGTAATTGTGTAGCAATTTGACCAATCTATGTTTATATCTCACATAACATTTATATTCAGTTGAATCTCCATCCATTTTTAACACTTCTTCGCACTTACGGTTTTGAACATATTTCGGGAGATATAGAATTCATTGCCTTCTTGGTTTGGGAACACATACCGTTCACACAAAATGTTCAATAGAATTTAAGTCTGAGGATTATGATGGCCACTCTATAATATGGGCGGAACGGTATTTCTGTTATCATTGCATCATCTGCCTAATAAATTGGGCGCGACACCAGATGCAGAAAAACAAACAAATATCATAAATGAATCTCTTACAAGCTTCACAGGTTTCTGCGTATACCTGAGACCAAATTATTTATTTTGTTTTTCTTTTCTTATTATTTGTTTTGCCTTCGAACAAAGCTAATTTATTTATTTTCTTAATGAAAAATAATTTATTTTATCTGACCAAATCAATATTTCCCCAATGGCAAATATTTGATGAAAAGACATAACCACTGAGTAAAATACAATTAAATTGTTTTATTTGAAAATTATATTTTATTGAGGATAAGTCGCTCACAAATTTTAGTTTTTTTTTTATTTAATAGCGTCAAACAATTGTGTGCTAAAAAATGTGGTCACGCTTTTTTGAATAAAACATATTTGTCGTGTGTGACCATAATTGGATGCCATATTGTCCATATTGGTTTTATGATGGACTTGTATAAGAGAATTTTGTTGTCTAACGACAAGTTTGAGTTTCGACCGAAAAGCCAATATAGTTGAGCTGCTTTTCATAGCCGTTATTTTCGCTTCAATATGACGAGACCAGGTCAAGCGTCTATCTATATGAATTCCCAAGTACTTTACAGCTGGGCACGTTTGTCTTCTGAGGGTGAAGGTTAAGTAAGCACATTTAGCCGGGTTAGCCTTTATTCTCCATTTTTCTAGCCAGGCCTCTAGTTTATTGATGTGGGACTGCAGATTTTGTGATGCGATTTTTGTGTCATGGTTGACGCTAATAAATGCTGTGTCGTCTGCAAATGTAGAGGTATGTGTGCTCAGGTTTGTTGGCATATGCTAATATGCTGCCTTGGGGGACACCAGCAGTAATTTTCTTGAGGGGGGAGTATTTATCTTGCGACCTTACCATGAATGTCCTGCCTGTTAGATAGCTCTCCAGAAGCTTGTGAGTGTTTTGAGGAAGCATTCGTGTTATTTTGATGAGTAGCCCATCATGCCAAACATTGTCAAATGCTTGGGAAATGTCTATAAACAGGGCTGAGCAGTATTGCTTTTTCTCAAACGCCGATCTAATTAGGGTGACAATTCTATGCACTTCTTCTATTGTACCATGTTTCGCTCGGAATCCGAACTGGTGATTTGGGATGATGTCGTGTTCATTTAGATGAGGAGTTATACTTAAAACGAATATTTTTTCGAAAAGCTTCGATAGGATTGATAATAAGCTTATCGGTCTGTACGACGCAATCTGGCTAGCATCTTTTCCTGGCTTGGGAATCATAACAATTATAGACCTCTTCCATGAGGTCTAAAATGAGCAGCAAGATTCTAGAAGCAGACGATGGTAAGTTTAATATTATTGACCCTTAGATGCGGTCAGGTCCGGGAGATTTTCTAATATTCACTTTTTCTATTGCAGATTTTACTTGAGTTATGTTAAATTTTATTGGATGTTTTACCTTATCTGGAATGATTGGACGACAGGAACATGCATGTACATCATGTGGCGTGAAAACTTTCTCAAGGTGGCCCGCGAAAGCGTTTAATTTTTCATTTGTGTTTTTGGGCCAAGTGCGGTTTTCCAGTCTTAATGGAGATTCTTGGGTTATAGGGCATTTCATATGCCGTACAGCCTTCCATAAGCTGTAATTGGAGTTGTTTGTGGCATCTGAGTGTATAATGTTTAGCTTTTATTTTGAAACATTGGTGCAACAAAAATGTATTCAAAGTTTAAGTCATTGGTTAGCTATGACAGTTTCTCATCTTTTTGGCTACATATAGGTTGCGCGCCAAAAGAACTGCTCATCCTTTAAGGCCAAGAACGAATCCGTATACCCAGTTCTGAAGTGAGACACTAGGTATTGATGTCGAGCTATTATAATATTTCGATTTCGAGACGATTGGAAGAAACGTATTTTTTCAAATATATATTTGGGAGTATTTATTATTTTGTGCAAGAATACGAATTTTTAATAGGCTATCAAGTGAAACTCCGTAAAGTTTATTGGAAACAGCAGAAACATGATCAAACGTTCTCAATCCATACACATATCTTATAATATTGTTAAACAATATATTAAGCTTTCTTTTGCTACTTAAATCACAGTTTCCAAATAACTCACACACATAAATTAAAGAAGGAATCGGTTACGACTTGGCTAGTAAGGTTCTTATTCTTATTGGTGTAAAATATTGTGTAGACCAGAGAGCTCATAACTTAATGTATGTTTGACCAACCATTGAGTTTATATGAACATGTCAAATTGCTATTGCAAAATTATACCAAGATTTTTCGCTGAATTAAATTCTTTCGCCACTTAAAATAATATCTTCAGAAATGTAACGAGTTAAGCTGCTTTTACATAGTACAATGCATTTAGATTTGTGCGGTTTCAAACAGAGTCCGTTTGCACTAGCCCAGGGGTAAAGTTTGTTCAAATCCTCATTTAGAGCTGATATGCCTATACTTTGAACAGATCTACTTAGAGTAAGTTGCACGTCATCTGCGTATACATAATGGAAATAAGAGTGGTCCTAAAGTAGAACCTTGAGGCACTCCTCTATTAAGGGATACGCTATCTGACCATATATTGTTCACAAACACCGATTGTGTGCGGTTTGTAACAGACGAAGATATAAGTTTAAGAATTAACCAAGTTATTCGTTTTTAAGTATTTTTTCTTTGCATCAATTTCTTTCCGGTGGTTTTTAATTAAAATCTTTTATAAACTTTATACAACGTTATAACTAACACTTAAAAAGCGGTTAGATTTTCGTTGTTTGAAGATTTATATTATTTCCAGTTTTATATAAAATAAACAAATTTTGAAAAAGGTACCTCCAAAAGTACCATTGTATTTAACAATATAATCATTTCATACCTGTTATGAAAAAGTAGTCGTTGTTAAACGTAAGATGCGATTTGATTTAAATTAAAAAACAATAATTTTTACTTCTTGTTAATTCTCGGGAAAAACGTGATTTTTAATGAATTTTATTATGCATATGTATTTCACTAAATAAAATTGTAGCAATTTGTATGGTTGTATGCCGGACCTAGGTCTATAAAAAAAACTTATTTATGATGAAATTTCACAAAAAATTAACATTAACACTTTATTTAATTTCACGGAACAAGAACAGTTAAATGTAGCAGATTATTGTTGTTGCGCTGAACTGTTTGTTTGTTTGAGTGTTTCAGCCGTGTTTCCCTTTGAAGTAAATTTTATGATGGCACAAACGGAAATGCCATTGGTTTGTTTTGTTTTGTTTTTGCTTTGTTATCGTTAAAAGAAATTTAAATAAATTTATACGACGCGTTGCAATTTATTTTTAAGTCAAGGTGAAGGTTTTTCTATTCATTGCAATGCATTTTTTTTATTTCATAAACTTGTACGAGTATGTATGTATATTGGTTGGACAAATAGAGTGCGTTTGAATTAGAAATAAAAAAAACTTTTATAGATGATGGTTTTGTGGTTGAAAATCAAAAATATATTTAGATCTTTATATTTTAAATTTTCCCAATATAAATATAGTAAAATAAGGTGGGAAACTTTATTATTGAAATTAGCTCATGCACTTAATGTTTAGAAAATATCCTTTAAAAAATAAGTCCTAAATGAAATCAACAAACTACACAGTTCCCTATTTATACATTGTATGCTTTATTTCTTTCGTAACCTCGAACAGCTACTAAATAAAAATGGTGCAATAATGAAATAAAAAAATGCATGATACCCTTAAAGTCAAGATAAAAATATGAATATTTGAAATAAATTATAACACAAAGTAAGAGTTGTATTTATGTGCGGGTATCGCACTCTACAACAAAACTCAAAAAAACCATAACACTTCCAAACACTTAAAAATTGCACTGGCACTCCTTGAAAAATTAAACAAAAATATATTTGAAAAAAAGCATTAAAAATTTGAAATTCTAAATAAAATCAATATTGCACACAATGGCCATGGAATTATAAAAAAATACAAAAAATTAAAATCAAACAGCATCAGATAACCCTCAAAATAAATAAATACTCATTATTGCAGCATATTAATAACAACAAAAGCAGCAACATGGACAACGACAACAACAACAACAGAATACGTTAAATAAAACACAAATACAATGAGACAACATGCAACATTTCGAGAAAAAAAAATGCAGGCACATTAGACGCAAACGCAACCAATTCATGTATGTTTCTTTTACAGGCTATGACATTTGAGAGGTGTTTTTTGGATTTTTGAAACTGCCAACAAATTGATAATTTCAAATATTATTAGTGAACATTTCTTATAGTGAAGTTTTGTAGTTTTTTAATATACCTATATAGTTCCAGAATAATTTGATAGAATTTCTCCGTTGGCCTGCCTAATCCCCCGACCTTAACCAAATCGAGAACTTGTGGAAGTTCATTAAGTTAAAATTCAATCGAGTAAATTGCAAAACCAAAGATGATTTATTTGAAGCATCAAATATAGCTTGGAAAGCAATATCACCTGATAAAATTAATAATTTAATATCATCTATGCCTGAAAGATGAGCGTGTGTCATCTAGAATAAAGTATTCGCAACGAAATATTGATTCAATATTTTTTTGTACTTTAAATTGGAAGTGCTTTAGTTTAATCCGCTTATATTTGCGACTTAAAATATTTTTTGCATTTTAACTTTTTTTTATTAAATTCTGAACTTCTTAATTTTCTGTTTTTCAAAAATAATAATATAAATAAATAAAAACAAATAAAAAAAATTTGAATAACTTCGTTTTCTTAAAAAAAATTCTCATTTTTAAAAAAATGTACTGAGGGGATACTTAGGTTTTCGTCGACACTGTATATATTATTCGCAAATTTACCATAAATGCGGAACTTTTGGGAACAAATCGAGATAATGGCTGAGATGTTTTCTATTCTTATATAAAAAATAACATTTTGAACTTAATGGAAACTAATCTGTTTGCAACACCCTTTGTCAATAGTTATATTAAATAAAAAGCAGAACTTCAAAGCTATTGGAATTATTGAGTTTAAATTTCTGGTCCAGTGTTTTGTTAAAAACTTAACATTAAAGAAATTCATACTTCTTCCATGTTAGATTTATAATTTATGCTTTAAATTAACTTTGATTTTTGGTACTAGAAATGAAAACTTGAATACCATTTCACAGAAACTTTACCTCAACACTAAAAATTAAGAACTACACTTCTTAATTTATTTATGTTTGTTAATATTTCAGTAAGGAAAAAGTATATATGTCAAATTAAAGCACTTCCGTCTGGTAAAAGAAAAACATTCAGCAATAAATTGGTTTTATTCATATAAAAATATTTCAAAATAGTTTCAACATGAAGCTAAACACGATTAAATTATTAAATACAAACATGTTGCTAACAATATTTTAGTATAAACTAATAACACGTTGCTAAACCCTGTTTTTAATATAAACTACCAAGATGTTGTTAAATATTATTTAAACTAGTAACATTAGGGCTTTAATCATATTTTTGTGCCTTTCTGTAGTTATTCGCTTCCTGCTTCTTGTCACTGGCTTTACTTTTCTGTTTTAGAACAATCCATCAGTATTGGAATATCCTCATACTTTTTACTTATTTTCATAGCCTTAAGATAATTTACTTTTCAAATAATAATTTTAGGTAAAAATCATTATCTATAAAACTGTTTTCAAAACTATTTTCAGACAGTCACTACGTTTATGTAAATCTTGTTCTCAAGATAACAATAATTGATTTCCAGAGTTCCAACAGAAACTGTCACAAATTTTTTTAGAATTTTATTAGTTCTCTAAATATAATATGAAACAATTCTTTTAAAGCTGCCTTTAAACTAAGGTGTTTCTTTTTAGGGACATATACAACAAAAAACTAATTTACATTTTTCATGATTTAGTTTGTTTTTTCCAGTGAACATTTTTAATTTGGTAAGAAAAATTAGCAAAAATTAATGCAGCATATCATGATAACGAAAAAAAAAATAAAAATAAATACACCCGACAACCAACAACATCACAATACAATTCAAATTTATGAGGGAGGGTTTCATATTGTTGCAATTTATATTCATACATTTACTACGAGCATGAACATTGAAGAAAGAAAAAATAAAACAAATAATAGCAAACATTTGCCACAAAATATTCTAATATTTTAATATTCGTTTAAATTTTATTCATTTTTGCACCTGCATTTCAAATTGTCATATTATTATGAGTTATTTTGAAAACAGCAACGAAATGTGTCGAGAAAAAAATAACTGGCGGCTTTTTTAATAGTATTTTTTTTAGTACTTATTACCAGGGCAACCCAAAATCAATGCAATAGCATATTTTCTGCTGTGAGCATTTGGTTGTCCTGGATCTAGATCGTTTAATAGTGAAAAAGAAAGATAATCTGTGATCACTTATATATCCTACCAAAAATCGATTTTTTTTTTCTTTGGAATTATAATATAATATCTAGATCCTCTAATACTGCTCCGATTTGAAAAATAAAGATAATCTGTGAGCACATATATTTCCTAACAAAGCCCAATTTTTAATAAAATAAGCTCTAGATCCTCTAATACTGCTCCGATTTGAAAAAGAAAGATAATCTGTGATCACTTATATTTCCCACAAAAAATAGATGTTTATATGAAATTAAAATTATTAATCAAAAAAAAAAAAAAGCTTAAAATACTTTTTTAGGGCATGTTTCTGGTTGCCCTGGTTATGACTAAAAATTGCTTGGTATTAACAGCAAATAAGTATTAGTTATAAGAATTATTGAATTTTAAAATGTTATCTAAAAACATTGCTTATTTAGTTTGTAAA